>JAWMAG010000054.1:17779476-18156976 GCA_037013455.1 Ceratitis rosa
GTATCTACATATATTTCAGGATACACACAAAAATTTCAAATCGATCCGGCAAATATTTTCGAAATTACACGCACATTTGTAAAGACGTTTCGAAGCGCTTGGAAGTATAAGTATAACTTTAAACGCGTTTTTCTCAGAATGGTGTATTCAAAGCTTCTTGAATATATTTTTCAGTGATTAATCTAAGGTTTTATTTTTCCAATAAATACTTTTTTATAAACAATTTAAAATCGAAATTTCGCTGAAAAATCGACTTTTTTCTTTGAGAAGGCGCCATTTTGGCAAAAAAATTTTTTTTGCTTATTCCTTCGTAATTAATCACTAGGTTTAACATTAATTTCAGATGATCCAGTTCAGAGATGGACTGGTCACCGCAAGACGTCTTTTTCAGAGGACCTCCTGGAGATCAGTTGTAGCTCTTCCCCAGAGAAATATTTTTACTAGTTATAAGGATTAAAATATTGTTGAATAATACCATAATAAGTATGTAAACTTTTTGAATCAATAAATTCTAAAGACTTCTAAAAAAAATTCTTAAAAATTCGCTTTTTTTTGCCCATTAACTGTACATAACCCCTTAATAAAGATTCTAATATCGACGAAATTACCTACAATTTCAAAGTTGTGAGTGTCAACAGCGAAGGTAAAGATTGTTTGTTTGAAGACAATAGATATTTTTCCTTGCCCTCGTTCACTACTTATACGTTTCACTTCTGTATTAATTATGGACAAAGCAGTCAGTCTGCTGACTCGGTCACGTCTTTATCCGACCATTTTCTGCAAAAAAGCTTATGAATGCCCTTGAAATTTTTTTGCCTCATCATTAGTCGGGCATTGATATATCTGTTCCGTTGCCATTTATTGGCGAATTTGGTTTTCTATATCCTAGTGATCCAATTTCGCTGCCATTCAGTAGGCTGGAGAGGTATTCCCTTCATAAATTTAGTATTTTCTGAGCATCAGAAGCTAGATCACCTCCCTGGGTCATAAGACACGCAACTCTTTTTTGTCTTCACTGTAGCAAGGAAATGCTTGTCTGTTGTAATGCAACTGTTCGACTTTTATTGTGTTTGTTGATGTGTGCTCTTTAGTAAACAAATTATTCAATCATTAAACACATCATTTCACTTCACTCATTCACTGGTTGAATTAAATATGATTCACTTTATTTACAATCTTTTTAGAGCTATTCAGCAACATTATTAGAATTTTTAATGAGGAATTTATTTTCTCGTACAAATAGACTCTTAGCAGACGTAATTTGCATAAAAAGACAGCTTTAAATTGGAAATAAAGTATGAGCAACTTGAAATGTTTAAGTTAAGAAATTTGTAAATAAAATTTTACTTATTGTTGCTCTTCATAAAAACCGTAAAAAAATCATGCACTTTTTAAGAATGCAACGCTCTTTTTAATAAAATACACTTTTTTTTAAATATGTATGGTAAATGTAAGGAGCAGAGTTTCTCTGCCAACACTTTTACGCAATTTCCCTTATCTGCCATTGCAAACTTTATATGCATTCTCGTACTCTCAGCTAAAGTAACAAGCACAAATTACCTCGTTGCATTTGTGTCAGTTTAACAAATATTCCTTTTAATATTATGTATTCTTAGAGACGAGACGACTGCAACAAATGCTTTGATATTTTTACTATTATATTTATAATGTACGTGAATGTAGCATTACATGGAAGATTTTAATAGAACTTGTAGGTACGTTTTATATATAAATATACTTGTGCAGTTTTGTTTAATTTCATTTTCTATGCAAAATTTTCAAAGAAGTGGAAGGACATATAGCCCTTTACATGCCATTCGGCAGGGAATGTCAATCCCTCCAAGTATATTAAAGACACGAAATAAAGGTATTTCATAAAAAATCATCAGCCGTTCAGAGTCGACTTAGTATAAACTGTATTGTAAAAATAGGCAACCCTCTGTTTTTTATTTGTTATGATTTTTATTTATTTCTTATATTTTTGTTGAAAAATTTTTACATGAAACAAATATTTATGTGATTTAAATATCCACACAATTTTGCTAAGGAGTTTTTTGATTTTGTTTTTTTTTTTTTTTGCAAACAATTAAACTTTTAATTGATTAAAATTGTAACGATTGCTCTGGTTATAATTTAAGTTTGCTTTTAGGTAGTAAGTGTAAAATTTCAACACATTACTGTTAGTCTACAAAAATTTAAATGCTTTCCTACTCCCACAATTAACGAATAAAGAATAAATGAATTTCATTTTATGTGTTAAAGCTCAAAGTAAATTAATTTGTTAAACTACTCTTCAACTTAATTTAATTTAATTTAATTTAATATAACATGGTTTATTTTATTATATTTTTATATTTTTTAATTTATTTTATTTTATTTCTATTTAATTTCATTGTGTTTTGTTTCATTTTATTATTTTTTATTTGATTTATTTGTATTTTTTTTTTTGTTGTTGTAAATACAAATTACTAATGTATGATTTTCTCCCTAGAGTCTTCAAAATACAAATTAAAATGTATTTATGTACGTTAAAAATGTAAAGAAATTTCCCGAATTTATCACGAGACTACTTTACACCTATTCCATACTTATTATCAAATATAGTAGGACTCTAGTACTTAAGAACATTTGTAGGTTGGCGCCTTTTCAATGATGTCAGGCGAACGTGGCGTATACGTAACGCATTGCTTATCGGCAAATAATTTTGTAAATATTTTATACAAAGCGCCAATTATATATATAATTGTTTGAATATTTTTGTTTTTTGCTATGTTTGTACACTTTAAATTACTCATTTGGTACTATTAAATATTTAAATTCCGTAATGAAATGAGCAGCTGCTATTTTCTGAGAAGCTTACATTTCGTTTATTTAATAATAATTTTCAATTTATTGTTCAGTTTTGGAACTCAAAAGTTAATGCACAATGAGAAGTAAGTGTGAATTTATGTTTTCATAAAAGCAACCAACAAATTTTTTTTTCATAAATCAATGTAAGATGCCTACATATATTCACATATACAAAAGTACATATTTAAAGCTTTTTGAAAAATTTGATATTTTCATACTATTCCCTATAATAAATATAACACTTAATTAAAATTATTAGGAAAAATTTGAGCTGAACGCAGAAGTTTGATGAATTTGAATTTTAAAGTACTATTTTGGTAATAAGCAACCAAAATTTGTACCCTCGACTAGGCTACTACACTACCAGCCAGCGACTTGTTATTATTATGTTTTCTGTAAACTCGTTTGAGGTAATATAATGAAATTACGTATTTTTTTATATATAAATAAGTACTTATACATGTATGTATGTATGTATGTAAATTTGTTTTAGGAACGCAAGCGAGGCAACACACTGATTGTTGAAGGTGAGAGATGTATGAACATGCCTTGGTGTGGATAAAGGGTGCTTCAAATATGTGGAAAATGTAATAAATAAATATAGAGAATATCCTTGTTTTCTGATATGATATAATCCAAATAGATGGCCATTTTATTTCGCTAATTAATTTAGAAAAAAATGTAAAAAAATGTGTAAATAAGAAACTAAAATTTATTATTATAAAGAATGAGTACCACCCTTTATTCTTGCTAACAGTTTTAGCAACATGCCAGTGATTCGTCAAAAGTGAATATGTTAGCGATAGTCAAATGATCCAAAGTGTGTTGTTGCCCTGAAGTCATGTGAATAGCTATTTGTATGTACACGTATAGGCAAACGCAACATATGTGCATAGCAAGCAGATGTAGGTCCACAAGGCATAATTTATGAACATATATAGTACATATGTTATACATAGACATATTTGCCTATAAACACAAAATTGTTGTTTTGTAAACATGTTTTGCGGCCTTTTCAATTTGGCAAATGTTATTTTATGCGTTGACGCAGAAAATGGAATGCTTTCTTTTTTTCTTTATTATTAAAATTTATGACGGCGATTACTTTAGTTAAAAAAGTGAAAGAAGAAGCAGAAGCAGAAGCAGAGATCTTATCTCTAAAAAATAAATTAAATAGCGAATCAGAAAATATCTGAGTTTAATTCAACGAGCTGATGTTATTATTCAGTTTTTTTTTTGTTAATAAATTTTAATATCAAATATCACAGTTCGAATAAAGTTTACTTTATATTAGACAATGTAGTACATTTATACGCTGAACTATTCTCGAATACACTCTCCTTGATGCTGTTATACAATTAAAAACAGATATTAATTTATCATATAAAAAACTAACTTATATTTATAAATATAGCAGAAGTTGAATAAAAGCAACAAGTCAAAAAATCACTACAAAATGAAAATAATTGCTGTTAATACATCCATGAATTTTAATTTTGAAGGACTTACTTCGGACAAATAATTAAGAAAGTAAAGTATCTCCAAATGAATCTCAGGAAAATAATGGACTTGCTATATTTTAAATAGACTTAAAGAAAGAATTTTGGACTCTTAGATTAATTTAATTAACCCTGTTTGAAATATCTTAACAAATGTTAACTAAAAAAAGTGTTTCAAAAACTGAAAATAATAAAACTGCGAGAGCTGACTATTAAATAAATATAGGTAAGAAAAAAAAAATTCGCCAGCTTTGAAAGGGCAGTTTTTTTCAGCTTAAAACAGAATATAATTTTTGTCATAAGCCAAATTTAAAGGATTTTTTTGTTGTTAATTCAGATGTTGAGTGTGTATATTGTGCTCAATAAATAAAGATAAGAATCAATAAATATAGAATATGTTTCGGTTTTTGAATTACTATGCTGATGGCGTTCCACGACGCTGAATCGGAAAAGCTGCAAAAGAATGAATTAATATTGTTAAAATTTAAGTGATGAAGTGTCGAGAAGGATCCTTTGTCTCGCTTTGTTCGGTCATTAAACGTATGCAACTGCTGAAGGTCATCATTAATCTAACATTAAACTAACATTGCCTACCAGCTACGCCTAGCACCCATCACGTGGTTCTTTGCACTTTTAAAATATCCAATTTAATTAGAAGTAAAGCAATCGTCGCATGGAATATCAACGAGTTATGCAAACTTTAACTTTGTTTTGACGTGTCACTTTCCTTCTTTATCCTTAGATAATAGCTTTGTCGACTTGCATACCGTTAGAGCTTTACAACTCACCGTTATGTTTCTTTAAGGTTTATCGGAGAGTTTCTTTTATACGAGTATATCAAGTACTAGTTCAGTCGTAAGATAGATGGCAATATGGCAATCTCATCAACAATTTCTTTCCATAAAGGCTATTGTTACTTTGAACTCAGCAGTCATGTATTTGCTTCCCCGAAATCGATGCCTCTCTGCTTCTGTTAATATTTCTTTATGTAATTCCCAGTGAGAATATAGCTTTCTTAACTTTTAAAGACATCTTTTAAGTGCTTTATTGCGTCGTTAGCAAATTCTACTGCATTTCTTGCCATGAAAACTGAATAATACTGTCATAACCCAAAATCTTGAAGGACAGCATGAGATCTAGCCCAGCGCAATAGGTTCTAGTGCCCAATTGATATTATCCCATATGGTTTTTGGACATGAAATACGGTGCCTTGGAACTAATTCCGAAAGATTTGAATTTTCTTGAAAAACTGAACTACCTAATATGCTAACTGGAATAAATGCTGGGATAAGTCCATTCCGATCACATATTCGTGCAGCGCTTTGTAACTATCTGATATACAAGCCAGTCAAGAAGCATAAAAATGTCGTATTCAGTTTTCGGCTCAACTGAAATCGAAAGCACCTCAAACTCGATCACTGATTTAATTGATTTTCTATATGTATACGCTACATCTATGATCCTATGATTCACAAATCATCTCATATCCTAAACCACTGATCGTAGGAACCTGAAACTTGGAGGTTGTATCCTGCGTAAGATTTTACTATATCGTAGAGTCGTACAAGGCTATCATGAAAATGTGTTCCTAGCAATGTGCATCGGATACAGCACCGGTCTATATTTTTTGTCTTTCTAACAGACAAATTATTAATTCTCAAAAATGAGCTTAAATGATTTCAAAATATTTCAAAATTAAAATATTTTCAATGCACTTTTTTTATTTCTGACCCACTTTTCTTGCTTTCGAGCAGTCATTAATTAAATTCGAAAAACCGCAGTTAAAACCGTTGATAGAGTATTCATCTTACCGTGGTCACACAAAATTTCAAAAAAAAAAAACCAAAAGTATCCTGTGAGCAAAGAAAAAATTGCGTTTTCCAAAATCCTTAATTCAAAAGTTTTAAAAATTCTTACTCTTCCAAATAAAATATTTTGATTAAAGTAAGCATATTTTTATTGAATGCTTTCTAACTATTCATTCATTTTCCACTCTGAAAGCCATTGAATATTTATGTACGTGTAGACATACGTGTATATGTACTTACACCAAATAACATAAGTGGTTTGCTATACACAAGCATGGTATTTTCTGTACAAAAGCTTTGATTGACGGTTCGATGTGCATTTGAGTATTTAGCGTAAAATGCGCCGAGAATGCTGTGACTGCTGATGAAATTGTGGGTTTGTTGGTAACTGAGTTAATGGTAAAATGTCAGCATTTTCTATTTATTGTGTACTGCGGTTCACGTCTGAGCTGTATTTTGGTGTTGGTATGCCAAATGTCTGCTGGTGGTATGCTTGAGGTTTGACTGAGTCACGTAATAAAATGGAAAATTGCTCTTCTGAATAAAATATAAATTTTTTTTTCATTTGGAAAAAAATTATACGGAAAATTTAAGTGGAGCATTTAAATTGTGTACGTGAATTATGAGAAGGAAGAATGGAGTTTATAGATAATTTAATTTTAGAAATGCTTACTTTGAAAAAGAATTTGATTTTGTCTTTTTGTTTTTGTTTGCTTACTTGTGCTTTTTTTATATCAAAACTGAAACAATTTTAATTCTTCTTTTCAATGTGACGCACGTATAACGGAGTGTATACGTTATCTGACTAATTTTTCATATAAAATAGAGTAGAATTAATTTTCAGTAATTATGAAGAGCTCGAATTAATGAAAGAATATTTCAAAGCAGTAAATTAAACATTTTGTTTTGGTTAAGAAAAAGTACTCGTCAGACTGCAGCTACACTTCCAACCATAAAGTAAATTTCTTATTTGTTTGAAGTCACCCTCTTTTAAACAAACACAACAAAGGATTATAATTTAAGCATGGTTAGCCATGTATATCGACAAGTATGTAAAGTTAATGGGGTATAACGGTTTTACGACCATGTAAAACTTTTAATGCTTAACAAAGGCAATTAGTTCCACCAACAAGAGGAATAACACACCCACACATTTATCTTATAGGCATAGAAGGAGTAAAACAAAACGGAAACAACTTTTGGTATAAAACTTTTTAAATTGCCTTTATGTATCAGCAATTTTTTTATTTTCAGTAAATTGACTTTTGATTTTACTTAAAAAACTTTTTTCTTTGTTCTCTATTACATACTTATTCTATTGGCTTTCGCACCACTTAGGCGATTATAGCCGAGTTAACAACATTGCGCCATTCGTTTCTTCTTTTTGCTATTTGGCGCCAATTGGAAATACCAAGTGAGACCAGGTCACTCTCCACCTGATCCTTCCGACGGAGTGGAGGTCTTCCTCTTCCTCTGCTTACACCAGCGGGTACTGCATCACATACTTTCAAAGCTGGAGTGTTTTCATCAATTCGGACGACATGGCCTAGCCAGCATAGCCGCTGTCTCTTCATTCGCTGAACTATGTCAACATCGTCGTATAGCTGGTTCAGCTCATCGTTTCATCGTCTGCGGTATTCGCCGTTGCCAATGCGCAAAGGACCATAAATCGTACGCAAAACTTTTCTCTCGAAGACTCCTAGAGCCGACTCATCAGATGGTGGCATCGTCCATGCTTCCGCACCATATAGCAGAACGGGAAAGATGAGGGACTTGTAGAGTTTGGTTACCGTTCGCCGAGGGAGGACTTTACTTTTCAATTGCCCACTTAGTCCAAAGTTGGCAAGAGTGATTCTGCGTTGGATTTCAAGCTGGCATTATTATTGGTGTTGATCCTGGTTGCTAGATAGACGAAATTATCTACGACTTCAAAGATGTGACTGTCAATAGTGACATGGGGTTGACTTACGAGGTCTAAAGCCACACTGATAAGGTCCAATTAGTTTGTTAACTGAGGGATTTATTCTTTCACACAATATGCCTAAAAGGACCTTATAGGCGATATAAGGACGCTTATCACACGGCAGTTGGCGCAGACTGGGATCCTCTTTTTTATCGGTTGTGCAGAGCACACTTCGGTTCCAATCGTCGGCCATGCTTTCGTCCGACCATATTCTACAAAGAAGCTAATGCTTGCACCTTGTCAGCT
This sequence comes from Ceratitis rosa, assembly GCA_037013455.1. NCBI lineage: Eukaryota > Metazoa > Arthropoda > Insecta > Diptera > Tephritidae > Ceratitis > Ceratitis rosa. The sequence continues at coordinate 17,787,843 of JAWMAG010000054.1, forward strand.
CTTTACCACGGCAGTCTTCATCGTACCAGCTGTTTTTGCGACCTTTACGAAATCCAATAGTTTCGTTTGCAGCTGTACGTAGAGAGCTTGAAATGACGTCCCACAGTTCCCGTATACCGAGTTGGTGATGAGTGCTCTCAGAGAGTAGGAGTGCAGGTCGAGTAGAAAATCGTTCGGCAGTCTGTTCTGATTGCTGCTTTTCAACGTCGAACTTTCCTTATGTTTGTAGACGGGCGTTTTTCGAAACACAGAGGCATGTGCGTATCTTCGCTGCAACAAGATAGTGATCCGAGTCGATGTTGAGTCATCGGAGTGTACGTACGTCAAGAACACTGGAGACATGTCTTCCATCTATCACAACATGATCGATCTGGTTTTGTGTTTTTCGATCAAGGGGCTTGATGTACTTTTTTGTTCTGAAATCTAGTATTACAGGACCCAGCGAAGTCGATCAGCCTCAACCCATCAGGGGATGTTTTGTTGTGTAGGCTGAATTTTCCAGCAGTCGTACCAACAAAGATATCTCCTTTGCCGATCTTGGCATTAAAATCGCCAAACACGATTTTCACATCGTGTCGGGGCCAGTACTCGTAAGTATGCTCTAGGCATACTTACAAAGGCATCATCCTTCTCTTACGTCCGGGCGTGGGCGCAAATCAACGATATGTTGAAAAATTCCGCTTTGGTGCGGATTGTGGCGAGACGTTCATCCACCGGGGGGAATGCCAGTACGCGACGACGGAGTCTCTCTCCCACCACAAATCCGATACCAAATTTGCGCTCCTTTATATGGCCGCTGTAGTAAATGTCACAAGAACCTACACGCTTTTGTTCTTGTCCCGTCCAGCGGCACCTTACCAATTAAGGGACTGGACATTCTAGGTTCATGCCCTCAAATCGTGATCCTTAATTCGTTTGCGGGGGTCGTCAACAGAAAGAGGGTATTTCATCCGAGACGTTGTTAATTTTTTCATTGGAGCTGGCTTCTACGTGTCGGGTCCCAAATATAGCGCACTACCTTGCTAGGCGAGTAAGTTTAAAGATTTTACACATTTACCTACATAGCGACCCGCTTGCTCGCAGCTACGCCTCTGGTGAACAGTCGCTGCAACTATACTTCAGCTGACATTAAACCAAATAAGTCGGAGTGGCTCTACTGAAGCTTCCTCTCTCATTAGCCGTGACCAAAGGCTTCACACGAGTTAGTTATCGCATCACTCAGTCGGAGAGGACTTAGCATAAAACTTTCCACTGGACCGTTTCAGCGATTACAAACTGCCAATTACATAAGAGAATAAAAAAATTAAATAAAATATATTATTTTCAAAATTTTATTTCAAATTCTTTACCAACTTTCATAAACATTTTGGCATATCCAACTTCAACTGTTTGAAATACTTTATCATTTTAATATTATAAAAGTGTCTCAAAAGTTTGATTTGGGCGAAATAAACTTTTTAGGTTATTAACTTATTTATACATTTATTGCATCAACAAGAACTTGGAAGACAATAAGAAACCAACAATAAAAAGGTGTAACAAAAGATACTTAAGCTCATTGCATTTTTAATGGGAAAAAATTGATATGGATTACTTTTCAAAACTGCTAACTGCTTGTGATTGGCGTTTTTAACCTTTCTAAGGCCTTATTATTATAAATATACATATTTTTTTATATTAAATAAATTAAGCGGTACAAGTTTTTAAATGCATGCACTCCCATATATTTTAATCTTATTATTTTCTTATTTTACTACTAAGTTCAAACTACTTTTTCCACTTGAACCAACTTTGCTAATTACAGCCTGCAAATAAACGAGCTGCATACAAACATTTTTCTTTGCTGACATTGACTAATCATTTTTCCACCTAATTACCAAACCCTTACGCCGCTGTTTACACAGATGATTGATTATGAAGAACCAACCTGGATTCACTCCTAGCATAACTTAATATAACGAATATGGCATTTGGTTATAAAAATTTAATTAAATAAAGTGGCATTGAATTTATATATTTTACTATAATTTATTTTGTTTTTTATAGATTTTAGTTTGCTTTTAACGTTTTAATTTTATATTATTTAAAACTTTATTTTGCTTTATTTTAATTTAATTAATTTGTTTTATTTCGGTTTATTTTTTATTTTGTTTTATTTTTTTTATTTTATTTTTTTTTTCAATATAATATATGTTACTTTAATTTTTTGTTTTCATGTTTATTTTATTATATTTAAACAAAGTAAGTTAGTTTGTATTTCGTTATTTGTTTTTTTTTTTGTCTATTACCTCTGATTTATTTTAATTCAATTTAACCAGTTATTTATTTTAATTATTAATATTTTATTCCATTATGTTTTATTTTAGTTATTCTACTTTTTTATTTTAATTTTATTTATTTTTTTATAGTATTATTTAATTTAATTTCTTTAGGGAACTAGTAAAGGCAAAAATTTTTTAAATTATAATTATGAGTTTTATTGAACATTTTTGAAAGTACCATGTATACCATGCTGATGCCCTAATAATTCATTGCTTACCAATATCAGAAAATCATATTACAGTGATCATCAAAAATGGCAATTTATTTTCTACAATTCATTCTTTAATGATGTACCTATTTAATATATTTTAATGTCTTTTCAAGTCTCTTCAGCATTTGTGGCAATATTGTCACCGTCTTTTCGCTCTTTTATTGTATTTAATTTTCAGCTCTTTGCTGTTCTTACGCACGTGGCGATTGCTAGTATTATTTTCATTGTGCCACAAGTACAGCGGCATGCATACATACACGTACATTTGATGCCATAATATAACAATACCATCTGATGCCTAAATAAATACTATTAATCCTAACCAAAGGCAACAATAAATACGTGTATGTCAACATCCTATCGTGTATTTGTGTGTATGTTCATATAACATATATATGTGTGTTATAAAAAAGCACCAATTCAAGTAATTGTAAACATTTTTTGTATTTTATATTTATTTTGATTGGTGTCAAGTTCACATATTCGGCATCCTTGGAAATTTATTTGTATAAGCTGCTGAATTTAAAATACATGAGACGCACTTACTAGCCAGTTGAGTTTTAAATTTTTTAGAAAACTTTACAATTTTTGAAACATTTTAAGGAAAGTATGCAAAGTCTTCGGATCTTAGAAGTTTTACTGTGATCTTTCTACATTTGCACAGACAATTAAAGTGTCTTTCTTAAAATATCAAGTTCTATTTTCGATCGATTTCCAAGTATCCAGAAGTCTGGGTTGTGGTCAGAATCAAAATTTGTGTATCGGTGGTGCCCTTAGAACAGCTCTTCGATTAAAAGAACAAAAGAGTGAAGTTATACTTGAGTGTAATGGCTGACTCAAGTATACTTTTATACTTTATTGAATGGAGCTCCAGGCATGACTCCAAGCCGAAATCTCCACTACCCATTGGAAAATTATACGGCAAAAGAGACATCTTCATCTTTAGTGATAATCAGGTATCAACAAAAGTTCGAGGCATAATCTCGATAAACTCTAAACTGGTTCTGAAACAGAATAGACTATACCTACTTTGGGTACATGAGTATAGTCACAGGGTTACATATGTGAATTTCAAAGTAAACGACTGCCCAAGGTACGACCTAGCAGTTTCTTACGATTAAAATCACTTTCAAAATACTTTAAAAGTCATACTAATATACATACATACATATAGGCCACATTAGGATGGAAACAGAACTTCAACAGTCGCAAATCAAGGCAAACTAGGTTCAACCGCTTACACTATCTGAAAATGTAGGTAAATTAAGAGAGATAAATATTGAATCTTAACGGCTCATTATATTAAATGCTAGAAGCTGCTAGAACTACAATAGCAGAAATGGCAAAGGTGAAGGCAGCGATATTCCAAAGATTTATACGATTGCAGAACTCGGCTTCAGCGGTTTGGAAAAACCAAGTATGCAACCAAATAGAAATCATAAGGGAGTATCAGTGGAATGAACAAATTTTTCCTAGTTTCACAATAGTCTTATTTTGATCTATATGTGTCGATTACTTTTGATTTTTACCTACCCTAAGTACAGAGATATAATGAACTTTTTATTTTATTCATTTACCCTTCTTAACAGAAGTCAGAGATCCGTATGCCAATAAGACACATCACGTAGTTTGACAAAAATAAATTGTGTGAGATTACAGTGTAGTCTATATTTCCTCGTGGAATAATGGAAATATAACAGTCTGTTAGGAAATAAATTGTCAGTGATTTTTCTTGGAATCTAAGAGGATGTCTCATTCGTATCGTACACTAAATTTGAAGTTTAATATATACATTTATATATATATATATCAGTTGTTTTATGTCAGAATAAACATTTTTACTAAAAAAAAATTTAAAAGCTTTATTAAAATTCTATCTACAGTTGATTCTTCTTAAAGAAGGGAATGTTTGTATTTATTATTTCATTTGACCAAGAATAAATTGAATAAATACACTTAGCAATTTTTTTATTTAACCTAAATAATTTTTTAACCCCAGACTAATTGGAAATGCTTTATTTCATTTCAAAATAATTATTTCCCATTCAAAATTAAATACATTTTTACAAAATACAGGAAAACGCATACAGTGATAATCAATGTAACCACACGCTGCGAATTGAGTTTATTGCAATAAAAGGTAATTTCCGGTATTCAGCCGTATTTTAAATATTTAAACACTTACATCAATACACACATATACACAACAATTGCACAATGATAAATGATTACTGAAAGAAAGTGAAAAGAGAAACGACTTTGGCCAACCACAAATACTGTGTCAGAAATTTATATTTGATTGCCAACGAAGAGTAAAGAGCCCGGTAGAAGGATGAAGAGAAAGAGAAAGAAGTGTAAAGCTATGAAAAAGTTAAAATGCAAAACATGTGGCGAATTTCCAAATTATGCAAATAACTACAACATACCAAATTCCATCTGACACGAAAGCATGTGAATAGAAGACAATGTCACTTAACATTCCATGCATGCCAATAAGTAAAGATTTAGGGTCACCATTTGACATATCGGACTGGTGAGAAAAATATTTTATATACGTAAGTCACACAACCGCCTGAAAACATTCAAAGCATGTACATATATTGAAAACTAATTTTATTTGCTCAAATATAAAACTAAAATAAAAAATAAATAAAAAAAAAATAAATAACCAAAATATGATATAATACAAGATAATATGAAATAAACGGAAAGTCCTAAACTACAATCAAAAAATTAAATAATGCAAGAAAATAAAATATGAATTGTTAGTTAAAAGTAATCCATTATTTAGGCAACAGATAGTTTCAGAGATCTGCATCTCGCGTTATGTTAAATGCAAGTCAAGCAGCTAAAAAAAAATGTTACCACGATACTGTCATAATTATCCTTTGGGTATCGTCGATTTTTTCCGATGTAAAATATACTTCATATTGAGGAAGGCCAATTGTCGAGAATATCGATAAACTATTGAGAATCACCGAGACTGACCGTCATGCGAGACCTGTTTCGATTATCGAGTAACTAAACATTGTACAGAAAACAGTTTGGAATCACTTTAAAAATGCAGAATACGCAACGAAACACATTGTAAGGTGTCGGAAACGAGAAAAATCATTATGAACAGAACTTTAACCTGGGAATCGCACCCGAATTATAACAAGAGAAGCCTGTGAAACCCGATTGTTCAAATTTTTTGGCCAATAAAAAGTAGAGTTTCTATGAGAGAGACGCAATGGCTTCACCTTCAAAATGGCAAAAGTTTATCAAGCAAAAAAATGTATATTTGACATAAATCGGATATTTCAACCTTTAGCAAATAAATCCTCAATCTTCCTTACTGGAGTAAACACCGCTTATGCGATTATAGCCGAGTTTATAACATTGCTGTTAATTTCATCTTTATAGTATTTGGCGCCAATCGGAAATATCAAGCATAATCAGGTCCTGCTCTCCCTGGTCTTTCCAATGAAGAGGAGATCTTCCTCTTCCTCTGCATCGAAAACTTTCAAAGCTGTATTCTCATCCATTCGGACTACATAATTTCGCAGTATATTACATACAAAAAAATTATCTCTTACAGAAGGGCCGAAGGAGCTGAACTACACCACCTCCAGTGTATGGCTCTATAATCTTTTCTCCACGGGATCCCCAAACAGATGCGAGTGGGAAAACACCAACGCCCCCGACCAGAGAGCAATAGCTATCTTCACAGACGGCTCGATGATTGATGGGAGGGTGGGTTGCGGAATTTAGTCTCCCGTGTTCTCAGTAAGCATGAGCATGAGAATACCGGATACTGCAGCGTTTTCTAGGCAGAACTCTTCGCTACCACGGAGGCCGCGGAGTGGTTGCAAAAAATCTAAACATCTTATCCTTATGGACCGGTTCTCCATTAACATAGCGACTGGATAACTGGATACTGTTTAATGCGGCTTCACGGAAATAGGATGGGCTATTACTCTAACGATTTCTGTCACGCCTGTGGAGACGAAGAAGAGGAAGAGACCATCGAGCACTACCTCTGCCACTGTCCATCCTTGACATCCGCGCACACCCTTGAGGCACACGAAATGGTTCGATCATTTGAATGGATGAAGGGTGCTTTTTGAGCCGTCACAGTGAACAGACGCGATAATAATTTTGTCGTAAATTCAAAAGTGTGTAAAACTTAAAAGGGTACAATTTTCCTAATTTATTCTCAAATAATTAATTATAAATTAAAACATGAGTGATAAAGACAATAAAAAAGACCATAACGATGACATAGATATTAATCATGTACAAATTATGGAAGTGATGAGTGAAGACATTGAAAATAGTGCAAGTGGTTCAAGAAATTGTGAAGTGACCGCTGGAAACCAGAGGTCAGCATCAAAGAAAAGGCGCAAAAAGTCCAGAAACTCGGAATCAGCAGATTCTTTAGAAAATAATGTAGTGCATCAAACCCAAAATGATTTGTATCAAAATATTACTTTGCAATCGTTAGTTTCTCAAATGGAAGAACTAAAAAAAGCACTAGCTCAACTACAAATGGACAAAGACGTTCAAAAAATAATTTATGAACAAAAACTCTTAACTTTGCGCGAAGAGAATGTCTCATTGCGAAACAAGTTGGATAATACAAACAATGAACCAACTCATAATTTAGTGTACAATACCGAAAACAATAACTCAAATGAAATCGAGAGTTTAAGTGAGACCAGCCCAATGATCACTGAAAATACTGGAATTACAAGGGATTACATCATCTATAGCAACAATACAATGCCTGCATATGAAGGGGAGAATGATTTTCAAAATTTACCATTAAATAACGGAGAATCTCTAACAGAAGTAATGAGACAGGAAATTCTCTCATCCAGCTCAGTAAAGCCATCCGCTCAAACATCTAAGAAAACTTCCCACAACAATAAATCAACTAAAACAAAGAGTAGACCACCAATATTTGTGTGTTTTAACTTAACACAAAAAGAAACGACGAATAAATTGTTTCATTTACTAGGCCATAAAAACTTTGTGTATAATATAATTAATACTAATTCCTTACATATTATTACATTTATCTACGATGATTATAAAAAAATTAAAGCTTATCTTATTGAAAATTGTATTAAATTTTACACATATACCCCAATTGAAGAGAAACCTATATCTATTGTAATCAAAAAGCTATGTGAAACCTATGAACGTGAAGAAATACTGCAATATATTAATGAACTAAATTTGAATGTTGAAATTATAAATCTGTCTAAATTTAAAAATAACAATTGGCTAATTCAACTAAGTAAAACGTCTGATATTGAAGAGTTTTACAAAATTAAATATATTCTTAATTGTAAAATAAATCTAGAAAAACTTAAGCCACTAATACCCACTCAATGTAAAAATTGCCAAAGGTACTCGCATGTAGCAAGTAATTGTCATATGCCCTACAGGTGTGTAAAATGTGCACAATCACACGGCCCGGGGAAATGCACAATACCAATTAAAGAAAATAATATTCAAGAATATATATATACAGATCAAGCAACAGGGAAAATTATGAAGCGAATAGGCATTCCTTTGAAATGTGCAAATTGTGGAACAGAAGGGCACTCTGCCAATTCTAATGTCTGTCCAGTTCGCATTGAAGTTATCAAACGAAAAGAAATTCGTAAAAAAGAGAAAGAAAGATTGCATTTACCAACTCCCACACAAAATATGATACAAGAGTCTAGTCGTAGAAATACAATCTCTTATGCCGCTAAGGTTAAAGAGAATACAATGAAAACAAAAGTCGTTAATGCAAGAGAAGTAGGCTCTTCTAACTATAGCGAATACATTATTTCCAATCAATTCAATATATTGAATGGTGAGTGCCTTCGTCTCTTTGGTAGTCAATTTACAAAATGTATGCAAAAAATTGGCGAGTTTTCTTTAAACTATTGTAAACTTAGAAATGATGAAGAAAAAGCTTCGGCTTTGTTTAATTTATTTATTGATTTAAAATTAAATAACAATAACCATGGATAGACATCAATTAAAATGTATATTTATAAATGTAAATTCTTTAATATCCAAACAAAAACGACATTATTTTAACTTATTCTTACAACAGCATAAGCCTGATGTAGTTTTAGCGGCTGAGCTTCGGCTGAGCCATAAACATAACATCTCTTTTCGAAATTATAGCTATATTCCTCAACTAATGAAGACTCACACTGACAAAAAAAATAGTCAATCCACTGGCATATTCATTAGAGAAAATTTTAAATACAATAGGATCGAAGTGGAAAGAACTACATACCTAGAAACTACGGCAATAGAACTACTTACCTCAGACGGAAATCGTATAGCTATCGCGGCAATGTATAATAGATTAAGTAAAACAGACAAATTGTGCACTAGTGATCTATTAAAGGTCCTAAATGCACTTAGTGCAAGAACAAATGAAATTATCTTGGGTGGAGACTTAAATGCACGTCATCCCAGCTGGGGCGATAATCACACAAACCCAAACGGAAGAGTGTTGTTTAATTGGATCTCTGAATGCCCCTTACTTAAAGTACTACCCACTGCTAATCCAACTAGAACCTCTGGTGTGTGTAATTCGTATATAGACTTATTTATAGTGTCTCCTTTTGTTAACGTTTGCTTTAGCAATGATAGTGAGCCCTATGGTAAGCTACGGACACATCATTTTGAGTCCGATCACAAGGCAATAGAACTCTGTTTAGGCAGAACACAAAATGATATACTAAGGCAACCTCCCCGAAAAATAATTGATTATAAAAATATTAACAGTGATGAATTAAATCAACAGCTATTTGCAATGTTAAAAAACAACTGTTTGGCATTAGACCGTATTGTATCCACGACTGAAATAGACAACTGCATAGCTCATTTGAATGTTGCCTGGGAAAAAGTCATAAATTCGCAAGCAGTTCCTAAAATAGAAGTACGTAGTAGAGGTTTAATTTCACTACCACCAATAATATTAGCCTTTATCAATGAAAAAAAGAAATTGCGTCGTGCAGCGTTCAGATGTATAGATCCAAGACGCAAGAAAATACTTATAGCAACAGTTCGTAACCTTAGCAAGATTATATCTGATCGAATTCGTATAAATGAAGAGAGTTATTGGAAAAAATATTTTGAGAAAATACGTATGAACAACAAGACTTATAAAAAAATTAAAAATTTGTGTGGGCTTAATAACAGATTAAAATTACCAGATATCGTAGTAGATGATGCAAATCTTTTAGACTTCGAAGGGGGTGTCCATGAATCAGATGGCTCTGTTGTTATGAAGAGTGAAATTGATAAGGTGAACGCATTAGCTTGGAGATTTGAACAAGTGCACAAACAAGACTTAAATGCTGGGGAGCACGATTTTCATGAACAGATCACACAGTCAATTTCTGATATTGCTAGCCACAGGTTACCAATAATCAGATTTAGTAAATACCTTACAGCTGACGGAGAGACCATTATAAGTCGGGTTAACAAAGCGAGTGTACCTCACACTGAACTAGAGTTTAATAGTTACAAGCAATTTACAAATGCGGATGAAATCGAAACAACAATATATTTACTTAACAACAAGAAGAGTGCAGGAGATGATCAAATATCAAATTTTCTGCTTCGCAAAACAGACTCCTATTTTTGGCGTTATTTAGCTATTCTATTTAATCATTCATATAATATAGGATATTTTCCACAAGTCTGGAAATGTGCTAAAGTTGTAGCAATCCAGAAACCACAATCTGATCCAAAATCCGTCCGTAGCTACCGTCCAATTTCCTTATTATCTAACATTGGAAAATTATTCGAAAAATTCCTATTACAAAAAATTAAAACACATGCAACCAAAAACAAAATCTTTAAAGACACACAATTTGGCTTTCGCAACTTTCATTCAACAAATCACGCATTAACTCTATTGAGTGATTTTGTATGCTCTAACCTTAATCGCCGCTGGGCCACTATAGCAGTCAGCCTTGATATAGAAAAAGCTTTTGATACGGCATGGAAAGAGGGTATCATATACAAAATGTACAAACTATTTAAATTTGATATTAATATAAATCGCATTATCTACAATTACTTAAGTGACAGAACTTTTTTTGTAAGTATGAATGATAACTGCTCAATGACAAGGGATGTAGCAGCAGGAGTCCCACAGGGGTCTCTATTAGGTCCGGTTCTCTATAACATATTACTAGCTGACCTACCCGATCCACCAAGTGACAACACAAATATGATTGCCCTTTCATATGCTGACGATATTATGATATTAGGGTCTCTACAGAATGCAAAGAAAGCGAATAATATGATAAACAATTATTTAACTATATTATCTAATTTTTTCTCTAAATGGAAATTAAAAATTAATGTCTCAAAATGCGAATGCACTACTTTCAAAGGGCTTCATAAATATCTCTATCCAAATGCGAGAACTTTTATAGCAAATATTCAAATAAATGGAAATAGTATCCCAGTTAAAGAAAATATTAAATACCTAGGCGTTATACTGCAAAGTAAATTCAATTTCAAACCCCACCTGGACTATGTAATTAAAAAGGCAAAAAATATGTTCTTTTCATATATAAGACTTATAAAGCGTGCAAAAGATTTAAAATCGACTATAAAAATTAATATCTACAAACAAATAATTCGACCAATCTTAACATATGCTTTCCCAGTATGGTTTAGTATCTCCTCAGCCCAAATGGAAAGATTACGAATTTTCGAAAGATACATTCTAAGAACTTGTTCTGGTGTAAACCGTGAACCCTATCGTGGCAGAGATTTATTTAGAAAAAGAACATCAAACAAAATTCTATATAAAAAATGTAATATAACTCGTATAGACAAATATCTTATGGACAATGCACTACGGTTCTTAAATAAACTGAATCTATTAGAAAACGAACGCATTAAAACATACGTTAATAAGAAAGAGAATATTGAATATCCTCTTGCTGAACAATATTTGTCACCTATATATATAAGTATCCTAAACCGTAATGATATGTTGTACAAAGATAAAAAATTGTTATTCTATCACAGAAAGTACAATTCTTATGATATAAGTAATAATTTGGTTTATAATGTAGATCAAAAAATCGTTTTAAAATAAAATATGATAACGATAAACTTACTGTTTTAGAACAAATTTTAATTAGTTAGTAATTTTATTAGTAGTCATTAAATATAAGTACTTAGTTTCACGCTATTTTAATTCATAATATTATCCTTCTTTTCATGCCCTTTTTGAAGAAAAATAATATATTAATGATAAAAAATGTACATGAAATAACTTAATTTATAAAGGTTTACTTGTTTAAATCGGTATAAATATAAAATAAATAAATTTAGAAATCCTAGATAAAAGCTTGTAGCCTGTTAGGAGTAATTAAGAAATACTTAATGTAATCACACTCATGTATTATTAATGATATTTTTGGGCAATAAACAAACAAACAAACAAACGAATGGATGAAGGCAGAACCCTCAGTGGTATCACAATGGGTCTATTGACCTAAGTGTGCTGGGATTAACCAGCAGCCGCATCAACTCAACTCATTCTATGTAAGTGACTTGGTAATATATATTTTTGTATGCAATGTTACCTTTCATGATTGTTTTTATTAATTTACTGAATTTTCATATTTTGTCTCAAAAGCATTTTGTAGCTACCAGAGGCGACTAACCAAAAATAAAATAAATACTAATTGAATTCATATTTATATGCATATTTGTATGTATACACTTTCCCTAACGTTACTGTGAATTTAATCCCACAAGCTTTTAAATTTATTATTTTGTGTGGAAATTGAGTAAAATAATATTGATAGAGCAAAGTCAATTAAATGTTATACTATACTAGTGCAAGCACAGTATGTAGGTAAGTAAAGCAATCACTTTAACTGCATGCAAGTATCGAATTCAAGCAAATGCACTTTCAGCAGAATTCACTCGAGTTGCGTATACGCCCCGATGCCCCAAAAACAATTTATTGCTATGAATATATGTATATCTGTTATATATGCATATATATAAATATCTAGTTATGAAAAGTTTTGCTGTTTTACTGTTAAGTTAAGAAATGTTATGAAAAACAAATGAAGTGGAAATGCTAGAAGTAATGAAAGTTTGAAAATATTTAAAAAAAAAAGCGAGAAAGTTTTGAAAGTAAAATATTTGTTACATTTCTGCACTTAGCAAAAATACCAGTAAAACAAACCGTTTTATTTTATTGAGCATATTCAAGTGGAAGCAGCAACAAAGTTAAGAGAATATTGAAAAGTGTCAAAGAATTTCGCATAAAATTTTGAAGTGTCGTAAAATGTGTGACAATGAAAAAAAATAATTTTAATAATTTTTAAGTGATATAAAAAGATTGAATAAGATTGAAAAAAAAATCAAAGATTGAGCACATAACAAACACCGATTCATTGTGTGCCGGTTAATTATCGGAGCATTTCATTGAGGATTTACATCTTTTTATGAATTCAAAAAAAAAATTGACTTATTTTGAGGGAGAATTTTTCACTTTTGCAAAATTACTTCATATTTTATCAGAAAACGTTCAATGCAATTGTCTGGTTGTTCATTATTCAAGCACATGAATTTTTGTTAATATTATACATATTGAATAAATAAAATAGATAAGTAATTAAGTGAATTTTCGGACGTAGAAATTTGCGTTGTAAAAATGCTTTTACGTTATTTGAAGCATTTTAATGCATTAATTAAGTAATAAAATATTTATTACTATTTTAAACGATATTCGAATTGACTATGCTGCACTGAGCATATCGAAATAATTGCACCATTAACTATTCATTCCAAATGCATTGAATTTTTTTATTAAAATTTAGCATAATTTATTTACTTTTGTCAGGAAATTTAATATAACTATGTATATACATATGTATACATTTAAACTAAAAATTAAATATAATAATAACGAAAAGGAGCTGCCTCTACCCCGCTAGGTCTGAATTTGGTATCTCCGCAAAACTTACACGGCTATGTAAACAGACGTTAAGCAACATCAGAAAAGGGATCAGAATTTCGAAGGACCTCTCCGAGCCGTTCGACAGCAAACAAGGTTTCAGACAGGGTGACAGGGCTCTCTATCGTGTGACTTTTTTAACTTATTACTGGAGAAAAACATACGAGCTGCAGAGCTAAATAGAGAAGGTAGAATCTTCTATAAGAGTGTACAGCTGCTGACGCATGCCGTCAAAATATCTCCTGTCATCAAACAAACAGTCATCGTATTCGCGACTTGGCTCCCACGTCACTGTTGGCAATCATAACTTCGAAGTCGTAGATAAATAATTTCGTCTATCTAGGAACCAGCATCAACACCAATAATAATGTCAACCTTGAAATTTAACTCAGAATCACTCTTGCCAACAGGTGCTACTTTGGACTAAGTAGGCAATTGAAAAGTAGAGTCCTCTCTCGGCGAACGAAAGTCAAACTCTACAAGTACACATAGAGTAAAAGCTCCCGCCAGTTTGTTGGAAAAACATCACAAATTGCTGCTCGATCGGAAATCTCTTCATCGGTTGCAAAGCGTTCATTATTCATTTATTGTGAAAAAATTGTTATACATTTAATGTTCAAAGTATTACCCATCGGAAGCTACGATGTTTGCCCATCTTTCTGGCAGTTTGTGGATCCCTTCCCAAAAGAACTTCTCCGGCTTGGAGGCCAAGAAAGAATCGAGCCAATTTCTGATACCGTGTTCTGAAGTGAAGCGTACTCCGGTGAGGGTATTCTGCATTAATCTGAACAAGTGGTAATCGGAAGGTGCTATGCCTGGGCTACCAGGTGAGGTAGAACTTCACACCTACATTTTTCCAAATAGTTTCTAACTGGTCTTGCAACATGTGGCCGAGCGTTGTCATGATGAAATTTTATTGATTCGTGTCTGGTCGCATATTCTGGTCGTTTTTCCGCTAGGGCCTTTTTCAAACGAATCAATTGTTTTCGGTAGAGGTCCCCATTGATCGTCTGACCCGATTTCAATAGCTCATAATAGAGCACACCCTTGTGGTCCCACCAAATACATAGCATAACCTTGGCACCATGGATATTCGGCTTTGCGGTGAATGTCGATGGTTGGCCGGACTTCACATACGATCTCTTGCGCTTTGGGTTATCTCAATGAATCCATTTTTCATCGCCAGTGACAATCGGATGCAAAAATGACTCCTTTTGGTGGCGTTGAAGCAACATTTCTGACATGCAGAATCGACGTTCGACGTCTCTTGGCTTTAATTCATAAAGCACCCCCACTTTTGCAAGTTCTTCTTGCGTCTGGCATGCATCTGCGTCGAGCAATGTCTCCAATTCTTCGTCTTAATATTTTTTTGGCTGTCCGTCGTCTAAGTCGAAATTGCCACTTTTAAACCGTGCAAACCAGTTTTGGCACGTTCGATCGGCTAAAACATGGTCACTATAAACGTCCAGTAAAATACGATGGCTTTCGGTAGCACTTTTCTTCATGTTAAAGTAATGAAGAAGAACTCCCCGCCAAAATACTTTATCTGGTGCAAATTTCGACATTTTCAAATGAATGAAACAAATTGTTGTTCACGCTAAAACAAATGACATCTACTAAAAACAACGCGAAATGACAGTACCTCTGAAATGAATATAGCCACAGATGAACACGACGCGAAAAAATACTAGTAGAGCCCTCTCTTAAATGCATACACCCAATATGTATAGGTATGTTATAATGCAAAGAATTATTTCCAAATGAAAATAATTAACTGAAAAAAACTTTTTTACGCAAAGTTAAATTACAATTTTTATAATTTTTCCATATTTTTCTTATTAATATTTGATTTTCCCGCAGGAGCATAAGCTTTCACAATATAATGAGAACCCTTCAAACAAATGCATGACATATGCAATTTCATAAAGTTACTTAAACTCAAATTAATTTATAATAATTCCTTCTCTTTAACCAAAAAAAACTTATTTTTCAACGTAAGTAATACTTTTATACATATCTTCAAAGTGACATTCATATCATTATTCACACACATACAACTTTATTATATTTGTATATTTAAATATTTGTATTGTACATATGTATGTATACATGAACATGTATTTAGAGCATTTCAGCATTTGATGTGACATTGCCGGTGGTGCGTGTTGTTTTTGTAACTTGATGTGCCATTGGGAAAAGCGGTTGATTGCCACAGCCGACAACCTGAAATCCAGAGAACTTTTACATTAAAATAACATTAAAATTATTTTGTAATGAAAAATTCACTTTTTGTGTTAAAATTAAAATTATTTAATACCTTTCTAAAAGCCTTGCGGAAATTATCAGAGAGAAACGCATAAAGAATTGGATTTATGCAAGAGTTCATATATGCCAGGACATGGGAGATGATTTGTACGATGACTGAGGTATGTGTGCCAGGATACCATTCCAATGCCTTCATAACGAGTATTAACTACAAGAAGAGGGAAGAAATGATAATTACTAATTAAATATAAAAGAAAAAATAATAAAAAGAAATTATTAACATACAATTTTCAAATATTTTATTTTTTTTTTTGCCGTATATAATTCTGAATTTTTTTATTGAATATTTTACAAAATATTTTTTAATTTATAAAAATTAATTTTAATTGCTTCAGGTGGTCATATTTACTCACATGTATTGGTAGCCAGCATATGGCAAATGCCAAAACAACAACAACAACCATTCGTGTTACTCGCCGTTTACCTTTTCTGAAATTAAAAAATAATTCGATTGAGAGAATGAGAGATGATTTAATATATAGTAGGGTTTCAACAATAGATGACGAGATCCCCGAATTTTTTGAAAATTTTCTGGGAAAAAAATGTCGTATCGTAGATATCATGGAGTTTGCAGACTATAACCCAACCTGCGCTCTCGTAGAGTAATGTAATATATAGTGTTTAGTATACCTCTGGTTTATCAGCTGACCTTCAATGTTATTTCTTCTCTATGTAGATATACCTAAACCGTAGGATCTTATAATTCTTGATACTGTCTTATTACTTTCGACAATCTAAATCTCTTGAATTACTAGGAGAGTTTCCCTGGTACCTCGTTTCCTTTCCCTGATGAAGACTCTGGTCTGGATGCTAATACTTTTTTCAGAAGGATAAAGAGTTCCCAGATCTCCCATTTTAAAATGACGTAAGCTTCCCTCGGACAACCCTCGTGACCCTTGTAGTGTATAATTTTTGTGGCAGTATTTTGAAATACTGTATGACATATGACATACATATATGTCTCTTGAACCCACTAGCTACGATTTCCTGAGATCGAGGTTTTTTTAAACTTTCTTATTTCGTAGTTAGAGTTGTTCAATGAATGGTTTTCCTTGCCTGCCAAACTTTTTTTTGTCCAATTTGCCGCAGATTTTTCAATTCTTCATTAGTTTATAAGTTGTGATGGCACTTATCGTACCCTTTTCCTCTGCATACTGCCGAAGCCTGGGTTCTTTACTAAAGTTAATTAACCGGGAAAACTTTGCTCAAAGTATTTGAGTCCTGCTGTACGTAATTGTATGTCCCGTGCTGAGTTTCTGCCCGTTCAACTTTTGTTGAGACGATTTGAACTGTTCAGACCTATTGAAATGGGTCTCTCATGACTCGGCTGATGAGTTTTTTATTTCCAACATGATGTTAAGACTTTAAGCCAGCTAAAATAATAATGGACTGGGGCAAATCCTCATATCACAGCACCCTTACTACTGGTGATGGTATCCAGGTGGCTTTGTTGAAATAAAGTCGGACTCTGACTGACCGAAAATTATTCTATGGGCAATAGAAAGGATGTCCCTCTGGATTAGGAACGAAGGGCTTTATACCCTTAATATTCATATTCGATGTGGGAACAGAGTAGCCTCTCTACAGCCACTAACGATTGTGATATTAGCGAGGTTCGTGTGCCATTTTTTCCTTTCGCAAAGTACACACTTTTAAAACACAGAGCAGTTACCTTCCAAAGTGGATCTTTCTCCTAAAGACAAACCTGCGGCGTCATTCAGGCTATTCGATAGGCTTCGGGTTGTTCGAAATAACACATCATCGATAAATGTTCGAAATATTGAAGTTAAACAAAAGAACAATGTGCTTACCTAGACTCTTCTGAGGGCTTACAACCCGGTGCGGCTCTCCACAGACGCGCCAGCATACCCACATAAAGAAAGCATATCAACGTCAATGGCGCCACGTACGAAGAGATGAAAAAAGAGATCTACAACCAGAGATAATAATTACAAACTAAATAAAATTTATATTTCAAAGCTGCTCACATAACAAAGGAATAATAAATTTTTCGATCTCCCTTTAACAGTAACTCAATTTGAAATTCAATGTAAATGTACTAACGTTACCAAATCATCATAAGGAATGCAAAGCAATAATGCCTTAGATAAATAGTTACCTGAAATCCGATTAAACTCCAACCCTCCTCTTCGGTGGAGAAAACACATGCTGTGTAGCTGCGTCCTTTGAAATAATACAAACGTACCGAATGAGCCAAAGCCACTGGGATAGCTGAGCTGATAATGAGTATCCAAGCGCAGAATATGGCACTGAAATAGTAATTAATGTAAATGAAGGTACATACATATGTGTGTACCTGTTTGTTAAATAACTCATATTTCTTGGTAAATTTAGTTAATACAAGGGTGGCCAATTAAGTATTTAATTTGAAATATATTTACTAATAAAAACTTTTTGTAACCAGATTAATTTTTGTACAAAGGAGGGGTATATTTGTTTTGGTAATGTTTTGGAAAGGGTTGCCACCTTAATATAATGATTGTAAACTTCTTAATTTTTAGGAAATTGCTGTTATTGAAGAATCTACATAAGAAGCTTACATTATTTAGAGGTAGTATGTTTTGAAAGTATTTTAAATAGTGTTGTCATCCAATTAAATATTAAAAATTTTAAGTCTAAAAAGAGTAATCCATTATTTTTAAATAGATGGCTTCAGTGATCTAACATTGAATAACAGCGATTGGATTGGAATTGGTGATCACTTAGCCCAGCAGTACTTGAGCGATAAGGGAAATCTTCAAGCATTGTTTCGCTCCCCATAAGCTAAACATTGCACAAAAAATAGTTTTGATTCCAGTTGTAGACCGATTTTCATCTACTAATCACTCTTGATTTGTGCAAAATCCACCCATTTCTGAAGCAGGTGGTGACTAGTGATAAAAAGTGTATCACCTACGGGAATGTCAAGGGAAAACAGTCAAAGTCGAGGAGCAGTGAACCGGCATACACAGTCTCCAAGCAAGGATTAACAACGAGAAAGGTGTTCCTTTTTTATTTGGAAAGATCGGCAAGGAATCATTCCCTATGAGCTGACCTTCTACAACCATACTCTTAATTCGGACCTGCTATGTCAGCAAATGGACCATTTTAAGGAAGCACTCGTCCAGAAGTGCCCAGTTTTAGCCAACAAGAGGGAGCTCCAGACCACACTCATCGATGCTCAGTCGCCAGAATCTCCGAAAGCTTGGTTGGAAGATACTTATGCGTCCAACTTATAGTCCGGATGTCGCACCAAGTGACTATCACTTGCTTCCGTCTATGGCGAGTGTCTCTCTGATAATTAATTGAAGCTCTTCATAAAAATCCATCAGCCGTTCAACTGTTTAAATCAATTGATGACCGCTTTTGATCTCAAGCCGTTCTTTAACTGTATGATACCCAATACGAAAGAACGGTTCGAGTCCTATCGGCATGGGTGCTGCGCTTATTTTACTAGTTTGTTTGCTATTTCATTTCCTTGTACGCTTCTGTGTACGACATTCTACAATAGCAGAATGGCCCCCATATAGCCATAGGGGCTTCTTTAGTACCTCACTTCAAAGCCTAGCTAGTATTCTGCGTAACTTGAAGTTGAGCAAGAAGCTGCTTCAACGCATTATATTAAAGGACTCATCTTTTACACGAAAGTTTGGCCTAAAGTACATGCCACCTTGGTGTTTTCAAAGTCGGTGACCACAATAACTCGAAAACGGCTGAACCGATTTGTCTAAAATTTTAACACAAGCTTTTTGAATATATTTTTCAGTGATTGATCTAAGGTTTTATTTTTCCGATAAATACTTTTTTTTATAAACAATTTAAAATCGAAATTTCGCTGAAAATCGACTTTTTTCTTTGAGAAGGCTCCAGTTTGACAAAAAAAATTTTTTTGCTTATTCCTTCGTGATTAATCACTAGATTTAACATTACTTTAATGAAATCTGTTTGGTTTTTTAATTTCAGATGATCCAGTACAGAGATAGAGTGGTCACCGCAAGACGTCTTTTTTCAGAGGACCGCCTGGAGATCAGCTGTAGCTCTTCTCCAAAGAAATATTTCTACTAGTTATAAGTATTAAAATATTGTTGAATAATACCATAAGTATGTAAATTTTTTGAATCAATAAATTCTAAAGACTTCTCAAAAAAAATTCTTAAAAATTCGCTATATAACTCCTTAATCCTTCTACCGTACTTTCATCCCTGCAATCCGCTACTAAAAGTGTGTCGGGTTCTCCCAACCTTGGATAACCTTATCCAATAATGAATATTCAAAGCCATCTAGTTGGTCTGGCGTAAGAAATTTCGGGCTAAGGGAGAACTTTTTCATGTCGCTGATTATATTTCTTTAACCTAGCTATAGCCATGTCCTGGATGATTTGCCTGTGGTCGTGTGGCACAGTTTGCCGCCAGAGGTTAGATAGTTAATCTTGTATTTATTTGATAGCTATATATTTTGTAGTGTTCTGTGGACATTTGATATCTTAGTGGCCGGTTCTTTTACTTCTACTGCTCGGTCTTTGTCTTCTTCAGGCCGCAGACATATTTATAAATTATGTAGATGTTGTCCAATATCCACTCAATTTAGACCATTTCTGGGGCTTTCCTTTACTCCGCAATTGTTGTTAAACTAATACTTCCGTTGTCCTTCTCTGGTTCTTCTTACGAGTTACGATCTAAAGGCAGTCTAATGTCCTCGACGTTAGTAGCAAAACGTTATCTGGTTTCTATTCTTTTGCTGGGCTTTCCTGTTCGATAGTGACTTCACACTCTGCAGCTGCTCCTTTTTCTTATTCTCCAGCTGCTGCTTTACGCTTCCTTCTTTTTGTGCAATGAACTTGTTGATTGTGTGGATATAATTTTCCCATCGTTCGTAGTATTATTGACGGACAGAGCGGCTTAATCGGGTGATGTCGCCCTCTCTTTTATTGTCTCCACAAAGCGTCATTCTGGGGTGACTCTGCGTGTGATCCGTTCACATGTCTCTTAGTCTATTAAGCTATGCCCCTACACCCCCCTCTCTAATATTCTTCTTGTTTTCAGCTGATTCATTTTGTTGTTTTTGTTAATTTTATAGGGAAACCACAAAGGACGCTATAATAGCTTCTTTGTCGCAAGCCAGCCATGACCCCTCAACAACAACAAATTGCCTGCCCCCACGGAGGTCAACGTCTAGACACAAACGAGTAGTTTTGAGAAAAAAGAGTTTACCTTTAATATTTTCACTTAATTGTGGTAACCCTATTTTATATTATAATTACAAGAGTACAGGGTCCGCCACGTTACTTTTTTTTTTTTAAACAGTGCGCACAAGATCGATCGTAACGTTGGCTGTGTGGCACGGAGCGCCATCTTGCTGGAACCAAATGTTGTCCAAGTCCTCCTCTTCGATTTCTGGGAATAACCAATCCGTTAACATGGCGCGGTAGCGTTCGCCATTGACCGTAACGGCGGCTCCTGCCGCATTTTCCAAGAAAAATGGGCCAATGATGCCGCCGGCCCAAAATCCGCACCAGGATCTCTGAGGATGCATTGGCTTCTCTTCGATCACGTGCGGGTTTTCCGTCTCCCAAATACGACAATTTTGTTTATTAACGTAGCCGCCAAGATGGAAATGAGCTTCGTCGGAAAAGATGATTTTTTGGTAAAATTCCGGGTCTTCGGCCAAGCGCTCATCTGCACTATTTTAACGCGTTCCTCAATCGTATACACAACCATTTTCGTTCAGCGGAAGGATAAAACTAACTTTCTGTCAAATCAGATGTAACATCAGTGTTACCACACTCAAAATAACCACTAGTTCAAAAAAAAATGTTAGATGGCGGACCCTGTATATGGAGAACTAACTAAAATTGCATCTTTTTCTTTTATGTGATTTTTGATTTCAAATTATAAATTCTGTATATCAGTAAAGTAGTAAAGCAGTAACGATTTCTACTCTTTCATCATTTCATTTCAGTTATTTTTCTTAATTTCTATGGCCACCCTCACTTCAGAGTCAAGTATGCAGTGGAAGATATGTATGTATATATGGGTTCGCATGTTTCTGATTCTACTCACAGCATTGCATTACGTTCCGTGCGCAATGACATACTCGTCACGGGATGCACGACAGCCAAAAACCGATCGAATGACATCAGCACCAATGTGTAGACACTGCAATGGCAAGTGACCACAATCATATACTGTACAAATTTACACCACATATTCCCAAATGGCCATGTGGGCAGCACATAATCGGCAGCGGTGAAAGGCACACAAAAGACGACAAAAAGTATATCGGATACAGCAAGATTGATGATAAGCAGATTGGTGGTGGAGCGCATTTGTTGATTGGCAACAACCACTAGAACAGAGAAAGAAAGCCATGAAAATAAATTGAAAATATATAAAAAAAATATTAAATATATATACATATATCTTTTAAAGCTTTTGAGCTTTTTCGCTTATTGCAAAACCATAATTAAACTCACTTCCTTACAAAACAATCTGCACAACACAACAAAAGAAAGTGTATTCTCGAGAGGAAGTCGCGCTTTTCCGTTAACAGGAAAATCAGCAAGCATAAAAGCAAATGTTCAGAGAGTGGAAAATAAATTTCCGCCGAAATCTCAATGTCAATAGATGAATGGTAAGGTTAAGAATCAGAAACAAAAGTTACAAAAGTTGTTAATATTAAAAGCGGAAGCACAAATCAATGTATTTTTGGAAACAGAGGAGGAAATTTAGAACATTGAAAGATCGAAATATTTTCAAATTTTTAAATTTCAGAGCAACGAAAAACTTCGATGAAGAAAAATTACGAAAAACAGAAACAGTTGTTAAATAAAAAAAGTTGTTGAACAGAAAATTCTAATAGAGAAAAATTTTGATTAACAGAAATTGTTTTTAAGCAAAAAATTTTGATACAGAAGTAATTTTGATAGACTGAAAATGTTGGCAAACAGAAAATGTTGGTTAACAGAAAATGTTGGTTCGCAGAAAATGTTGGTTAGTAGAAAATGTTGGTTCACAGAAAATGTTTGTTAAAAGAAAATTTTGGTTAACAGAAAAAGTTGGTGATTAGAAAGTTGGTGAACAGAAAATGTTTGTTAACAGAAAATTTTGGTGAACAGAAAATGTTGGTTAAAAGAAAATTTTAGCTAATAGAAATTGTTGGTTAATAGAAAATGTTAATTAACAGAAAATGCTCGTTAACAGAAAATTTTAGTTAACAGAAAATTTTGGTTGGCATAAAATGTTGGTTAACAGAATATATTGATAAATAATTAATTTTGATAGACTGAAAATGTTGGTAAGCACCAAATGTTGATTAACAGAAAATCTTTGTTATCAGAAAATGTTGGTTAACAGAAAAAGTTGGTTAACAGAAAATGTTGGTAATCAGAAAATGTTGGTTAATAGAAAATCTTTGTTAACAGAAAAAGTTGGTTATTAGAAAATGTTAGTTATAGAAAATGGTTATTAACAGAAATGTTTGTTAACAGAAAATTTTGGTTAACAGAAAATGTTGGAAATCAGAAAATTTTGGTTAACAGAAAATGTTGGTAATCAGAAAATGTTGGTTAACAGAAAATGTTTGTTAACACAAAATGTTGGTTAACAGAAGATGTTGGTTAATAGAAAATGTTGGTTAATAGAAAATATTGATTAACAGAAAACGTTTGTTAACAGAAAACTTTGGTTAACAGATTATGTTGGTAAACAGCAAATGTTGGTTAACAGAAAATGTTGATTGGCAGAAAATTTTTGTTATCAGAAAATATTTTATACGAAAATATTTAAAAACAAAAACTTCACGGGTTTTATGGAATGTCATGATATTTAGCATACTACATACACCGTAAGCAAAATTTCTATACATATATAAACTTTTCATCTCTTGGTATGGCAAGCACGGTTATAAAAGCGCATATTGAAGCACACATGCAACAGAAACATTAACAAAAACAAAACTCATTTCCTCAAGCTATTCCCGAGAAGTTTCATTTGGGCAGTAATGGCAAAATTGTGCTGAAAGCATACCAGATTGCATTGGAATTTCATCCTTCATGTCGTGAGTAATTTTCCGCAGCGGAATTTTGTACACCCAAAAGGAAAGGGCTATAACAACTACATCAAAGTGCAACAAAAGCAACCATCAACTTAATTTACTACTACTCACCAAATATGACCAATGCATTGCCTAGTAAACCTGCAACACCAATCACACCAAAAAACGCTGGTACAATTGCGGATACAACGCGCTCGAGTGGGTCAAGTTCGAAATCGAGGAGATTATCCGGAAGAAGCGTGTAATTCCCGTCACCCCCAACATCACCAGCTGCTCTTGCAATCAAACTCGCGCTCGTACCAATCACATTCACATCCACACTACCCACACTATTTCCGTTGACCGAATTTAAGTTGTTGCAGTCAATGTCGTCGATGGCGTAGCTGTTTCCGCCTACAATTCCAGCCGCCCAAGCAGGTGGGCACAGAACTGGTTGTACAGCCGATGACGTAGGCACTGTGTGGTGGCTAATAAGTGTGGATGAGAAATTGTGACTTTGCAACATTTTGTTTTTCGCTTGCTTTGTATGAATGTGCGTTTGTAGGTCTTTTTTTGGTAGCCTTGTGTTGATGTTTCACTTATTCACCATTGACTTTTCTGTAAGTTTTTTTTTATTAAAAATCGAACTTTATTTTCCGGGCAACAGTCACTGTGATTTTGTTTTTCAGTATTTCATTTTGACCAATTTATAAATATAAATATAAATATAAATATAAATATAAATATAAATATAAATATAAATATAAATATAAATATAAATATAAATATAAATATAAATATAAATATAAATATAAATATAAATATAAATATAAATATAAATATAAATATAAATATAAATATAAATATAAATATAAATATAAATATAAATATAAATATAAATATAAATATAAATATAAATATAAATATAAATATAAATATAAATATAAATATAAATATAAATATAAATATAAATATAAATATAAATATAAATATAAATATAAATATAAATATAAATATAAATATAAATATAAATATAAATATAAATATAAATATAAATATTAAATATAAATATAAAATATAAATATAAATATAAATATAAATATAAATATAAATATAAATATAAATATAAATATATAAAATATAAATATAAATATAAATATAAATATAAATATAAATATAAATATAAATATAAATATAAATATAATATAAATATAAATATAAATATAATATAAATATAAATATAAATATAAATATAAATATAAATATAAATATAAATATAAATATAAATATAAATATAAATATAAATATAAATATAAATATAAAAATAAAATAAATATAAATATAAATATAAATATAAATATAAATATAAATATAAATATAAATATAAATATAAATATAAATATAAATATAAATATAAATATAAATATAAATATAAATATAAATATAAATAAAAATATAAATATAAATATAAATATAAATATAAATATAAATATAAATATAAATATAAATATAAATATAAATATAAATATAAATATAAATATAAATATAAATATAAATATAAATATAAATATAAATATAAATATAAATATAAATATAAATATAAATATAAATATAAATATAAATATAAATATAAATATAAATAATATAAATATAAATATAAATATAAATATAAATATAAATATAAATATAAATATAAATATAATATAAATATAAATATAAATATAAATATAAATATAAATATAAATATAAATATAAATATAAATATAAATATAAATATAATATAAATATAAATATAAATATAAATATAAATATAAATATAAATATAAATATAAATATAAATATAAATATAAATATAAATATAAATATAAATATAAATATAAATATAAATATAAATATAAATATAAATATAAATATAAATATAAATATAAATATAAATATAAATATAAATATAATATAAATATAATATAAATATAATATAAATATAAATATAAATATAAATATAAATATAAATATAAATATAAATATAAATATGAATATAAATATATATATAAATATAAATATAAATATAAATATAAATTTAAATATAAATATAAATATAAATATAAATATAAATATAAATATAAATATAAATATAAATATAAATATAAATATAAATATAAATATAAATATAAATATAAATATAAATATAAATATAAATATAAATATAAATATAAATATAAATATAAATATAAATATAAATATAAATATAAATATAAATATAAATATAAATATAAATATAAATATAAATATAAATATAAATATAAATATAAATATAAATATAAATATAAATATAAATATAAATATAAATATAAATATAAATATAAATATAAATATAAATATAAATATAAATATAAATATAAATATAAATATAAATATAAATATAAATATAAATATAAATATAAATATAAATATAAATATAAATATAAATATAAATATAAATATAAATATAAATATAAATATAAATATAAATATAAATATAAATATAAATATAAATATAAATATAAATATAAATATAAATATAAATATAAATATAAATAGAACGAATTCCGAAATATTGACGAAGTTATTGCACCTATACGTTTGTCGAAACAACACTCTTACGGTTGGTCCGAATGGTAAAACAACTTTCTATATAACTAGTATGAATTTCTTGTTTTTGTTGAATTAAAATTTGTATAGAGGCAATTTTTGTACCAAAGTTCTCGAGCGATAAAAATAACTTTTCATCGCGGATAGCTAAGGACAAAATAACACATTTGAAATGCTGGAGAGGTTCCTTAGACTTTCGGAATTTTTCGTCAGTCCCCTAGCAATTTTTTCTTAGATTTAAATATATTTTTTGATATAATTTTTTAGTTAGCTGAAGGTCGGGTTTGTTTATATAAATTGAATATTTGTTTACATTTTCCTTCAGCTGACTAAGTGTTGCTTATACGACATGACGAACCTTTTTATTTTTAATTTAACAAATCTTATATATAATATGTTACTACAAATTACTCGATACTGTGTGCGGTCAAAACTAACTAGAATTTTTGATTGAGAAAGTCTAAAAACAAATCCTTAGTTAGGGAGCGTCTGGTGCACAAACCACTTTTTTCCATTCAAAAATATTAGCAAAAGTTGAAGTTTTATTTAATAAATAATAAGTATTTTCAGTATATTAAATTTTTCCTTTAATTTTAGTTTTTTTAATTTAAATTTAATTTTTTTTGTATATTTTTAGACAAAATTTCAAATTAAATTTTTTTTGTTTTTTAACTTTATATTTTTTGTTTCGTCTTTTTCTTTATTACTATTAAATCACGAACATAAAATTTAAATAGTTTTTTCTTTTTTCTAACTCTTTCAAAGTCAAGCTTTGAAAATTTATCACTTTAGAACCCTTTTTAGCGCGACACGCAACCGTTCACCAAAGCAATCAAAAGCGAATTGAGAAGCCACAAGTGTTTAGGAATATAAAATCCACCTGCTGCATTGCCTATTTGTATATACACACGCATACCTAAGCATGACCAAGTGTTTTGCATTTCTAACAAAACAAAAGACATTCCAACAGCACTTAAAGCGGATGTCATTACCTGCATACTTAGGAGTACAGTAAAACATCAATAAGTTGTACCAAATGGCATAGAAAGTAGTACTTTTCTCAATAACGTAAGCAACAAAAATATACTGATGGCTTCAACATTTAAAATTTCCGGAAGCAGTGTGATATATATAATATGCAAAGAAGTTGAAAATGCAATAAAGTTGAATATAAAATAAAATTGAGCTATGAGTAGAGGTTTTACTGTGCTCCTCAATTGTTGATTATCTCTACAAGAAAATCTGATGTTAATCAGGAAATCGAAAAGCCAAAATTCGCAAACATATTTTAATTATTTTCCTTAACGGAGCCGTGGGGTTAGCTTGCAACCAGTCTTGATTTGTCAGTATATAGTGAAACTCAGTACAATATTGAATGTACTGATTTGTGCTTTCTTCTTACCCATCCATTTGATATTAACTGACACCATGTATTAATATTTCTACGTTTATAATGCACGTCAGTATAAAATTACCTTGAGGCAATATGCCAATCAAAGATCAAAATGAAAGAGAAAGGAAAGCTCTTCACATTTAATTTGCTGAATTGCATAGTTAACTGAGCAAAGAGAGGATGAAAGGTAGAACAATGTATGGTAATTGTGTTGTATTATTAAATTACCAATGAAGGATTCTCTAATAAGTTGTGCATATGTAAATGTTTCTAAAGCAGATTGCTTGGAGACAATAATGGAAAATAAAATAATGAAAATTGTTGTCGATAGAAATGGCAATTTATCTGACGGCAAAAAAAATCAAAATTAAAATAAAACAAAAAAATAAAATTAAAAAAAGTAAAGTGAAATATAATATAATAAAATAAATTAAAACAATGTTAAATAAAAGTAAAATAAAAGTAAGATAAAAGTAAGATAAGAAAATAATAAATTAATTTAAATAATATAAAATAAAAAAAGAAAAAGCTAAGGAGTGTTCATCTTCTAAGAGCTCATTATTTTACAGACTTCCTTCAAAAATGAAGTTAAAGTACCTACTTTAATGATGAAGGGACAAACTTACCTCCTAACGAAGGACGTACAAAATACTATTGATCCCTAAAACTACCATCCCATTTCATGCCTATGTACTCCCTAAAAACTATTATCATCTTGTTTAGTATCCAAAATATATGCATATATTAAGCGCCATTTGCAAAAATAGATTCCGTCAAAATACTTATACTGCTTACATAAATTAACAGGTAACTCTATTTTTTTGCATAAAAATTGGCCCATAAAATCAGCTCCGATACCTATCAAATGAGGTATATTTCAAGGAGATGCTCTGAATCTATTGTGATTTTGTTTGGCTTAAACCCATTTGTTTCTACACTAAATGAAACTACGGTCCTAATATAACCTTTCCCACCTACTACGAGGGGCAGTGATAAGTTCGTGACCAAAGGTAGTTACAGAAGACACTTCATCTCGTTACTAATAATACTAATTGCAAGACTCATTATTAGTATAAATGATACAATTCTTTTTTATTAGGTTCATAAACATTTAGTTCTTGGAACAAGCAACAACACTATGTCTACGGAAATTCGAAATTCCCGCAATCCGGATCTCCGTGCTGTGATTATATTCGTTCCTCATATACGATGGTTAAGAAATAGGCTCAGCTGTTTCAACAAGGAAGAGAGCGAGAGAGAGAGAGAGTGACGGTCGTTAACGAAGAAAATATTCAGAATGTCTAAAAATTAGAACTAGCTGATCGAAGGAAAAAATTGTGGCAGATAGCAGAAAGATTATAGATTAGCAAAGAATGAGATGTAGAGATTTTGCATGAAAATTTGAATATGAAAAAGATTAGTGCGCGTTGAATACCGCGAATGGAGAGTTGTAAAGATTTTTTGAAGAAGTGCCAAGATGATTTCGATGAAATTCCCGAGTTCAAACAGGAGTCGTTGTAGAGGATAAAAAAGGGGAAATGCCACAAAAAAATTCAAAGAGGAAAAGTTGGCATCGAAGATTATGGCTACCATTTTCTGGGATAGCGTAGGAATGGTATTAATTGCTTACTTGCCAAAGGGAACTACAATGAACTGCTAATATTACGCTAATTTGTTGCGTCAAGTGCGTAAGACAGTCGTACAGAAGTGATATGGTAAGTTAGCGCGGGGAATGCTGTTTCTTCACCGTTCGGATTGCTAGGGATGCCTTAAAAGCTATTGCGTTTACAGAAATTGACCATCTATTCTAGATTTCGGACCTGGCCCCCACTGATTTTTTCCTTTTTTTCATATTTAAAAAAAGTTACGCAGGCGAAGATTTTCAGACGACAGTGAGATCAAAACGGCCGTAGAAAACCATTTTGAAGACAAATCAAAAGAATATGTTTTCAGTAGTATAAAGGCATTGTATTCACGATGTGAAAAGTGCATTAAACTTGAAGAATACTATATTGAAAAATAAAAAACATAACACTATCAGCCGCCCCTCGTATATATAGATGAAATTAAGTCATATGCTTCAAATGAAATTCAGTTAAAATCACTGCTAGAACTGTCCTAAGACTTCTCATATGACATAAATATGGCATGACTCTGAAATCGTTCGCACAACAACGAAGGAATATGTAGAGCGAGTGAAAAGCTTGCTAAAGTCTCTTCTTAAAGACTTTAACCTCTTCAAAGCTTTTAACATGTTTGCTATCCCTTTTCTAACATCGAACACCGAAATACATATATAACTTTATAAATAAAGCAAAGCAAAATGAAACAAAACAAAATAAAATAATATAAATTAAAATAAAATAAAATAAAATAAAATAACATAAGTAATATAATTAGTTGCATATAATAGGGGATGTAACATACATATATACGTGTTATACAAGTTTTCGTTTCTACCTAATAGTAAGAAATTGAAGTTACACGTATGTAAATTTCAGTTAACTGTGAACCAGATAAACTAGCCAGATTAGGGAAAGAGGGAACATATGTGACTCAGGCCACTTGCGGGTATTTAAAGAAAAACTTTTTATAGAAATAATTACTAGGTGTAGTAAAAAGAAATCCATTATTTTTCCAATAGATGGCGTTATTTATCTATATCTCGCGTTTTAAAAGTCCGATCGGGTTCCGCTAAATGGCGTTAGAAAGATGACATTTCGTGCAAAAAAAGCGCGGGAGCGCGCGTCAAAGATGGACATCAGAAAAGAGAAAATTCGCTATATTTTACACTTTTTCTTCGATAGGAGCGAAAACGCAAGCGGCTGGAGATGTGAATAGCGTTTATGGTCCTGATATTGTTACAGTCAATCATGTACAATTCCGGGAAAAGAAAAAACCATTCAATTTTATGCAAAAATAATGGATTTCTTTTTACTACATCTAGTAAATACTCGTATATGACACAGTAACCGCGGTACTGTACTTGGTGCACATGCCAAAATACTGGAATTATTTTAGAAGCTGCCAATAAGTAAGCGAAGAAGAAGAGGCTTTAGCACATCTTCAATGCGAATATATGGTGTACATGAAAAGATTCGCATCTACCGGTCATGGTTTTCTTGACGATGACCACAGATTGATTCGGAGAGGACATGGCGGTATAAGGGAATTTTAGTCTCAGTGAGTTCACAATACATCCCCTAAAGGTATAGGAATCCACTGTGATTGCTAAGTAAAATACAAATAATTAAATTAAATTAAAATGAAATATATTAAATAAAAATGATTCAAATAATTAAATAAAAATAAAAATAAAATTAAAAATAAGGTCAAATTAAAAAAAAACTAAGGACAAATAAAATGGAATAAAACAAAGTGATATACAAAAAAAAAAAAAATAAAATGCATTAATAGGCGGGAGAATCTATATTTATAAAAGAAATATGACAATAGATCTAAATATATCACTGACGCACATGAAATACATTTGCTTGAATAAACTTATTTACAATTGATTTGTCCTTTGCATTACGTAGGCAGTTGAGTGGTTATAAAAAAAAATTGTGCAAGTCCACTTTTCGCATAATTTAATTATTTTCAGCTATAATTTGATAACTAACTACTCTTTCATTTGTGATTGATTATAAAAAAAGAATACTATTTCGGGGTGTGACATTCCATAATAAGATGTGATCGCAATTAAACAATAGTATATATTTATATATTATTTACTATAATTTTGGATGTTTAGTTAGACTGAGATTTGAGCGCTAGCCTTCCAAATATTAAAACGCACTGCTATTTGTATAGGAATCATAAAAAATTCCATTAAAACTCGAAATTTGCAAAAATGTACATATGGAATTTTCATTTATAACATATGCATATACATTTATGTAAGTAAATACAGCTGCTAATACATACACAGAATGCGTAAAATAAGAAATGTTGTATATGTGAAAGGTAAATACTGGAAAAAACTTGATCAATAATAAATGTTTTGTAAAAATAATCCTATTTTAAAGAAAATAAATATTTATTCTTTTAATTTAATCTTTTCTGAGAACCCTTGGCTGAAAAATTACTTGACAATTTAAACATCACCAGAAAACATAATCAATAGAAGAGAAATAGACAAAAAAGCATAGGTGAAAAATCAAAACACAATTTGTACGTCATTATTACTTATCAAAAGGCCACTGAACCACGGCAAATAACGTTAAAAGCTCATTTTGCTGCTGACTTGAGCGTGTTCTGGCGCTGTAGCGCATCCTTTGTTGGCGCCATTCATTGTCGCTATGGTTAACAGTATTTGCAGCTACTAGTATTTTGTATGTACATACATATTTACGCCTGTGTAAATATGCAGTGACGCTGATATTATTTGCCAACAATGGGGTCATGAGCTACATCTTTATAGTGTTTACGTGAGTGATGTATATAATCCACTAAATTAAGCACAAAAAACACATAAGCTTATGTACATATTTAAACTAGATGACTTAACAAGCTTATAAAACTGCATGTACACGTACTCTTTTTTATAAGTATACTTTTACTTTAGCTATTTTCATTACGATTCAAAGTTCAAACTAAAAACTGTTGTTGTTTTTATTGCGTGCTGTTTTAGCTGAGTATGCTTATTGAATTGCCAGTAAAGATTGATTTACATATGATTCAAGTAGCTTACGACTGCCGGTCTTAGACCAAAGCCTCAGGTGAGAGACCCCTTTTTGATGACGACCCCCGCAAATGTTTTAAGAATCAAGATTTGAGAGCATATACTGGAATGTCCGATTCCTTAATTGGGATTTATATCATAATAAGATTAAAAACAGAGATCACTTTAGTTCAAGAAGTGCGATGGGCGGAACAGGTACAGAAGAGGTGGGTCCTTGTGAAATTTACTACAGCGGTCATATAAAGGAGCGCAAATTTGGTGTTAGATTTGTAGTGAGTGGTAGACGGGGTCACCGAGTACCGGCATTCGCTCCTGTGGATGATTGTCACGCCACAATTAGCATCAAAATTTTCAGTCTGTCGCTGATTTCGACGTTGAAAAGCTGCTAGCACAGCAAACACCCTAATGGCTTGCAAACCTTCTTTCTGAAACCACTCTACTACTGGCGCTTCAGAAATAATTGACTTCGGCAGTGCAGATGGTACGATGAGAAATGTTGAACTGCAGTGCAGAGAAAACAGACTGCCTACCTCGCAATCTTCCGATCGACCATAACATGTGCGAGGTGGGATAGATGAAAAAGGATGAAATGCGTGAGTGTGAATAGCTTGAGAAGTGATTGGCAAGCGAAACGCTTGAGAGTTCTACGAAAATATGCCACGACCAACGAGTGGTTACAAGACCGGAGTATATTTATGAATGAATCAATATGGAAATCTGGTGATATATGTATATCCTGAGCTTACTTGATGTATGGAGGGAACACTTCTTCAGCCTGCATAGGCACTATTTCACGATTACAGCCAGTTTTACGTAATATGAAGTAAAACCAGGTAGCTCTGCGCCTGATCCTTCCAACGTAGCGGCGGTCTTCCTCTTCCTGTGCTTCCACAAGCAGATACTGCATTGAATACTTTCGAAGCCGGAGCGCTTCCATCCATTCGTATGACATGACTGAACCACTTAACTACTGTATCTTCATTCGCTGCCGATGCCCAACGAACACTATCAAGGCCGAGCTATCGACGGCAATGATGAGGAAGTTGTAGAGTTTGATCTTCGTTAGTTACTCAATCCAAAGTAGTATCTGTTGGCAAGAGTGATTCTGCGATAGACGAAATTATCTACGACCTCGAAGTTATGACTGCCATCAGTGACAGGATGACCGTTTGTTTGATTACAGGAGATATTTCATCTTGCCCTCGTTCACTAGCTTTATCCTTCGCTTCTGTATCAAGTCTGTAGAAAGCAGAACTAACGGCGCGGCTATTAAGAACTATGATATCAATGTCAACGGCATACACCAGCAGCTTTCTCTATATAGCTCTCCAGCTCGTACTATTTTCTCCAGCAATAAATTAAAGAAGCCATAATATAATATACTATAAGGAATCGCACTATAAGGAATTACCCTGTCTGTAACCTCGTTTGGTGTCGAACGGCTTGGAGAAGTCCTTCCCAATTCTGACCGCGCTTCTGATGTTGTCCAGCGTTAGTTTACACAGACGTATAAGTTTTTCTCGGATGCCAACTTCACATATAGCCGCATAGAGATAGTTCCTTACTGTGCTCTCGAAGGCAGCTTTAAAATCGATGAAAAGATGATGTGTATCGATTCTTTTCTCACAGGTCTTTTCGAAGATTTGTCGCCTGGTGAATATTTAGTCAATGGTGGATTTACCAGGTACGAAGCTACAGTGATAAGGTCCAATCAGCTTGTGGGCGATGGGCTTCAGTCTTTCACACAATACGCTCGATATAAAGGTACTTTATTCAAAAAGCGCAAACCATGGAATTTTATGGATTTGGCAGAGCACATATAGGTTCCAATCGTTGGTGTTGCTTTCGTCCGACCATATTCTGCAAAGTAGCTAATGTATGCTCTTCGTGGCCATGTTCAATTACTCATTCCTTAATATACAAGTGATAGGTATAATAGGAATAACATTCATACATACATATGCAAGCGTGTATGAATATCTTGCTAAGCATGCACGCGATGAACATATCCAACTTTTCATAGTTTGTAGTTGTAACTATCGCTAGATTTTCCTACTTTGATTTTCTTACTCTTACATTGTAGTTTCACTTTCTGCTTTGGAGTGCTTTGAATTGCCATTGAAATTGAAGTAGTTGATATGAGAGAATATACGTTTGTAGGCATGTGGATTAACATATGTTTATTATTGTAAACATATGAACAGACGCGTGCGTTTGTTTTGATATCTTTATTTTTTATCACTGTAGGGATTTATGAGTTGAAGGAGTAAAAGTATGTGATATATAATATATATAATAATTCCACTGAGTGATTGACATTAACCTACAAAAATACGCAAGTCACATTCCGCCAAAATAATAGCGTCATATTTGTTTACCTCAGTGAATATGTCGAGTTTCGTTCCAAGTAAATCGCATTTGCGGCATTCGTTGCTTTTCTTATCTCATCAAAAGAAAAAAGCAGCTGAAGCTCACCGGTTGACATGGTGAGACATGGTTTTGTCAATTTAAAAGTGGAGATTTCGATTTGACAGACAATGAACATCCTGGGGCAGCGAAAAAGTTCGAAGACGAGGAATTGCAGGCGACATTGGATGTTGATCCAACCCAATCGCAATAAAAATTGGCAGAAACACTACATGTGACTCGAGAAGCAATTTGCCAACGTTTAAAAGCCATGGGAAAGATCCAGAAGTATGGAAAATGGGTGCCACACAAGCTGAACGATAGACAAATGAAAAATTGAAAAACCGTTTGTGAAATGCTGCTTCAACGATTCGAAAGGAAATCTTTTCTGCATCGAAACGGGGGACGAAAAATGGATTTATTTTGAGAACCCAAAGCGAAAAAAATCTTGGCTTTCCCCTGGTGAAAATCGCTTTGGCCGTAAGACAATGCTCTGTGTTTGGTGGGACCAGTGTGGTGTGGTGTACTACGAGTTGTTAAAACCTGGTGAAGCGATGAACATGGATCGCTACCGACAACAAATGATCAATTTGAAATATGCGTTGATCGAAAGGTGGTCGGAATGAGCCCGAAGACATGGCAAAGTAATCTTGCAACATGACAACGCGCCATCTCATACCGCTAAACTGGTGAAAGGCACATTAAAAACACTTAATTGGGAAATATTATCGCACCCGCCGTACTCTCCAGACCTCGCCCCGTCCGACTATCACCTTTTCGCATCGATGGGACACTCTCTTGCAGAGCAGGGCTTCGCTAATTTTGAAGTAGTCGAAAAATGGCTCGTCAAATGGTTTTCCTCGAAAGAGAAAAAGTTTTTTTGGAATGGTATCCATAATTTGCCTGAGAGATGGGCGAAATGTGTAGAAACCTATGGTTAATACGTTGAATAAAAATATTTTGAGATTCCTCAGAAAATTAAGTGTTTTCTTTATCGAAAAAACCGGCAAACTTCAACAAACACACCTGGTACATATAATGTAGCAAGTGCACATGATAGATAGTTAATTGATTGATTCGCAAGGCTGTAGGAAGTTATTGTTTTCATTTTATTTTTTTTTTTTTTTTTTAATAGAAACTATAAGTAATAAATAAAGGACTGATTTGGAATAATTTCAAAACCACTTTTTGGACTTTTCAAATAAAGTGGTAAATAAAATAATATAAACTTTTTTATGTACATTAAAAAAAACCCACGAATTTAGCCAGTAAAATATAATAAATTCAAATTAAATCTTACACAAAATTTTATGCTTTAATCGTCATAAGATTATTATATGAAAGTGGAGATTTCACGGTTAATGAAAGTCTGCTAATATTGTATACATACATACCATACACTACACGCAGTAATATCGACCACCGCATAGAGTTTGAATTAATATACGAGCGAGTTAAGGTAAATTGACTTCATAACTGCATGGGCGCTGGCAACCACAAATGCTTAAACCACAATGTGTGTGCTTAAAATACATATTTCACTCAAATTCAAATTAATTGGACTCCAGTTTGATGACCAGAAAATATTTAAACCCAGAATTGGTAGCTTCAAAATTAAATTAAATTAACTATACGCATGTATGTGGTTAAGTCAGTTGCAGGGAACTTTTAATTACATGCATATATTTGTGGTTAACCATTAGTTGTTAGGTAATCCTCATTAGCCACTGAACAAATGCTGGGTATTGAGATTTTAGTTACTTTTAGACGAAAGTTGTATTTGACATAAGATATTATTTTGTTATGCTTTAGTGATTATATAGAGATTTCAATTATTAATAATTTGAATAAAATATAATTATTTTATTAATAAAAATATAGTGAAAAATTAAATGAAATTCTTAATAACTGAACAAATAATTATTTAATAATAAAAATAAATATATCAAAATAAATTAATGAAATTCTTTATTTTATTTTAATTTAAAAAAATTATAAATTTAAGATTAAAAAATAGTAAAAAACTAAGAATAGTTCTGCATAAAAAAATTAATTATTTTATGATTAGCTGGAAGAAAATAAAAAATTATAAAGTAATCTTACTAATTATAAAAGTTAATCATTTTCGATTAAGAAAATATTAGTAAAAGAATGAATAATGGTTCCTATTAATCAAATAAAAACAGTTTCATTTTAGCTACCATACATTATGGTTATAATGAATATGGTTGATATTGTTTTTTAAGTTTTTCCAGCCTTTTTTATTTTTGAGCCCCTGAAGATGCATATTTAGCGAAACGTTGGGCAAAAAGTGGAGTAAATTCGTTTTATTTGCACTGAACAAACCAGATCGGCTATGCCTAAGTAAAAAATATAATCCCTAAATTATTAGAACTGATCGATTAACAAAAAAAAATATTAATAAAAACAATTTAGTTGTAGAATTTAAAAAAAATGGAAAAAATTAAAAACAAATCTAACTATTTATTTAAAAAATAGCTAATACTGCGTCTTCATCTTTTTTCAACAGATGGAGGAACCTACAGTTTATACTAAGCCGCCTCTGAACGGTTGATGGTTATTTCATGTCCGAAATACACTTGACATTCCCTGCCGTGGGGCAACCGCAAGTAGAAAATTTAACTTAATTTTTTATTTAAACTAATTTTCTATAACTTTTGGATGTTGGTGGCACCGGGATTTGAACCTGAGCCTTCCGAATGTCAGTACGCAATGCTAACCACTCGGCTACCGCGGCCGCCGCGCCCTGCAATATGGAATACAATATACGACGACATTGACATAGTTAAGCGAATCAAGACACAGCGGCTTTGCTGACGTGGTCATGTGGTCCGGATGGATAAGAATAATCCAGCTTTGAATGTTTGCGATGCAGCACCCGTTGGTGGAACCAGAGGAAGGATCATATGAATGCTTAACTGGTTTCAATTGGTATTTTCAATTGGCGCCACACAGCACAGAGAAGAAACGAATGTCGCAATGTTGTTAACTCGGCTATAATTGCGTAAGCGGTGCCAACGCCAATAAAGAAAAAGAAGAATTCTGCGTAAATTCAGGGTATATTTTAACCGCATGAATTAATTTATTTTGGAAAAGATAACTTCTTTCAAGTCTACTCATCTCCAGCGTCATCTAATTAAATTAATTATCCTAGTATTATTAATCAATTAATTTCGACAATAATGGCAGAATCTTTTAAATAAAACAACTAACAGTTTTGTTCATACTCGCTGTAATTAAATTTTAAAATTAATATCTAAAGAAATATTTTCATCTACATATCCCGTATTCGCTAAAGACAATGTATAAATTTACTTGATAACATTTCGCTTGGAAGTAAAATTCTTAAACTAAACTCATTACCAAAACATAAGTAAAAGGTTTCGCTAGACCATCCTAATAATGTGGAATATCCGAACGTCAACTTAATTGACGGTTAAGTTTTCAAAAACATCAAAGATACCCTTACTTTCGATATCCTTTAATGCCGTTGATGCAATTACAAAGTAAAGAAGGAAAATAAGCAAATTTAATTGAAATAAAAACAATGCGCTGCGTGTTTATGGCATATTATAGTGAGCTCCAGCGACAATTTTATTAAGATATCTGTACTCAAAAACAGGCCAAGATTATGCAAAAGTTATCAAAGTTTTTGGCGCCGAACGTTACTAAATTCCACCAGCAAAATTACAACCATCAAAAATGACGAAACAACAAACCAACTTTACAACAAATTTCAATGCTATCCAACATAATTACAACAACAGACATAACTACGTATTTTACGGTCGTGTAAATGTAATTTCTTACCTTTTGGGCATAAACAGGTTGAAAGTGTAGATTAGACGGTATTTTTGTTGGGTAAGGAGGATAATGCGGTGGCATATAACTTGTAATTTCCTCCTTAACCGGATGTCTCTGCTGTAATTTAATATTCACTACACTTACACATCAGCAGTGAGTGTGTTGCTCGTTGTTCTTGTTAATTGTCGAATGTCATCAATTAGAAACTAAGAAACTTAATTATGTAACGGTAAACTTGTTGGTTATACACGTGTAAAATTTAATTTGCCTCTGTGATAGCCTCTCAGGCACATTTAGATGGTATGGCCTCAGCGAAGGGTGTATCTTACTCGAAAGGTAACGTATTAAATTTTGAGCTAGTTCTGGAAGTCTTAAATGGCCCATGAAGATTAAGTAAATGTTAAAAAATATACATTAATATTAAATAAGATTTAATTATATTGTATTAAGCTAATAATTTATATTAAAATAAAAAAGGTAAAATGGAAAAATTAAATGAAATAAAATAAAATAAAATAAAGTAAAATAAAATGAAATGAAATAAAATAAAATAAAATAAAATAAAGTAATATAAATTTAAAAAAAAATAAAATAAAATAAAATAAAATAAAATAAAATAAAATAAATAAAATAAAATAAAATAAAATAAAATAAAATAAAATAAAATAAAATAAAATAAAATAAAATAAAATAAAATAAAATAAAATAAAATAAAATAAAATAAAATAAAATAAAATAAAATAAAATAAAATAAAATAAAATAAAATAAAATAAAATAAAATAAAATAAAATAAAATGAAATAAAATAAAATGAAATGAAATGAAATAAAATGAAATAAAATAAAATAAAGTAAAATAAAATAAAATGAAATAAAATAAAATAAACTAATATACATATAATAAAATAATAAAGTAAAATAAAAAAATTAAATAAAAGAAAATAAAATAAAATAAAGTAATATAAATTTAAAAAAAATAAAATAAAATAAAATAAAATAAAATAAAATAAAATAAAATAAAAAAAAATAAAATAAAATAAAATAAAATAAAATAAAGTAATATAAATTAAAAAAAAATAAAATAAAATAAAATAAAATAAAATAAAATAAAAAAAAAAATAAAATAAAATAAAATAAAATAAAATAAAATAAAATAAAATAAAATAAAATAAAATAAAATAAAATAAAATAAAATAAAATGAAATAAAATAAAATGAAATGAAATAAAATAAAATAACACAAAAAAGTTAAAATGAAATAACAGAAATTAGAATAAAATAAAATTAAGTAAACTAAAATGAAATGAAATGAAATAAAATAACATAAAAAGAAACAATAAATTAGCCAACATAAATTTAAATTAAATTAAATGAAGTAGTATAAAATGAAATAAAACAAAGGATAATAAAATTACATAAAATCAATTAAAAAAAATTTAAAAAAATATTAAATTAAACAAATAAAATAAAATAAATATTTTTAAGTTACAATAAAACAAATATAATAAAATAAATATGATAAAATAAAGTAAAATGTAATAATCTAAATTAAAATAAAATAATAAAAAATAAAATAAAATAAAAATTAGCCTCTTTTTATAAATGAAATAAAATAAAATAGAAAGTTTTTATATGTATATGACATTCTTAACATATGTATTTCAAGTTTTACAAAAGGATGGTAAATGCATTTTTTTATCATAAAATTGATTTTTACCCTGAAAGGGGATGTACGTAGGCTGCTATATATAGGTATGTCTGGCCAAATAATGAAAACATGAATATTTATCAACGAAAATGGTTTTATTGTTTTTTCAATGTATTCTCCATCAAGATTTATACACTTTTGCATGCTCTCAAACCAATTTTCAAAGCACTTTTTCCACTCCGATTGAGACACCTCCAAAACATGGTTTTTGAATGCTTCAACAGCTTCTTCTGGCGACGAAAATCGTTGACCACGCATTATTTTCTTGATGTGTGGGAATAAAAAGAAGTCATTGGGTGCCAAGTCAGGACTGTACGGCGGATGACCTATCAATTCGACGTTTTGGCCGGTCAAAAAGGCGCTGGTTTGAGCCGATGTGTGCGAGCTCGCATTGTCATGGTGCACAATGATTCGTCTTCTCTTGTTCGTTTTTCGAATTTCTCCGAAGACTTCAGGCAAACAAATGGTGGTGTACCACTCAGAATTGACCGTCCTACGTTGCTCAAGCGGGACAGTCGCCACATGGCCAGTTTTGCCGAAGAAACAGGCGACCATTTGCTTCGAAGTGCTTCTTCCACGAACAACTTTCGTTGGATTTGGTTCGTCTTGGAAGACCCACACGGTCGATTGCTGTTTTGTTTCGGGCTCATACGCATAGATCCATGATTCGTCATCTGTGACGATCTTATAAACGTCTTTTGAAGCACCGCGAACGTATTTTTCAGCATTTCTTTACACCAATCCACACGAGCCTTTTTTTGAGCGATTGTCAAATTGTGCGGAATCCAACGAGAACAAACCTTTTTTACGACCAGGTGTTCATGCAATATCGAATGTATGCTGGTGGGAGAAATGCATAGGCATGCCTCTATCTGAAGGTACGTGTATGTTACATGACGGTCTTGCATTATCAGTTCACGTACGGCATCGATGTTTTCTGGCACAACGGCTGTTTTTGGACGACCTTCACTGAATTCGTGTTTGAGCGAGCATCGGCCACGATTGAATTCGTTGTACCAGTTTTTCACAGTGCAATAGGATGGTGCTTCAGAACCATACAAAGACTTTAGTTCATCGATGCACTCTTGTCGTGATAATCCACATCGAAAGTTGTGAAAAATGATCGCACGAAAATGTTCACGAGTTAATTCCATTTTTTGGCCGAGATGAATTTTTTAATTCCCCGTAAATAAAACAATTCACGATTAAATGACAAAAAGTTCTGAGTGATGTTATGCTAAAAAATGTCAAACTTTCCAATGGAAATGTCAGATTGCACCTGGCAACACTTAGTGTTGCCTAGGCCAGACCTATATATAGCAGCCTACGTAAATAATGCCCACATTTTTTTGACTCCACTTTTCAGTAATAAATTTCAAGTTGTTAAAACTAATTAATTCCATATTCGCGTGCATAGTTATGAGCATATGTGTGCTAACTAAAAGCATGAATTAAAATACATACCATATATAATACAATATGAGGTTATTTCAGCAACATGCATGACCGCCGTAAATATTAAAAGTGAAGGTTACGTATACGCCATGTCAAACACGAACGGATATTTGCAATTGTTACAAATAACATAAAAAATATATAATAATTAAAAATTGAAATATTAGCAATAAACATGCTAAATGCAAAACTTATAGTTTATTCATGTCAATTAAATGTGGAAAAAATAAAAAAAGCTACTCCATCATTTGTTTGGCGAATTACATTACGAGTTTTTCTGAATAAATGGTTGACTTTGGAACTTTTAACCGAATTTTTATTTTTATATTTAATTATTTTTATTTTACAATATTTTTATTAACAAGTTGTATTTAAGTTATTTGAAACAAATTGTCAACACATTTTTACGCCACAGGGGACTAACAAAATATTTACCACGTGTAAACACAGACAGCACGCAGACAAACATCCCTCTACAAAATCGTATACATAAAAGTTTTTCCTTGTACCAAACACCACGACATTAATGCATTAGTCAAGGCATACAAACATCTACAATACATTTTATGGGAGTAAAGTTTCACCTTTCACACTTTTATGGTTACCTATCACAGCAGGAGTGAGAAAAATAAAAAACATTTTGTGTTAAGAAAAGAAAGCACCGATCGTAGAGACCTACAACTGGGAGGATGTGTTCTAAGTATGATGTATGAGCCCGATAAGAAAGGATATTTCGGAAAGTGGAGCTAGACTAGATCTAAAATATCTAATTCATTTTTAAATAATTTGGTTCACATAAAATTTGGTACAGAAGTAACTGTTTGTCCTGAGGCCTATTCGATGCTTCGATTTTTCTTAATATGTTTAACTTTGTTGGCTCTTTGCCAAAGCCAATATGTGGAGAGCTGTTCGGAAAAATCGTATTCATAGTCCGATTTGCTTGATACCTGGAGCACACATAGCTCTTTGTCTAGACTAATATGTGGAAAACTTGTCTTTCTTTTTCTTTATTATATATATCAACATAGTATGTAGTTTATAAGTTTAAATGAAAGGAACTTAAAAACTTAATAAAACTCATCGTAGAGCCATCTTAGAATTTCATGCGAAGTAAACTCAAATTATTATATAAAAGCTTCTCACATAATCAGTTTTAATCTCTGTATAGCCATGAAAGCCGATACTTTTTGTAATCTATTATCCTTCTATTGAATGAATCTCATACCTTATACTTACACCCACATTCAATTTAATGATTTCCTACTGTTATTTTTGTTGTTATAATCACACTTGCGGTTTGTTGTAGATTTTAAAGATTTGCCTAAAGCATTAAAATAAATGTAAACAAAATTTAAATACATAGGTTTATAAAGCATACTGCATATGTGCGCATACATACATATTATGTACACTCATGTGGGCAAACAAATTGTTTACAAACACTTTAACATTTTAGGCGCTGAGGCGTATGAGTAATATCAAATATTTGTGCGACCTTTAATTGTGCGAGAGATTCTTTGGTTTTTTGTTTACTTTAAAAATGTATTTAAATTATATTTCTTACTTTTTTAGTTTAACTAGGTTTTTTTTAATCAAATAAAAACATCAAAGCCATTTTTCCTTTTCAATTTCAACTCTAACTTTTCAGCAATATCTCAACCATTCTTTCGGTTGAGCAGACAGAGCAGCAGGACTACTTATCGCCAACATTCATAGAAATTCAATTTAAAAAGTCGAAGTCACTTACACAATTTCCTCTTAATTTACATAAAAAATTATATATAAAGTAGGTGGCTGTGCACCGAGAGGCAAATGCAATATTTTGTTAGTTTATTATAAAGTGACCTATGAACTTTTCTTTGAAATGGGTGTTCGTGCGAGTTGTGCTCAAATTACAATGGCAAGCATAAGCCAAATGAGTTTTAAATTTTCTAAATATTTTTTTAAGAGACACTTAACTGAGGCTACCCTTTTTGGCTGCCTTTGCTTTAATCTCATACGCTCAGGCTACTTGCGGTCACTTAATATTTTACTTTCCAAACTTTATTGCTTTTGTATTCATTTTATTGGGGCTTAATTTTTTATTTCGTCACCTTCGGCAAGTTAACATTTCAAAGGCATTACATTTTCTTTTCTTTTCCTTTGCCTACACGCAATTCATGACCACAAAATAAATGAGCCGAAATAAGTATGGTTGCAATTTAACCTAAGTAATATTGTTGATCATATAATGACAGTCGAAATTTGGCGGCGCGTGTTAAGTATCGAGCACAAAAAACAGCAGGGCTTACTGTGAATTACCATGATGATGCTAGAGAAAAGACATTTTTCAATTGCTTTGAAATTTAATATCAAATTGAAAAGAAATGTTTACGAGCGCATTCATACTAAGCTCAGTGCTAAAGCTTTTTTTTTCATTTAACGTGCAAACAATAAAGCTTGCTTTAAATATTGAGGACATAAAGATGTTTTTATTTTCAGTTTTTTTTTCATTTGATTTCACTGCCTCGTTCAGGCTTTAATGTTACGTATACGCCTAGTGGTCATAAAAACTAGTAGAAGAAGACTCAAAATACATAAGGTAAAAAAGACGTGTCAGGTAGAAAGCAAATAAATAGTAAAGACCTCAAGGATTAAGAAAATGTAGCGATAGAAAAGTTTCCTTTGTGGAATCTATGCACATTAGCTGCTGAAGTCGCTATGTTGTTACAATAATGCTTATTAAAAGACGTTGTGCTAGGACAAAGTTTTAATTTATTAAATGTAGTATAAAAAACTGGTAGCAAATGCAGCAAATTAATTAAAGGAAAGTTAAGAAACTTTTCGCTCATCCACCATTTTGCTCGACAGCCAGCGTAGCCGCTGTAACTTTATACACTAA
The DNA here is from genome assembly GCA_037013455.1 of Ceratitis rosa. NCBI lineage: Eukaryota > Metazoa > Arthropoda > Insecta > Diptera > Tephritidae > Ceratitis > Ceratitis rosa. The sequence continues at coordinate 17,832,712 of JAWMAG010000054.1, forward strand.
ACTATGTCAATGTCTTGGCTAAAATCGCTAAAACGGTGCCAAAGAACACACGGAACAAACTGTGCGGGGGACTAGGAGCTGCTGAGTAGCCCTCGCAAGGGAGGAGGAAGAGGAGCTGGTTGAGAGTGGGGGTGGAGATTGGTGCACTAGTTACATCTAACCGAAATGGAGGTATGATAGAGTTTTTTGTGGCAGCAAAATAATCAGTCGGAACAAATGAGAAGGATTTGGAGTAACCCATCTGCGAAGTGTTGCTCCACTGGTTACCTGCTAACTTAAACGGGGTTAGATCGCTGAAAGGGTGACAGCCCTTGGCCGACTGTCATGGCCTCTCGACGATCTATCCCACTTCTTCACTGAAAGACAACTACAAACACAAACAAAAAAATTCTCGGCTATCCTTTCCACTACCTGGACAAAGGAGTACAGGATGGAACTCGAGGTGAAGATTGATGTCGTCAAAATTCCGACCACAAACAACCCAAAGTTACTGGCAGTCACATTTGACAGCTTGCACTCCTTCACTCCAGAGCCGCAACAAGATGCTGAAAGCGCTAGCCGACAGCACCTGAGGAAAAGATAACGAAACTTTGCTGGAAACTTTCAAAGCAATTGGCCGGCCGATCGATAACTATGCTGCACCAAGGACAAACGATACGTAGTTGAAGAAGCTACAGGCCTGCTAAAACACCGCCCTTAAGACCGCGGCAGGAAACTTTTTGAAGTCGCCGGAGCATCACTTGTACAGCGAAGTATTTATTCTACCGCAGGGAGTCAGTCACTAGGAGTCAGCTAACACGTAATACTAACGCAACTTAGGTCTGAATATTGTAGCAGGTTAAACTCCTACTTATCCAGACTCAATCCCGACATACCCAACGTATGTCCAGCATGTAACGAGTCCCCGCACGACACTAACCACCTCTTATATGAACCTTGAAACCGACCCATCTAACCTCCCTCTCCCTCTGGTCCGAACCCATCGGAACAGCACGTTTCGTGGACCTCCCATTAGATGACCTCGTGCCTTAGACTAGCTAACCTATGGCACTTTATTTTCCAGGATTTGGCGTTAGACTCCAAGTCCAACATTGTTGTTGGTGTTCATATTGGTTCTTCTTCTTATTTTTTACTGGCGTGGCAATGCCTATTATAGTAAGATCCTTCTCCAACTGATCCTTCAAACGGAGTGGAGTTCTTCCTCTTCCTCTGCTTCCACTGGTGGGTATTGCATTGCAGACTGTGGAGCCGTTTTCTTATGGATTGGGCAGAGCGCTCTCAGTTTCCAATCCGTAGGCATGTCCGACCATATTCTGCAAAGAAAGTACTGTATGGATCTGGTCAATTCTTCACCGCCATATTTGAAGAGCTTGCTTGATATTTTTCAAACGGGCAATCGAGATTCGCAGTCTATCTTGGTCGGGTAGTGGAACGTCGATGCCATTGTCATTTGGATTCAGATTCGCGATTCCTGGTACTTCTGTATTAGTGCCATTGAGTAGACTGTAGCGATGTGTTTCTACTATGATTCCAGTATACTCAGGACATCGACTTTCTCGTTCCTACTTGCGTATGTCGCAGGCATGAAACCTTTCGCTGCATCTTTTCATAGAATTTGTAGACAGCTTTTCAAGCTCTATATAAACCAGCATTTCGCACTTTTTTAATATTTGTAAATGCGTCTCGCGTCCCCCTGCAACCATAAGTATCCTTCCCATACCCTCATCGGATTATTTCTTTTTCTGAAATTGTCGAATATCCATCGCAGCGATACATAGAACTTGTTCTCCGGAAACTCTCTGATACCGTGTTGCCGGAGTTTTATCAAAAAGCTTAAAATTGCTTGGCTCTCTACAGTTATATCAACTTTTCAGCGACGAATGTCTGACTTTGTAGCTACAAGAAGAGTGCACACATCTACAAGATCATATGCATGTCTTCTGTCCATCCCAACATCATGAATTTTGTTCCAGCGACAGCCATATGGTTGGAGGGGTTCTTTAGGCTTATGAACTTAGTATTCAGACCTCGATGAAGTTGATCAGCCTGAGATCATTTAAAGAGCTTTCCTGGAGGAGAGCTTTTCCGACTGATGCGTTAATGAAAACTTATTTTCTGCTTTGCCCACTATTGCGTTCAAATCAACGAGCCCGATTTCGATACTATGGCGGTGTGAGTACGCTTAAATGCTTTACACGGACTCGATGTCTTTGATCACATCGTCCTTCTCCTCTGTCCTCCCGTCCCTCGCTTACACCCAGTTAGTACAGTATACCTCGTGCCTTCTTCTTAACCTACTTTAAGATATGAAACTGTCAATATGCCACTCAAGTAGCATACATATACATATTATATATGTCTCAGATATTAGTATATGAGGCCAAGAGCTGTTGATTCAACTCCCTGCAGTAATTCCACCCCTCCACTTAACGCAAAGTTAAATGACATTAGAAAAATTTCTTAAGTGTGGTTACCGAATGTCAAATTGGATTTATTACCAGGTAATCACACGCACAAACATAAATGATAAAACACAATGTTGTGTGTTTCCTGGTGAGCAAAAGTGTCAGTGCTAGTGCTTTTAGTAAATCGGCACACCCACACACTCCAAGGAAAAGCATTTTTTCCCCCCCTACCACTGTCTATTTTTACCGATAGCAGAGTAATAACGCTGTTCATTATAGCATATGTTCATATGTATATAAAAATATGTGTATGTTACTCTCTGAAATGCTGGATATTCTTATGAACAACCATTTTCCAGGAAGCTCTATAGGCCACGACCAACTACCACGTAGGAAAAGTGAGTTTATCTCTGATATCAGCAACATTGTACATACGAGTATGTATATCACAGAATGATGGAGTGCACGATAAAATCATTCCAACCTTTAAATGGTATCTTCCCCGCAAAAAAATTGACAAAGTCTGTCTGCATGAAGGCTATATTCCCCAGGCTTGCACTAAGGCTAAAGTAATTTTTATACCAAAAGGAGGCAGAGCCGACCAGGACAGTTCAAAAGACTTTCGGCTCATTAGTCTTACCTCTTTCCCACTTACAAATCTTTGAAAGGCTACTTCGCAGCTATATGCGCCTAAATCTACCCCCAGACAGCCACTCGAGGAGTGTTACTTTCTACTCTGCCTATTCTAAGAGCAAGTCTGTCGATACAGCCCTACATAATTTAGTCGGGTGCATCGAAAAAGAAATTTATTGGTATCTTCAACGAAGTTAAATAGGCTTTTAACAACATTATTTCTGAATTCCCTATCGGCGACCGGCAAACACTTATAAACTTTAAACGATCTAGTCAAAAATACTCTATACATAGTTGGGAACTAGTGTAAGGATAGCAGGCTGGCTGTCAACCATGAAAAACCCGAAATAATTATATTTACCAAGAGGTACAATCCACCTCCTTTTAAGCCATCTATATTACAGGGCGTGGAGATCAGCTTCTCTACCGAAATCAAATATCTCGAAATAATCTTATATAGCAAACTTAACTGGAACCGGAACACGGTAGATAGGTCAAGGAAGGCTATAGCTATACTTTTATTTTAAGACCGATCCGACCTAAGACTGGATTTATATATATATATATAATTGGGGCTTTGTAACCACTGAAGCGATTTCCGGCCGAGCTCCTCCTCCAATTAGTGGTTTTGCGTCTTGATGTTTTCCCAACAAATGGAGGGACCTACAGTTTATACTAATCCGCCTCCGAACGGCTGATGGCTTTTTTATGAGGAGGGGTGGACATTCCCTGCCGAGGGGCGACCGCAATTAGAAAATTTAACTTAATGTTTTATTTGAATTAATTTTCCATAACTTTTGGATGTTGGTGGCACCGGGATATGAACCCGAGTCTTCCGAATGACAGGACGCAAAGCTAACCACTCGGCTACCGCGGCCGGACTGGATTTATACATCCGTAATAATCGTCTGGTGGACGACGCTCGAGAAAATTACTTTCAGGAGCTATCCTAGTATTAGAATCAATGTCGTCAATTCCCTCAAAAGCCCGCTAACTCTTCTCAACTTCCTTCCCTGGACCTATACGTGAAATTACAAGCGAGCTGTAACGCAATTAGATTGAAAACAACTTAATTATCTCTTGCAGAAGTGTCGAAGTAGATGGACCACACCACCACCAGTATGTGCTTCGACAATTTTTTCTCCACGAGCATACCGAACAGAAATGAACGGGAACACACCAATGGCTTCGAGGGCTCAAAGCTCGATAATAAAGTGGACTGTGAAATCTACCCTAGATACTCTCAATAAATATAAGCATGAGCTACCAGATCACAACAGTGTCTTACAATCATGGAAGTCGCCAAGTCTATGGAACACTACCTCTGTCATAAGCTACTGCAAATTGCTAACTGTTCTAATTTCACCTTCTATATACTAGCTCAAAACTAGTATTTTTATACACCAGTTTAGCTTTTCACTAACATTGTAATTCTACATTTTGTTATTTATCTACCAGTTGCTCATCAATAATGTTGGAGAATACTTTTTTCTTTTTTCCCCCGCCCCCGTTTTCAATGGTTTAAGGTTAAGTGCATATAAAATACTGTTTTTGTTGTTGCCTTAGAAACACTTCTGTTGCTTAGGGTACTAAAAGGCAATAATATGTAAATGAGGTTACGCTTGGAGAACATCTTTGACGGCAACAAAAGCAAAGTTTAGTAAAAGTTTTATTTTTCCATTTTATATTTACGAATATTTGCTTTCTATTTTCTGTTTTCCACTTTTTGTTGCTTTCATTTGTTATTGTTTTCTGTTTTTATTTATTTTTTTTTTATCTCCCCTTTTGAACTATTTGTACATTACTAGCAGGGATATTAACATGCACTGTTTTCCTCTTATTTATTCAGTAGTTATACTTCCTCCATGTTGTTGTTGTTGTTGTTGTTTTCAACTCATGGCCGGCTGTTGCTTTGGTTACCCCCTGGGCTTCAACTGAATGATGAATGATGCGGTTAATGTTGTTGTTATACTTGGCTTGCAGCTATATTCGAGAATAATAAGGGTACAAAAGGTTCGTGGAAAACAGTTTGTTTACGGACGCATTTACAAACATGCAACTACATATGTACATATGTATATGATTTGAGGTGAGTTGATGCGGCTGCTGGTCACTACTAGCGCACTTAGGCAAACAGGCCCGTTGTGATATATCGCTATGAGGCTACAGTCTTCAATTTTCAAACCATTTCGTGTACCTTATAAAGGCAACGAAGTGTTTCCGAGGAACTTATGGCGCTCAGATGTCAAGGCTGGACAGTGACAGAGGTAGTGTTTAACAGACTCTTCCCCTTTTTCGTCCCTGCAACTGTGGCAAAAATCATTATACTGGTAGACTATTATTTTCCCGTAAAGCCCCATTAAACAGTGACCTGTTGTTATGCCTGTCGTTATGTAAATGGACAGCCGGTCTGGAACGATAATTTGTTTTAGTTTTTATATCGAAACTGATTGTCCCGCTGTCGTAGACATGAGCAGCCACTTTCAGCGGCTTCCATGATTGCAAAGAGTTCTACTTGAAAGTGGGTGCAGTGATCTAATAGAAGTAGACATTTTGATCCTTTGTCCATTGTACTAACATCGCTATATCCACACATTCCCTGAATTTCTAGCCTTTGTTGTCATCTACTAGACCCATATTGTGGGTATGTGTTGCCATGTGGGCGATTCCCCGTTGATAGTTCCACTCTCAGCCTGGGGTCTAGACTATTTTTCGCTAGCACGTTATATTTTCACAAATATTTTTTGCGATTACATTTGCTTGAAGAAATAATATTGTTTCTTGTACGTCACTTTCCTGAATGGGACAGGTAGGTCCATAGTTACAAGCTGTTCTAAAAGTTCATCAGATACCCTATCTCATTGCAGCCAGCATTCCCGTTTACTGTTTGGGTCAAGTTGGAATTTCTTATTTCCTGGTGAATATCTTCTGCTTAAATATAAACCAGACTGGCTTAATAAAACAAAACCGGTTAATTATTCTTCAATATTTATTTTTTCCCCTTCAAAATAGTCACCATTAGAGGCGATACACATATGCCACCTTTTTTCCAATCTTCATAACACTTCTTGTAGGCCGCTTTAGGTATGGCTTTCAGTTCCTTCTTCGAATTCTCTTTTATGACTTCAATCGACTGAAAATGCTTTTCACGAAGCGGCAATTTGAGTTTAGGGAAAAGAAAAAAGTCACACGGTGCCATGTCGGGTGAATACGGTGCTTGCGGAACAATATTTACGTTGTTTTTGTTCAAATAATCGCGTACAAGACGAGACGTATGAGCTGGCGCATTATCATGATGTAGAATCCATGACTTGTTGTCCCACAAATCCTTCCTTTTGAGACGAATATTCTCACGCAAACGCTTCAAAATGGATAAATAATATTCAGCATTAACGGATTGGCCTTCTGGAAGGAATTCCGAGTGCACAACACCTTGGCTATCAAAGAAACCAGTGAGCATAACTTTGATTTTCGATCGACTTTGACGTGGTTTTTTGGGTTCCGGCACATTTGGAAGGCGCCATTCAGATGATTGCTGGGCTGTTTCAACGTCGTATTCATAGACCCAAGTCTCGTCACCAGTTATGATGTGCTGGATGTCCGTATCACTCATTGTGAGCATTTCCTTGGCGACAGTTTTGCGTTCCTCTTTTTGAAGAAAATTCAACAATTTTGGAACAAGTTGAGCAGACACACGTCTCATGCCCAAAACATCGTGAATAATGCTATGAGCGGATCCATTTGATATGTTGAGCTCACTAGCTATCTCTCTTTCAGCCACACGACGACGATCATGGGCAAGTTCTCCAGCGATGTACGGCCGTCCTTGAACGACTTATACCAATCAAAAATTCGTGCACGTGATAGGCAAGACTCCCCATATGCCTTCTGTAACATTTTCTTTGCGTCCGTCGCACTTATTCCATTGGAGTAACAAAATTTCAAACAAACTCTTTGCTCAACGTTAATTTCCATAGTAAAATTCGAAAAACACACTCGAGGTTGACTTGTTTATAGCGCCGTAAAAAAAAACTATGTGACAGATCGCGCTCAAATTTGACATGTAAACATATAACAGTCCTGCCAACCTAAGCAAAAAAAAGTATAGCTTTGTTATTTATTACTTCAAGTACTTTAGGTTAGATTAGGTCATAAAAGCTTGACCATTAGACTTCGCTATCTAACCAATCTCTAATAAACCTCATTAAAACTATTACTTTAATAACGTTGGTTATCTTCGGTACATCATCCAGCACTAGGGTCCAAAAATTCCCGAAACCTAACACTGCTCAAAGCAGGACAGTCGCAAAGAAGAGGGATGATCATTTCTTCCTCATCATCAACCCTGCAGCTTCTACAGTATGTCCTATAGGGAGCCCCTAGTCTCTCTGCATATGTTCCTATCAGACTGTGACCTGTCAGGACTCCTATTACTTTTAACATGTACATATCTCGTGATCTTTTCTGATCCGGTTTTGGTCCATGTTTGCCAGGTTTTGTAGCATGTTGCAGTTTCGTTCCACCTTTACTTGGCCTGTAAATTTCTTGGCAAGCAGCTTGCAAGTGCTTTCTTTATCAATAAGAAACTGTTTATTCGTACCTTGCCTAGAAAGTTCATCCGCCTTAGTTTACCTTGACATCCCTATGACCAGGGACCCACGTGAGAGACGGTCTGAACAATATTGGAATTGAACTTTAGCGAGCTCAGTGATTTTATTGCTCCACCTGAAAGACACTGCATTGGCTAGGTAGTTTGAAAGTAAGTTCCATAGGAGGCTTTCTCGAGAATATACCACCTCTTACGCTCTCATCAAGCTTTGAGTGCCTTAATGGAGTTTATGTTTAATAGAGTTTAATGATGAGATGTAGAAGAAACACACATACATAGGTATGTATATAAGTGTTTTCTTATCTCTATACAATTTTTCGTGCAATTTTTACATTAGTGGATTTTTTTTATTTAACTATAAAATGAACACAAGAAAAGCTTTGCAGTAATTAACAAATACACATAGCACGAACTCTGCAAGAATCAAAAGTTTAAGTAATTTTCAAATTGAATGAATCACTTAAAAAAATTTATTACAATTAAATATAAGCAAGGAGCTAAAAAAAAACTTATAAACAACTGATTTCGTCAATTTCTATAGGGGTTATTTGTCGGCGAGCATATCTTCATACATACATATTTACTGTTTACTTTTCGATTTCTAAACGTTAGCATCACGATCTCTTACCTTTTTTCTTCCTTCGACATAATCCAACTCAATTACCTTTAACTTTTTCCGCCAATTTTGATTAGCTTTAATCTATATATAGAAGTGAAAACAAGATGTGTAGACACATATAGGTAGATATGTATGTACATTATATTTTATAGCTTTTAAACACTTTTCAATTTATACTAATCACTTGTTTTTCACTGTTGTTGATTGTTATAATAATGGAACCTAAAATGTACTTTTCCACCAAAAAATAATCATTTTTCTATTTATGGCTTTTTAACTTTACTGGTTAAAGGGATATCCCTATGATAATAAACATTACAACATTACATTTTGAACAACAAACCTTCGCTCATAGACAGTAAAGCACAACTATCAATGTGATTTAAAAATGCTTTAATAGAGATTTCATGCACTTACCACAGACTCAAAAGCATAACTAGCTCTTAATTTTCACTTCCGCTCACACAGTTTTTGTACAATAGTTTTTGTTTTTCGAGAAATTCATTGTCCAGTATCGAAACCCTTTACTTGCAAACCATCCCTTATCACTTTGTTTATCGCTATAATATTTTACTGACTTTTCTCTTCGAATCCTGCATTGTTTTTCCACAACCACTGGGAGTTAAGTGAAGGAGAAGAGGACCGTTTGCAGCTTAAATAGGTATGAAGGTATGCATATAAATCATACCAGTTTGGCAAACACTTGACCAAGCGCCCACTTGGAGCTGTTTTCTTTTCAGGCATACTTCTTTCTATCGGTCCGCAGTTGCTTTTGTTTTGATTGCAAAGGTGAATGCTCTGATAACCAAAAACCATGTATTATTGAAATGTTTTTATATTATTCACGTCAAGTTTTTACTAAAATTTACGAGCCCTTGCATAAAGAAATTCACTTAACTTGACACAGGATTCTAATGTTTTTGATCAACATTTCAAAAACAGTATCTACGTGTACACGTATATTCGTATCTTCATACAAGTAGACCAGTTTATACCAGATTTAAATTGCAAGAAAGTCAAAGCGGAAATCAAAATGAAATGCGTAAGGAAACGCTAGATTCAAGTTGAAATGGGAATTACAATTATATTATATATAAATATATATATAATATAATTGACGCTTTGTAACAGCTGAAGCGATTTTCGGCAGAGCTCCTCCTCCAATTTGTGGTTTTTTCGCCTTCATGTTTTTCCAACAAATGGAGGGACCTACAGTTTATTCTAACCCGTCTCCGCACGGCTGATGGTTTTTTATAAGGAGCTTTATTCCATGTCAAAAAAAACACTCAGAAGTGTTGACATTACCTGGCGAGGGGCGACGACAATTAGAAAAATTAGCTTAATTTTTTATTTAATTAATTGATAATTCATAGGCTGTGTGGGGTGACTGTTATAAAGTAAAATTATTTTCAGATAGGACGCACATGTATCCACAAAAAACTGAAAGATGTTTTTGCCATTGCTGTAGCAACTGAGAAATTGCGATTAGGAGCAGGCAAGGCCAGTCGACTTCAATTAAACCAAAAGAAGGGACCTACAGTTTAACGGCAGGCCGTGGCCGCGTAACTGGTGGTGGAGGCAATTACAAAGTTATGTAGTTTTTTCTTCAAATGAAGCAAGTATTTATTGTAATATAATTGATTGTTCTTAATAAATCAATTATGAGCTGTTACTAATTTTTTTTCAAAGTCGTATGATATATTAGGAAATTACTTATTTAACAAATATATTATAATATATTATTCGTAAAAATAAAATAATAATCAGGAAATTGCTGCGAAATAATGAGTTTTATATTTAAGCAAAACTATCCTTTGATAACAAAATATTTCAGTTTTCCCTCGACCATATTTGCCGAGTGGTTAGTATTACGTGCTAACATGTGAAAAGGCATTTATCCAAGTCCTGAATATATATCCGGCATGAAATAAAAGCGGCCTTGAGTGAAATTTAAAACCCACCATTTATTGGAAAACATCAAGACGCATACAACAATAGAAAGAAGAACTAGGCCGAAAATCGTTTCAATGATTATAAACCGTACAAATCTACCTCAACTATATAATGCTGTCATATTCCGCCGCTAAAAGTGTACAAAATTAATGCATACATGTATAAGTTACCTGTGGTATAAAAAAATGTCAGTAGGGGTTTTCTTTTCTCATACAGTTTTTAATGATGCCAACTAAACGATTTGTAAGTTTTGGGATTTTATACCAGTATTCAAACATTTTTCTTTGATTTTGAAAGACAATTTTTTATATTATTATCTCTATCAATTTCTATTAAATATTTTTTTCTTTACCATAATTTTTCTCCTTCTTTTATAATCCTAATTGACGAGATAACTGAAGATAAACAAAAATTGGTAAATTACCAACTTTCTCAGGTGGCAACGTTTTAATCCATCTGCCAGTCAGCGAACCAATGGATTTTACAAAGGAAAATAAATTCCAATAGTAAAGCATTTGCGAATTTTTTTCCTGTTAGAATATCTGAAAAGTGTTTTTTAAAAATACATTCATAATTGGACATCAATTAAAACAGTATTTAAGTGAACAATGGTGATGTAAAAGTTCAATATATTTTTTACGCAGTGCTGTGAAAATCTTTGTATTAGAAGCACACAACTAAAAAGGAGTACAAGACAGAAGTAAAAGGCAGGAGGCTAGTTAATGAGCAGATTGAATCATAGATTGGAAAGTCTATCAAAATCAATTAAAGTGAGTTAAATTAATGAATAGTAGTAACTCATTGGAATATCATTAAATGTAATATGAGACATCATAGTAAAATGCTTTTCTTCATCGAGGGTTTGTAGTAGGGGCCAGTAGTAATTTGACCCCGACACCAAATGTAGAATTGAAAAATAGAAGAGGAAGTAACGGGGCGGTGAATCATTACTCAGAGTAAAGTTGCAAAGGCGAACTTGTTTGAACCAGCTCCTTGTAGAATACTTGATATAAGGAAGGCGTTTTCGCAAACATTGTTAAAAGTAAATGGAAGGATTTTTTTTATAAGTGGGAAGAACAGGTTGTTGCAAAGTGAATAAGAAGAAAAAACATTCTGCCTCCACAATTCCGCACATAAGTGAATGTTTTTGATTGTACGCTATTGTGAATGGCAGTAATATCTAAATGAATTTTTATTGGTTGCTGTGTACGCTGATAGTGACCAAAACAAAGGCGATGAAAATGTCAAATAAAAACAAAGTGCAAATGATATAGATATAAAATCGTTGTGTTGCACTGCGCTATAATTTTTGTATTCTTATTTTTTTTTCGGAATCTATAGCACGATGGAAGAAAAACGGATTGCTGACTATTTTGTAGTCGCTGGTATGCCAGATCATCCTCAGCTGTTACAGGAAAATATTTTTAGCGAATCTGGACATTTGCGAGCGGCAAATACAATAGAACCCATCACAGATATTGGTGTATATTTTCCATTACTGGATGAAGAAGTCCCAGAAGGTTTTGAGGTATTGGAGGCGACACCTACTGGAATACCTGCGAATCTCAATCATGGTTCCATGCGTACAACAGAATGTTACATATACTATAGGCGTGGTAAAGATCGACCACCTCTCGTAGATATAGGTAAGACGTGTACATGTACTTAATTATGTAAATATTTTATGAAAGAAAATGTATCATAGGTGTATTGTTTGATGGACAAGAACGCGTTATGTCGGATGCTAAAATTGTCACCGAAACACCAGGCGGTCGTATAGCAAATGTAAATAATTCTTCATCGAAAACATTTCTTACCTATCGACGTGCTCGTCCCGATATGCCGTGCAACGAACTCGTGGTCACCGATTTGTGTGTGATTGTGCAGAGTAAAGGTGAAAGACCACCACATGCATTCTGCCTTATCTACAAAACGCTCAATAGGGGTTATATGGGCAGTGATGTTTATTTATGTTACAAGAAATCCATGTACCGTCCAAAATTAATCAGTTATCAGCCGGAAATATTGTTGCGTTACCCAACAGTGGATCATAATGACTTTCCTTTAAATTTATGTCCGAGTGTGCCGTTGTTTTGTCTCCCTATGGGTGCCTCTTTGGAGGCGTGGCCACATGTAAGCGAAGTTGAAAAACGTAAACCCACAAGTCCGGTTTTCAGTACATTTGTACTAACCGTTAATGACGGCACTTATAAAGTTTATGGATCTGCGTTAACATTCTATGAAGATTTTGAGTAAGTGAATTAGTTCAGTGTTCAATGATAGACATACCAACAAACATATGTACGCTTATATATTTATTCTACAGGGAATCGGCGTTAACTGCGCAACAACAAGAACTTTTAGGTTGGAATGAAGAGTTTGCTAAACAACATTCATTGCATATAATTAAATCGATATGCCTTTTATCCCATTATCCATTTGGTGATACCTTCGACAGATGGCTGCGTTACTTGCATGTGAGTGCAAAAGTGAAATATTAACAATAGCAAAGGAAGGTTTAATTTAATTTAAATATTTTGCAGGACTTGGCGGTGCATGGCGTGGATTTGCCCGTTTCCATTGAACGTTATATAACACAATTACTGGATGAAGTGCCATTTCCAGCGCCCAGTATACATTTACAAGTAAATATGCTGATGTGTTTTGTAAGTTCATCTATAATACATATATTCTACACATACAATTACAGCTTTCAAACGAACCTAAACATCGTATTTTGCTTACGCAACCGGAAGACTCGCCTTTACCACGTAGCGGTGCTGGCTTTCATATGCTTCTACAGAATTTGGGCACAGATAATTGTCTGCATGTGATGCTCCTAGCTTTGACTGAGCAAAAAATTTTAATACATTCATTGAGGTATGTATAATATATTGTATAACATTGCTCTTATCACTTATATTAAACAATTTTTGTTTTTTAGACCAGCCACGCTAACAGCTGTTGGTGAAGCTATTGTTTCGCTACTCTTTCCATTCAAATGGCAATGTCCTTATATTCCACTCTGCCCATTGGGTTTGGCGGAAGTCTTACATGCACCATTACCCTACTTAATTGGTGTAGATTCACGTTTTTTCGATTTATATGAACCACCACAAGATGTTACTTGTATCGACTTGGATACAAATACGATCAGCGTAAGTGTACATTTTTACGTTTAGCATACTAAATATTTTCTTATCTACCCTTCGTATTTATTTTGCAATGCAGTTGTGTGAATCACAAAAACATTTGACGATAAAACTTTTGCCTAAACGTGCTGCGCGTATTTTGCGCCAAACACTCAACGAATTAGAAGAACTGAAGACAACACACATCGAATCAACCAATAGCCTTGATAGGGATTTAAGAAAACGAAAGCGCGAGGTATCTATCTTATCGAATGTATTTAAAATATTTACTTACTATCTTTTCTGTCAATTTAGTTAATTTATTACATTGCAAAAACAAGTATACTACTTTTATTGATTTTTTTCTTGTACTTTTTCTACACTAAATACATACGAAATTAATTACTTAGTGCCATTTTTTACTTCAAAATTTCAGCAAGACCTCGAACAACGAATACAGGAGGCCTTTTTGCTTTTCATGGCATCAATTTTACGCGGTTACCGCGACTACTTAACACCCATATCAAAGGCGCCGTCTGTCGGCGCCACCGATCCAAGTGCCTTATTTCAACTGAAGGCTTTCTTACGATCACGCGATAAGGCACATCAGAAGTTCTTTGAGCTTCTCATGAAAACACAAATGTTTATACGTTTTATTGAAGAACGTTCTTTTGTTTCTGACGGTGATCATGGTTTGACATTTTTTGATGAGTGTGCCGAAAAGGTGGGCGCTTACGATGATACACCAACTGACTTACGTTTGGTCGACTGGGAGTCAGGGCAAAACAGTGAACGTACTAAATACATATTTCCACCGGATAGTGTAGGGCCTAAGCAAGGTATGAAATGTATTTCCTTCCAATTATACAATTGTTAAAATTAAATCTTCATCTGTAGATACTTCTGGCATGGTTTATAACTATGCTAATTTTACACTTAATCCCAGCCTCTTGAAATCATCGAAAAAGACTGCCTTAACGAATTTTCTACAACAACAATTGAATGGTTCACTGGCGCCTGGTTCACCAATAGCACGCCGCACAAAACACGAAATTAAATTGTCACAGAAAATGGCACGGCGTTGTCAGCTGCATCCGGAGGCATGGTCGAAATATTTACTAGCCACATGTTATTCAATTTACTTCCTCATATTGCCGTCCATGGTGAATGAGACGCGTCAGGCGAATAAAGAACATGATACACTACGCGCCGCTTACGACATGCTGGTGCGCGCCTCTAAGCTTAAAATCACATGTGATGAATTTTGCTATCGCATCATGATGCAATTATGTGGCATACACAATCTACCCGTTCTGGCTGTGCGTCTGCATTATTTGATGAAACGTTCTGGCGTACAACCGAACGCTCTCACATACGGCTTTTATAATCGTTGCGTACTCGAATCGGAATGGCCTAGCGATAGCACCACAGTTAGCCAATTGCGTTGGACTCGCATTAAAAATGTAGTACTCGGTGCAGCGCACTTTCGACGCGCCGGCAAACGACATGCCGCCAAGAAACCACTTTCCGCATCATGCGAAAATAATCTAAGCACGCTGGAAACTGTAGATGGCACTTCGCGGACGAGCCTCGACTCATCGGCATCCTCACATCCCGAACGTGGCGCGGGTGATGCGCATGCCACTTTACTCGATTTCTCAGCATTCGATAAATTACGCAGCAAATTAGGTAGCATTGTGCGACAGTCGGCATTGGCCATGGGCGCGCAAGATCCGTCTGGTGATGTGATCAGCTCCACAGCTGGTCTACTCATATCTGGCGAGAGCAAGACGTGTGCAAGTACATTGGTTGAAGATCCAGGCAACGAGCATAGTCCAGCGCCAACAACCACTTCATCACCGCATACACCAAATAGCCCACACAGTCCAAGCTGTGATTTAACTGTAGTAGGCGCAGGCGGTAAACTGCAGTTAACGAAAACCGAAAGTTTCGGTGGCGATGCGCAGCTGCTGAACAAATTGCAACGCAAACAATCGCTGCCCAGTGAAACTAGCGGACCACGCTATAAAATAATGAATATTGGTGATGGCGAAGATGAAGTGTGCGATGGATTGACGTTGAAGGAAAATGAAATGGAACATGAAATAGCCAGCTCCCAAGAAGAGCTTGACTATGTGCCGGAAAACGCGATGGATTTGAGGGAGGAGCATGTACATAATTTGCAGAGTCCAACGAAGTAATAATGGGAAATATTTGAAAAAAAAAAACAAATTTTAAACATAATATTTTTTTTTTTAACAATTTGCAGACTATCACCACGCACGCCTGTCACACAAAACGACCCGCTCGGCGCTTTAAACGAAGAGTTACAAGATCAAACAACGCCCACAAACACCAAAGAGCAAGTGGCAAGCGTACAAAATGTTGTTGGCCATAATAACAGTATTTTGTACACTGATAAGCCTATATTATTTAAGGGTCAACGCAGCGCCACTTTCGACGAATCAACACATTTGAATAAAAGCATGCAACGTTCGGAGACAATGCCTGGTACAAGCGTCGCCTCGAGCTTAGCTAATTTCGGTTCATCTATTAAATTTAATATCGGGTAACTATTTATACAGTAGACACATACATACATACAAATACGAACATAAGTAGATTCATTTCAAGTAGTAAAGCGCTAATTTTCTTAACATAAGATTTTATAAAAAAAAAAGCAAAAAACATGGAAAATCGGCTATAAACAATACAAATACTGCTGACACCTACAAATCAATATTTTTTTAATATATATATATACATTTGTTTTTTTTTTTTTTTTGTTTTTTTGTATTTCGCCAACTTAATGCATGGCAATTGCATATGTTTATATTTTTTTTTTTTTTTTTAATTTTTGCAAAGCAATCGTCGCAATAAGTTAATTTTTCTATAATTTTTTTTGTTAGCGCGCGCTATTTATTATTTTAATACACTTAATTATTACTATATATTTATGTATTTTAATTTGCTATATATGTATATTTGTTTATTTTATTTACTTGTCACTTTCCCCCTAAACTTTTTAATGAAATCATTTTTTAATGTACCATGTTTTCGTAGACGTTATTCACCTGCACGATTCTCATTTAAGAAAGACAGTTTCAAGCCCAACATTATTATAGAAAATATTTCGAGTATAAGGTAAGTGCCACCGCAGGTCACAAAATAGAAAAAAAGGAATACAGTTTTAGTACTGTGGCGGTGTGTGTGCATTAAGTTCATGTTCTGTTCCTATTTCTGTTGTTGGTTCTGTTATTTTGTTTGGTTTCGGTGCCACACACTACTCAACTTTAGTTGCTTTGTTGCGAAAATCGCATTTCTGTTTTTTTTTAATTTTCTACACGAATTGTGGTGATGGTTTTTCACTAATCTTTTTTTGTTTTATCTTTTCTTCGTACATATGTAAACATACCCAGTTTGAATCTTTGTTGACTTTAGAAAAGTTGATTTGAGCTTCTCCAAGTATGTGTTCAAATATTTGCAAATATATAAGTATATATATTTTATTTATATTTTAATAACAAATTTCTTTAAAAACACATTTTTGGCGTCCGGTGGCAGATATTTAATATAGTAATTTTTAGTTGGAAATATTTTGGGTATAATTTAGATATAATTTCTTTAAAATTTTGATATATATTTTTATTTTGCTTCTGAATATTAAATTTCATAAAAAAATTGTATTTTATTTTAACAAAAATTTTTATCAAAAAATATTATATAATATTTTAATTAATATTTTGGTTTTGTGTCTAATGATTTCGTACACCTGTAATATGTATATAAATATTATTTAATAGCCAAAATTGCACTTAAAAAATATTTATTTATTTATTTCTGTAATCCTTGCATCATTTCGTCATTTTATAAAAAAAATTATAAATGTTATTAACTCCTCTATGTTTCTTTTTACTAACTATTAACATTATGTTCTTTAACTCAATTGTTTTTAATGCTTTTCTTAACTTACAAAAAAACATTTTCGTCAAAGTACACAATAAAATTTTGCATTTATTAACACAAAAAATTCATTATTCGAAAAAAAATTGTATTTTGCACAAAAACTCTGCTAAGCTTTTGAAATATAATTTTTCATGCATAAAAAATTTGGTTTTTAATACGCATTCTATCTAAAAACCCCACCCCCTCTTTCAGTCCAAGTTTAACCAGCAAAAAATCGAATGAGATCATACAGGGTAGCTTGAGTAGCATAAAATATGCTGCCAACTCATTAACGCGTAAATTCGATGAGATTAAAGGCGCATTCTCAGCGCAAACAACGCCAGTGAAGACACCGGGCAGCGTTGGCCACAACGAGGGCACCGGTGAAGAGGATATGATTAGTCATGAGGATGGTACGTTGAAAATGCGTCGTGTATCGAGCGATTTAGATCCATGGGGCAGGTTGAGTGAATCACGCAAGTCGAGCTATAATAATTTGGTGCCACTCGGTGAAAATACGTCAGCATTGAATTTGAGCGCTTTTCCAGTATTACCGGAAAATTTGTATACACCATTGGCGGATGTGAGTTTTGTTGTAATCTTTCACAAAATTTTATAAATTATCTCGTTAGCAATTATTTTATTGTTTTACATATGTCGTTGTAATTTATTTTTATTAATTGAACTTTGTTTTTGAATTTAAAGTTTTTTAGTATTTTCATTTAATTTTTTCTTTTTCTATTGTTTTAATATTTTAATTTGTTTTTCTTTCAATTTTACCTTTTTATATTTATGTTTTAACTTATTTTTTTATTAATATTCCATCAATTGATTTTTAATTTTTATTTTTATTTATATTTTTTATTATTATTATTATTTTTTATATTTAATATTTTCCTTGTATTTTTTCTTCCTCTAAAACATACAAAAATTTCTAACCTCAAAATTACAGACGGTTGAACGCCCCGAATGTGATATACTCATACAAATCACATCCTGTTCAAAATGCCACAATTGTTCAGTGTTACTTTACGACGAAGAGATTATGTCCGGTTGGTCAGCGGAAGATTCCAATTTGAATACAACCTGTCACGCATGCCATCGCTTAACTGTGCCATTCTTGAGCGTACAAATTATTGTTGACGACTCTTTAAAGGCTCTCAAACAATCGGACAGTTTAACAATTCCATATCTAAATCCACTCGTTTTGCGTAAAGAACTCGAAAATATACTTACACAAGAAGGTGATATTGCATTGGTGAAGCCAACATTTGTGGAAGAACATCCAATTATTTATTGGAACCTATTGTGGATTATGGAACGTATTGAAAGTAAAACACATCTACCGGAACTATGTCTGCCGGTGCCGGTGAGTGGTTTTTTCATATGCCTTCGAGTATACATATAATTTTCATATTAAAATCTAATTTGTTAATTTTTCTCTCTCGCCAGGCTGAAAGCGGACCACTGAGTGAAGTGAAGACTGTAAGCATACAATGTCTATGGGATAATTTAAGCCTACACAGCGAGGCTGGACCGCCCATGTATATACTCTATAAACAAAATCAACCAGCCAGTCCATTATTGAAGGCGCTGCTCACCGATCAAGCGCATTTGAATAAGAAGTGAGCGCACTCCTTTTGAAAATATGCTCAATATTATGTTAATACCTATTTTATTTGTTTTCTAATTCTGCAGCGTCATACAACAAATCATTTCCTCTATACGTTGCAATGATCTCTTAACGCCCGTCAAACGCTTGGCCAACGAACGCCATAAACTACAAAATAACGGCGTCGATCGTACACACTCCATCTATCGTGATATACTCTTTTTAGCGCTAACCGCCATCGGTCGCTCTAATGTCGATTTGGCTACATTTCATCGTGAATATGCTGCAATATTCGATAAGTTGACCGAGAAGGAGTGTAATATGTATTATCGCAATCAAGATTTTCCGCCATCGGCGGCTACAATCTTCTGTCGAGCTTATTTCAAACCATTATTATTGCCTTGACGCGAAATTAATTATTTGCAGCATGATTTTCACAACAACAACAAGAACGGCACGAAAGCGTTAAAGGCAAATACGAATAGAATGGAGAATGAGGCAACAACAGCAACGGACGTTTTCATCGATGCGGCCAATAAAGTGGCGTAATTCATAAATACATTACATTTGACATACCGAATTATGAATGGCGCGGTTGAGTGTAGTTGCGAATATGTAATTTAAATATTATTAATATAGCGTAACTCGAAAGAAGAAAAAAAACAGAGAAGTAAGATATACCTGCTGCGCAAGCACATAAAATCACGAAGATACGTTTCTTATTAACATTTCCAAATCATACTGGTATGGAGTGCGGGTATGAATGTGTATATTTTCTTATATTACAATTTTAATGGTACACTTTTAAATACTAGGTTATGGTTAAGTTCAGGAAATTATGTAACATAAATACGTTTTAGTTGTTTATCTATGCTTTGCATGTTATGCAAGTTAATTTAATATGATTTTTTTTTATTTTTTCAAAAAACGCTTAGCGTTCTTTACTTATCTTAAAATGACACAAAAAGACAATATTAAAGAAAAATAATTTTTTTTTACATTCTGCCTACAACAAGCATACACGTATCTCGAAATCGCTTAATGTTGCTTAAACTGTTTTTAAAATTAATTGTCATTAATTAAAAAATAAAAGCAATAATATCTGATTTAAAACTGTTTAATCCTCCTTTTCGCTGTATATATTACAAATGGTTTATGCAAATTAGCTTAAATATTCAATAAGCATCCTGTAAAATTACTTGTCTACATAAAATCGGAAAAATAAACTACATTTCGTACATAAAATCGGCATATCGAATATTTAAAATGTTGTGAAAAATTTGTCGATTTCCTATTTAAAAAAAATCAAAATTTCGAAAATATATATTTTTTTTAAATGAAATTAGCATTTTCATCAATTACATTCAACTACCGATATACCGCATTACTTTTCTATTTAATATTGGTATTTCGAGCATCAAAAATGTTATTGAAAAATGTATCTAATTAATTACTTAAAATTCTTATATAACTAAAATCGCTGCTTTGTAATTTGAAATGTTGAAAAATAGATTTACATTTGATTTTTCGAGCATAAGTTGTTCGGTATTTCGAACATTAAAATGCTGAAAAATTATTTTACTTTTCTACACAAAATCGGTACTTTTCTAAATTAAAATCAATATTTCGCACTTTGAAATGTTGAAAAAAAAAATATTTTTTTTACAAAATCGGTATTTCGAACATTAATTTTTCTACACAAAATCGGTATTTATTTAAAATAATGAAAAATAGTTTTACTTTTCTACGTGGAATCGGTATTTCGATCATTAAAATATTAAAAAATAGTATTAATTTTTTGTTTTAACAAATTTGCTTTTTTAAATAATATCGGTATTTATTTGTAATTTGAAATGTTGAAAAATAGATTTACATTTGATTTTTCGAGCATAAGTTGTTCGGTATTTCGAACATTAAAATGCTGAAAAATTATTTTACTTTTCTACACAAAATCGGTACTTTTCTAAATTAAAATCAATATTTCGCACTTTGAAATGTTGAAAAAAAAAAATATTTTTTTTACAAAATCGGTATTTCGAACATTAATTTTTCTACACAAAATCGGTATTTATTTAAAATAATGAAAAATAGTTTTACTTTTCTACGTGGAATCGGTATTTCGATCATTAAAATATTAAAAAATAGTATTAATTTTTTGTTTTAACAAATTTGCTTTTTTAAATAATATCGGTATTTCGAAAACCAAACATGTTTGTTTTTGAAAAATGTATTTCATTTTTTATTATACTTAAAATCAATTACTCTTCTACATAAAATCACTATATCTATATAAGATCGATTAATTTTCTACATAACATCGGTATTTCGAAAATCAATAATGTTGTTGGTAAATAGATTTGTTTTTCTATATAAAATTGGTATTTCGAACATCAAAAATTGTATGAAAAA
Source organism: Ceratitis rosa (assembly GCA_037013455.1). Lineage (NCBI taxonomy): Eukaryota > Metazoa > Arthropoda > Insecta > Diptera > Tephritidae > Ceratitis > Ceratitis rosa. Next base: position 17,854,028 of record JAWMAG010000054.1, read on the forward strand.
AATTTGTCTAATTAAAGCTGATATTATTATCAGTCAGACCTAGGATTTCTGATTTGAAATGAAAGCCTGCTTGGCAAGGCAAAATTAAATATCTTCAAATAAGCTCAAAAAAGGTTTTTTTTTTATTTTAAATATATTTTATTCTATATCAAAATCGTGATTGATGTTTTTTCTATGTTGTTCTTACTTATAGCTGTAATTGTAAGTGTTCGAATCGTATTCAAAAATTTATAATTTAATAAAAAATTTACAAAAACAAAACCATGCAAAAGGATAACAGAAGGGTATCCTGCGTTATTTAAAAAATATATTAAAATAGTTTTCTCTATTTTGTAGTTTCAGATGTTTTGAGCACATTTATGTGCATACATATGTATGTAATGCAATAATTTTTAACACTGGACCGTTACTTAATGTAAAATATGTTTCTAAATTTTTTTCATTGCTTTTTGCAATTCTTTAATATTAATGTAACCAACTTAAATAATATTATTCTTTCTATTTTTGAGTATGTTTGTGTATGATTGTTTCGTGTGACAGTTTGCAAACAAATTACAAAAGTATATAAATAAATGTTAATAGTTGTAAGCGTATAAAATATGAAGGAAATTGAAATCAAAAATCTGGTAAGGGTAGGATTTTGGTAATGATACTTAATAAGAGATATACAAAAATAAAAAAAAAAATATTTCCTACACAACACAATTTAGCTTTAAAGTGCGCACGTCAACTCCTAAACTAGCACACACACACTTACATAAGTAGCAAAATCATTGGCTGCGACACAGAGTTGGCTGCCCTAAGGCAACTACTACCATCCAGTAGCAACAGCAATCTTAACAAACTCAATGTCAGCAGCATTAATTTAGACTATAGTTTTGGTGACAATACATTTTCGTGCTCATTTAAATAGTATTTTGTACTTTTTTTCTTTTTGTAAAAAAAAACTACATAATTATGTCATACTAGCAAAGCGTTTTTATCGAAAAAAAAAACAAAATACAAATGTTCTCTCATTCGTTAAGCACACAGACTCCGTTCATATGTAGTAGTACGTCTCATTGCCTTATTACGCATGCGCTCACTTCTTACGAAATGCATACCTACATATACATATACATAAATATTTGTATAATTTCCAACCGCAAAATGGAAGACACTGATATAAAGTATACTTAAATATAATATAAAAACAAAACTAAATTTCCTATTTTTCTTTAAATTTCAATTGAGTTTCATTTAATAACTGTAGTTTTACTAAAAGTTAAAAAATAAAAGAAAAAATAGTAATAATAAAATATTTGTATGAACCCAATCAATCAATCAAGCGAACAATATTGATAATAATACTTTGGTTATTGTTAATAATTATGTATTTACTATATACTTACAACATACATATAGGTATATGTATATGTACTTATGTCCAGAATGTTCATAAATACATATAGGGGCATGTGGGTCGACAAAAAATAATTAAATATGACTATACTCGATCGATCATCCTACACAATTTCGGTTTAATCATCTATATTAATCGTAATGATATATATACATACATACACAACGATATGTATATTCAAATTAGCGTTTATTATAAAGCAAAAGAAAAGAAAGCAAGAATTAAATCAACAAATTCATACTTATTATAACAATATTATTAACAGAATGGATATCCTTTAGAAATGTTTTACAACTAAATATGTTTACATAAAATAAATAAATAAAAAAAAAAACACACTATACAAAAATGGCAAATTTTTGTTATTATTACGCTGGTATGGTCGAAACAAGAAACCTTAAATAAAGGTTAATTTTTTATTTCATAGTTTAATTTAAATTGGTTTCTCTACAGTTTTAAGACTTTATATATACCAAAAATTCAGAAGTGGAATCTCAATCGATGGCATTGGAACAGAGGATGACCAGCTGAACTATCGAAGAACTGATAAAATCAAGGCACATAATTGCTTATTTATCGGAATTGAAAATCAATATCTTTTTGAAATGTTGCTATGCGACTTGATTTTTCGAAGATAAGCAAAACCGATATTCGAATTAGCTGTAAACACATTTTTGTAGAATTTAATTTTTGTACTACCTTTAACACATTTGTGATTCTTTATTAAAAATAAAATGACTTCAGTAGTGATAGTTTTTTTTATTTTTGAAGAGAGTAGGATTTGAAGAAACTAGCCAGAAAATAAAGCTCAAAATTTTAAGGGATAAGAGCAATCCGCTGGAGCCGCCAGAGTCGATATAAGTGCAATTTGCATTCTTCGTTTACATTTGCTGATACAAAATTTATTTGTATGAAGAATCATAGGCCAATGTCGTCTTAACGAAGATGCCTTTAGAATCATTTTTAGCAGAAGGCTCCTATCAACGATCTGTGGGTAATGACTCAAATATCTGGATAAAATTAGGAATGAAAAGCAGAGTGCTCGACTATTTCTCCACCGGGTATTACTGGTTGTAAAATCCATTGTCCATGACTTATATTTTTATTAAATTTCCGCTTGCAAAGAAAGTGGCACACAATTCGGTCAACGAATAACTGCTCGGTTTAAATCTTTCATTTAAATCGATAAATTGGTTTCTGTAACACCTAAAATCGAAACAAGTTTTGTTTCAACAATCTGTTTCTGTAACACCCCTGAATATAAGCATCAGCATCACTACCAAAGGAACCTAAGTGTGCTCTGCCTGATCCACAAAAAGGAGGACCGCGCAGTCTGCCCTCAATTACCGTGAGATAAGACTCTTTAATATAGCATATAGTCATTTCGAGCGTATTGTGTGAAAGACCACAGTCAACAAAATGATTGTAAATAATCAGTGTGGCTTTAGACGTGAAAAATCTATGATTAACCATATAATCAGCATGCACCAAATATTCCAAAAAAAAACCATGAAAAAAGGGATCACACCACCGCTTCATCGATTTTAAAGTAGCCTTCCTCAGCAAGCAAAGGAGCTGCCTTTATGTGTAAACTAACGGCAATCAACACCAAATACTGCGCCAGGATCGGGAAGGATCTCTCCGAGCACTGTGACACCAAACGAAGTTTCAAAGGTAACTCATTATCTTATGACTTCTTCAATCTATTGTTGAAGAAAATAATACGAGCCGCAGAGCTGAATAGAGAAGGTACAAGAGTGTACATCTGCTGGGATACCCCGATGATATTGACAATGACAAGAGGAAGTAGCTCCTTTCATCAAACGAACAGTCATCGCATTCGCTACTCCGCCCCTACGTCATTGTTCACAGTCATAACTTCGAAGTTGTAGCCAATTTTGCCTATCTGGAAACCAATATTAACACCAACAACAATGTCAAACTGGAAATCCAAAGTAGAATCACTCTTACCCACAATTGCTACTTTAGACTGAGGAGGTATTTGAAAAGTTTGGATCTGTCTCAAAGAACAAATACCAAACTCGACAAATACCTTATGATTCCCCTCCTGTTATATGGGGTCGATGTATGGACGGTGGCAATACCTAATTAGACGGCGTTGGGAGTTTTCGATATTTTTGCGTAAGATTTTTGGTTTTTTGTATATTGGCATTGACGAATACTCCAGCGATGAATTATACAAGATATACGACGACATTGACATAGTTCAGCGATTCAAAAGAATCGGTTAGGTCATGTGGTCTGGATGGATGAGAACACTTCTACTTGAAATGTAAGCCTGTCGGTGAATACAGGGGAAGAGGAAGACCTTTACTACGTTGGAAAGATCAGCTGGATAAGGATCGGGCTGCACTTGGTTATTCCGTGAACTGGTTTATGGGAAAAAAAACCTTTAAGAGGCGTAGATTCTAATAAACTCATTGTTTGCAACGCAGCCTCGTCGGTAATGAAGAACCCTCAATGTACGATAGTAAGACTCTGTGAATGACTGTGACGAAAGCTGCTGAGCTCAGGTGGTAGGTAAATGACGGAAGCAGCAAGACCACAAGTTCTTCTCCACTAAAGAGAAGAGATATTGAATTTATTAACTCCTTTTAATCGACGGATTAATAACCAGTTTTCAGTACTTGGACCACTCTACTAAATTTCCACATCTATGGTATCGTTAGATTGGTCAGAAACCGTAGGACATGGAGTGAAAAGTCCAAGACCGTGGAGCCGATGCTACTTTCCCCCTTTACTTTTATCAAAAATACAAGTTTTTATAATATATACAGTCTGGACAAAACGCCGGACACTCGACTCGTTATATTTAATAAATCTGTTTATTTCAGATATATTATTTGAATATACTTGTATGCGTGCGGTATTTGGACCAGGCTGTATGTACGAATTTATACATTTATATTGCTTTTATTTTTAAAAATATTTTGGTAATTCAATCACTTATATTCGAGTTTCTTAAAATATGTATTCAGATACATATGTATATGTATATGTATATCTAAATATCGAAATTAAATTCAAAAATTAATATATTCTACTATTAATTAATAGAATCAAAAATGAGTTTAACATTAATTCAAGGCGTTTAACAAAACAGTGGTAGTGAAAAGCACATTTTTATTTGAAAAAAAAAAAAAGAAATAAAATAATTTAAGAATTCATTTCAATCAATAAGTAAAAAGTTTCGGTGTACACCAAGTACGCGCTTTTATAGCGACGCACATAATTCCTACACCAACAATTAAACATAAACCTAACTTATATTTTACATTTCCGGCTATTGGTCGGGCTCACAAAATCTCCACAGTGGGATCATGTATATCCTCACTGTTAATGATTGGGGTAAATGTTTGGAATAAATTGCGTTCATCATCGTCGGATTCCTCATCGGAGCTCGAGCTGTGATTTGCTGCTGCAGTTTTCTGTAGTATCATTTCCAATTGTTGTTGTGGCAACAGTTTATCCACTTCAGTCAAATCCAACGCATTCAAATTGAATGTCAGCCAAGGATAACGCGTTGTTTGTTCCAACAGACGTGGCCACTTCATAAAGACGCCCTTTACCAAACGCACCAGGACATTTAAGCCGCGTATCTCGTGTGAGACCATTGATGGTTCGACCAAACCAACAAGGTTAAGCACCAACGCAAATGGCGTCTCTTGTAGAACGGTATGGAATATTAGCGTATTTTTCGTTACTTCCAGATAGTAGTCGGTTACGTCTGGTGCATGTATAACGAGGTATATAAAGCAATCTGTGTCGTACCAGGAAACTTGCGGACGTTTGTGGTTAGCTTGCAGTGCTGGTACAGGTGGTAGCGCCGATGTGGAGGTTGTTGTAGTGTCTTGTGCACTTGTGGATGGCGAGGATAAGGAGCGATCGTTGTCACTATTGCTTGAAGTTTTGGTAGAGGATAGGAGTGGCTCCTCATCACTGTCGCTTGAAGTATTCGGACCTTTGGCTTTTAATGGCTTGTACGGATTGGTTTTGGCTACTTTTTCTGTTTTGCTTTGCGAATTCAACTCCGACGCTAATTGAGGTGGTTCAATGGCTTGCAATGGTGTCGGTTCACTGGCATTATGCGTTTCAGCCATCTCCAACTCAAAGGAACGTTGTATGCAATGCAGTAGCTCATCGAAACTACACAAATCTTTAGGCACTTCAGGTAGTTTTAGTTTTGTATGTAGAAAGTGTTTGGTCTGCTCATCCACCAAGGCGACACCATGTTTTATTAAGGTTTTGTTGAATAATTCCAGTGTTTGCATATCATCTTCTAGTTCATTTTCGAAAAGCAATATGTCGTATGAACTTATGTGGAACTCCGCTATGCCCGTTGGCACACACTCTCTCGCCTTGACCGCGTAAGCGTATAGATAATCTTTGGTTACTTTACACTTATGCGCAAAGGGGATTAGCTTGATGCCAGCGAGGCGACAGTGTAGCGCTTGATATGGCGTAAACTCCACTATCTCTTTGGTGGTTGGATACAAGAAATCATTGTACAGCGTCTCAGCTTTAGCCATAACGAAGCAAGCGTAATCACATAAAAAGAAACGATAAACTGTTGCCGTAGTCGCTGTGGTGGCGGCCTGGGGATCACGGCCGAAAATGCCATACAATTTGGCACGTAAATATCTATCATCATGATGTACTATACAATTCTGCATTGGCTTGAACCAAGTGGCGGCAAATGGCATTGCTGGTTTACGCTTCAACTCGACAATGTGTGCATTGATCAAGTCGAGTAATTCATCGAATTTTGCAAGTTTTTCGGCATCAATATTTTGTAGGTAAATATCCTCCCAATTGCCATTTTCCGACTCGCTACCAATTTCTACTTTGACAATTTGTTCCAAGGGCAGCGCAAGCCATTCTTCCTTTTCCAATGGCAGCGGTGGTGTGTTGAGTTCTTCAATTTGATTTGTTGTTGTTGTTGTTGTTGTTGTCGTTGGAAGTGATTCTTTTTGAGCATTTTCAACAGCTGTAGTAATGTCGGGTTCTGCAGTTTGGGTGGAGCTGATGTAGTCCGAGTTGTTAGACTGCTGATTTTGTGCGGTTGACGTTGTTGTTGTTGTTGTTGTTAATGATTTTGCAATTGTTTCATTGCTGGTCGCATGAAGGGGTAGATAAATCTGCAATATGTAGTTGAATTAATATTTGTTTCGAATGCAACTTTATTCTATTTTAGAAAAAACGCAGTGAAGAATTTTAAAATGTATAGAATTAGTTGAATTTTAAATATAGAACGGGTTTATTGGTATATTTATGTAATTAGCAAGTTCTATAGCCACAAACACCTTAGGAAAATGTACAAATATAGTGCACTTCCACTAATTTTTAACAATCTCGCAAATTTTTTAGTTCTCGCTTACAAGCATATCTGATATATTATGAATATATATTTTTTACAGTGAACACCTTTCATTTCGACTGTGTCGCCTTAACTAACTTTTATGAATTTATAGCTATGCGTTTTCTTATTTATTTATTTTTTTTTTGCAATTTGTAAAGTATAAAAATTTAAGTACATCACATTTGTTTGAGTAAACTCCTTCGTTGGCGTAGCCGCAACACACGTTTGCTCAATTGTAACCGTTGCACACTAACCTCATTAGTATTGTTCTCATTATCATTCATTTGAGCATCCCAATCTTCTTCTACATCAACCGCTTTATCCGCATTGAGTTTAACAAGTTCGGTCGTTCCTTCTGCGCCGTGCACGTTTTCTTCTTCATCCTCATCTTTTTCAGCTGCTCTAACCACTTTCCCAAGTTTTTCACTTTCCATAGTCTCGTCGTTCGATGAGAATTTAATCAAATTACTGGTATCATTCTCAGTACAACTTTTAAATTCACCTTCCGAGTCACTAAGTGTTGTGTCTGCAGTAAGTAAACCCAACTCGTTAGCAATTTCACGTATACCTGGTCGCTTGCTATCAGCGGCAGCGGCGATATCCTTCGCCAAAAGTGAACGTTTCAAATTCACACGATACACATATTGTCCCACCTGTTCGAGTTGCTCCATAACAATCACATTATTCACCCAAATCGTATCGATCAGTGTGAAATTGATGCTCACATGAACGCATTCATTCTTTTTAATATCGGTCATTATCCATTTTTGCACAGCTTTGGTGGCTTTCGTGTCCCACGTGCGTTCATTATCGAAGGGCACAACACCGGAAAGACGTATATTGATGGCTTGTGCTGGGAAGTCTTTAAATTTATCATGACAAACATAGAGTTCATCGGATTTAACACTCGATATAATACTGCCTTCATCAATTAGCTTCACAGTCAACTTTATGGTTTTAAAAAGATCGGTATTTTGCACATTCGGCAACTCAAGTATCCGCGCACGTTGATAAGTATCGGTGTATTTGTACACACACAAGTCACCAACATGTAGGGGCCAGTGAAGATTCCAATTTTCTTGTTTTAAATAATGCATATTCATTTGCATAATAAAATTGCACACCTCCTTGGAACGACGTATATCCTGCCATTTTGTAGAGTTGACTGAACGATATTGGAGTAAACGTGCGGCATAGTGTGTGGGCGAAAATACCTAGAATACGAGGAAAGATAATGTTAATCATCGACGATAAATAACATATATTGAAAGAAAGCTTAGATAAATATCAAACTATAAAAAAATAGAAAAATATTAAAAAAGTAATAGAAAAATATTAAAAAAAACAAAAACAAATTATGTAAAAATTAAAAAAAATTAAAAAAAATTAAAAAAAATAATAGAAAAATATTAAAAAATAATGGAAAATATTAAAAAAAAACGAATTATATAAAAATTAAAAAAAAAAAATAATAGAAAAATCTTAAAAAATAATAATAGAAATATATTTAAAAAAAAAAAATAAATAAAAAATAGAAAATTACGTGTATGAATAAAAACTAAAAGAAAAATACTAAAACAAAATTATAGAAAATTTTTATATAATTATTAAAAAAAAAACTATAAAAAACTAAAATACTAAAAAAAATAATAAAAATTAAAAAAAAGAAATAAAAAAATAATAAAAAATTAAAAAAAATAATAATAATAATAAAAAACAATAAGAAAATTAAAAATAATATTAAAAAAAAAAATAATAAAATAAAATACTTAAAAAAATAATAATAGAAAAATATTAAAAAAAAATTAATAAAAACCAAAAATATTTAAAAATAAATAGAAATATATTTAAAAAATAATAGATAAATATTAAACAAAAAAAACTAAAAGAAACATAATAAAAAATAAAAGAAAAATAATAAAAAAAGCAAAATACTAAAATATATAATTGAAATATATTAAAAAAAAATAAAAATTTATTAAAACAAAATAAAATAAATTATTAAAAAAGTAATAGATGAATACAGCAAATAGAAAAATTTAAAAAAAAAAAATTAAAGAAAAATTAAAAAAAAAATTATAGAAAAATATTAAAAAAAAACTATAGAAATATTTAAAAAGAAAATTATAGAAAACTATTAAAAAATACAACAATAGAATAATATTAAATAAAGAATTAAAAAATAATAGAAAAACATTTAAAAGAAATAACAAAAAAATATTTAAAATATAATAGAAAAATATTAAAAAAATAATGCAAAAATATAAAAAATAATATAAAAAATAATATAAATATATATATTATATGTTCAAATATAGAAAACTTATATTAATTGCGTAAAGATCAAAAGTAAACATAATAATTATTATTAAAATAAATTATTAAAATTTATAATTTGAAAAAATATTTGAAAAATATATAGAGACTTACAAAAATAATTATAACATAAGTGTTAAAAATAAAAAATAACAAAAAGCAAAACATTAAAAATGTATAATAACAAAAACAAGAAATAATAATGTTTAAAGCATTAACTGGACGGATTTCAAAACAGTAAAGAAATATGAAAAATTAAAATTACTATTATACAATAGTTGAAAATAGTTTAAAAGAAAATAAATATTGTGAAAAAGGTAATATCAAAAAATAAATAAGAGTACACGGTAAACGTTGTATTTGTTCACCTGATCCCACTTTAATGAATTTACCTTGATAATTAATATTACAAGAAATATTTAAAATTTTGAATATTGTTTAGGTATACTACTACTAGATTAGGAAGAAAATTAAATAAATCAAAATAATAATTCAAAAATAAATAATAATGAAAATCGAGATAAAAAACTATAATAGCAATATTAATTAATTAAAAACCTTTTATTATGTTTTGTTGTATAAAAATGTGTAATAAGAAATAAAATTTAATTCAAGATATTTTAGAAAATTTCTTAGAAAATTACAAACCTTCAACACAAGTATACGCATATCACCCGCTTCCGGTATGTTGTCCTTTTTGGCAACAGCATCAAAACGTGTGAGATTATGACGGAATTCACATCGTGGCTCATCGCATTCGCCAAATTCTAAGACATAAGGACACATGCGAGTGCCTTGTAGAATACGCGTTTCTTCACGCTCCACCAGCACACGCTTGGACACGCTCAATATGTCCGAGTGTATAAATTTCAATTGATCATGTTTTTTCATAAAGTCCATCAAACGTGGTAATTGTATGCTATTCTCTTCATCTAACAGTATTAGTGAACGTGCTATTGGCCGATCAACGCCCGTGGGTATTTCAAAATTTTTGCTAACATAATTTTCATATGTTTGAGCCAGAGCGGAAAAACGTGCTGTGAATTTAGTCCAAGATGTGGGCATTGAGTAGTGTATGACGTGGGAGACATTCTGGATTTGTAGCTCGGGGAAGGATGAATCGGCGCAAACTAGTATGCGTGATGACATCACCTGGAATACAATAAAAAAAAACGAAAATATTATTTATTATTTTTTGCAATTGAAAATTTAAATAAATATAGTTTAAAAAACTAAAAAAAACACGCTTTTAAAGAATATTGTACTAAAAAGTTGAAAATAATTTTGAAAATATACTTAAGACAATAGTATATAAAAAATACTTGTATAATTAAGAGAAAAGCGTGGGGCGCTTTGTACCATAATTTCCATATATCGAGCGCCCCACGCTTTTCTCTTAATTATACAAGTATTTTTTATATACTATTGTCTTAAGTATATTTTCAAAATTATTTTCAACTTTTTAGTACAATATTCTTTAAAAGCGTGTTTTTTTAGTTTTTTAAACTATATTTATTTTTAACTTTTTAGTTTAATATTCTTTAAAAGCGTGTTTTTTTAGTTTTTTTTAAACTATATTTATTTTATATATTTTTCTAATTAACTCTATTTTGATATTTTTTCTCTGAATTAATCAGAGAACGTATAATAATTATTAGTATGGATTATTATACGTTCTCTGATTAATTTTGTTAACGCCACGATGCATGCAACGATTCGCATTTCAAACATTTCATATTGGGATCGCATCACCGCTAAAAAGTTACAAACTGACTGACATACAAGTGAAGCTAATAAAAGCGTATTAAAAAAAAATGCAGTTCTTACCTTCTTCTTACGCCACTCTTCGATTATGATGCGCACATCCGCTGATGAGTGACTGTCGTAGGCAATGCAAACGAATGCGGATGTGGTTAGAGCATCCACAACCTCGTACACGTCGTCATCGCTGTTGCATAGTACGAGTATACGTTCATTTTCAAGTGAATTCTGTTCGATGAATTCTAAAATTGTCGAAATCTTACGCTCGCTGGGGCACAATTTAATTGATATTGATACTCTGCCGTATACGGCTGCCTCTATAAAGTCGCCTATCAAGAGTAACGGTTGATTTGCTTTACGCATTAACGCCACAAGCAATGAATCCCAATCACATGAGGTCACTACCAACTGCAAACCAATGGTAGTTTGCGCAACACCGGCCTCTTTGCGTTTGGCTAATTTGAAGAATGTCTTCAACACAGTTTCTATATCATCCTGCGAACGCGAAAGCATCAAATCTAAATCATCAATAACCAAATGTTTTAGACGTTCCATATCAATCAAGGACTCATTCTCATTGTCACGCAGCAGACGCAATAGACTCCCCGGTGTGGCCACGAGTATGCCACAACTATTGAGTAATTGTATTTTAGCTTCATTTGCATTGCGTACACCATATGAGGGGACTGTGCTAACGGCAGGGCGTACGCCCAAAAGCAAACGCTTACAGTAGTTATGCACCACCTCGACATGCGCCGATGTAGGCATTAAAATAATAGCAACTGGACCATAAGTATCGGCGAGGCGGCAACTTTGTAGGCGATAAGCGACCAGACTACAAATGGCCGGCAAATAACTCCAAGTTTTACCAGATTTGTGTGGATTCACGACAAAGAGCGAATTACCGCGGAGTAAATGTGGCCAAGCGTAAGCTTGTATGCGATACAATTTGGTGACACGCATGTTTTCCATTTCATCGTGTATTTCTTTGAGAAAGAATGCGTCGGATATGCTTGTGAGTGCAGTGAGGGGTACCTTTGAATGCGCCAGCACTAAATGATCGATAAATTTGGTTTTTAGCTTATGTTCCCCCTCAATAGAGCGTAATTCGCTCATTTGTGGTAGATGTATGCGAAATGATTCGGGTTGTGGTGAATTCAGTTCATGGGTTAACTGATCTTCCATTTGTTTCAAGTGTGCTTTCTGTGCCGCTAGTTTTTTCTGTATTCTGCTTCTGATCAATGAACGCTTATTCGATGTATTACGTTCCGAATCGACGTCTTCGTTGTCCGATGTTGTGCCGTAAGTACCATCTTCGGCGGAGTATAACTCAGTGTTGTCAGTGTCTTCCTTACAACCGCTGGAATTGAGGTTTTTCAAGTCTAATATATCAACATTACCGTCTTCTTTTTCATCATACGCCGAACGTAATATTTCATCGATTTTGTTCATTTGGGAAGTGGGTGACTTGAGTGAGCGGCGCCGGCCATATTTCTTTGGTGCGGGTAGTGGTGAACTTAAACTACAAATGTTGGGTAATTCAATAACTATTATTATATTTGTTTCACTGCAAATAAAGTGAAATAAATTTACTTGCTGCTACTGGAGGGCGAGGATTCCTGTTGTAAAGTTGCCACTTTGGTTTTGCTCTCCCGATCAGTAGTGAAACCAAAATCGATTGGCTTTTCATTTATTTGCGGTACTGTAGTATCTAAAATGTTTGTGTGCTTTGATTTGCCTGTTGTTGATACATCTGCAGTCTTCTGTTTATCTTTATCGAAATTATTGTATTTAATGTTTGTAATGGCTTCATCCAATGATTCCATGTCCTTTTCATCGTGTGGTACACGATCAAAACGAGTAGTCGCCTTCCGATGCCAATGATTTTTCTCGTTTTTATAATGACTAAGATTTGTAATATCGAAACCAGCTGGTATCATACGTAGACCAAGGAAGGTAGAGCTCTCGCTTAGTTCCTTAAAAATTAAATTATTTTTGGCATAAAAAAAGGTTTTCCACAATTTTTTCTTTATACATACCTCAGCAGCTGGACGTAAACGTGAATTCGAAGTAGTGAGTTCGAAACGTGACTCATCCTTGATATGCTTAACCTGAAAATATGTTTATTTGTTTTACCCTATATATTATTTTAATGTAGAATTTTACTCTTACAATAACTTTTCTCAAAAACAACAGAGTTATTATGTTTAAGAATTTATATTTTCATCGCACAAAGTACTGATACGGGCAAAGTACAATAGTTTTTTGAATAGATAACAATATTTTTTAATTATTATTTTTTAGCTCAATAAATATACCGAGTATTTGATATCGATTACAATAAATTTTTCATCCTTGAATGAACATTATTATTAAGCTTTATTATTTATTATATTTAAATCTAGCTCATTTACCTCTTGATTAAGTAACAACCTATCATTAGCATCTTCATGCTGCTTTATATCCTTGTTATACTATTCATAGTAAAAACAAGTAATACAAATGTTGAGAATTTCTTTAAATATCTTTTTGAAATATTATGTTAATGAACTGGATTGTTGAGCTGTTTTTAGCATTACCTTTTTGCGTAAGTTTAACAAATGACTAACATGAGCGCTAGGTTTGGCTGGCTGTACTGCTGGCTTGGCAACTTGGTGCTTTGTATGAATTTCCTTATCATTTTGCTTAAATGAATCTTCAGTAGAGCTTGGTTCTTCATGTTGAGCTATCTTTTCGGCCTTAAGCTTCTCTAAACGTTGCTGTTAAATAAATTGTGAACAATTTATTGGTAATTTAATTTTACAAAATACGGTTCGACATACCTTTTTCAGCAATTCCATACGTTTGGACGAAATTGAAGGTTGTGGCGCAGAAAGTTCATTAGTGGATGTGCTATCAGAGTTTTTGTCTTGTTGTTTCTTATTTTGCAACTTTTGTCTATTCAGTAAATGCCGTTTAACACGAGAATTCGCTACCGATGCATTTGTGCAACTTGCGGTAATGCTGTTGCTTTCAATATCTTCAAGCGTAGTTTTACGCTAAATAAAATTAAGAAAAAATTAAATATACACGTCAGTAAACAAAAAATAGATATGTATGCATATATTTGTCCATTTACCATTTGCTTCTCAATATCGGTTTCCAAAGTAGTGCTTGCATTAGATGTTAATTCAATAAGATTATCTGGCCTTTTATTTATGTTTTGTTCGCCTAATTTGTTGAATACCTGCTTGCGCTTATCCAACAACATTTGCTTTCTCGAGCTAACACCGGTTCTCATCGACGCCAGCGATTCTACGCCACTTAGTAGCTTTTCATTCTCCTTTGGTACCAAATTTTCTTTGAGTAAAGACTTTTCGGAATCAGCGCTCATATCGAAATCCAATTTACTTGGTTCTGGCGGTAGTTCTTTATCGCCATATTTACTTGCTCTCGATTTGCTCAACGCACCAGCCAACGCCAACTTCTGCTCATGCATTCCGTCAACATTCGATGAGCTAACCGATTCCAAATCAGTAAGTAGCTTCTTATTATTCCTCCCTTGATTTTTATTTAACTCAATGTTGCTTTGCTTGTGTGAGGTTGTTGTATGCATCCGTTCACTTGTTTTGTGACTAGCGTCTACATTTTTGGACTTACGCATTTCAAAGTTTTTATTTGATACTGAATCATCAAAAGCGATGGTGTCCAGCAACATGTCGGCATCAAAATCAGCAGGTTCTTGACAATCTGCCAGTTCATTTCTAGCACACCAGTCTTCTACTTTTTTCTTTGCATATTCATTTAATTCTGGGCAAATTAATTTTTGTGCCTTTTTCTGTTCAACACTGCCGCTATTGGGGCAAAGGAAGCCCTTGTTAGCACTAAACTTACTATTACCGCTATTCGTCATCCATGGCAAAATTTGAGTGACTTTTAAATTTGGGCAAATCTCCATAAAGTTGGGTCCAGCATCCACAGCTAAGCTCATACCGACTAAGTAATCACGAACATTACATTTATCGCCTAAATGTGTGGTAACTATAAGATCACCCCAGGCATGATTTCCATTTTCGAATTTTTCAACAAACACCACAGATTCAGCTTCATTCAACAGTTTGTCCACTAAATCACAGGCACGTTGACTCCAATTCTCTTTGCTATTAGTTACCGCACAATTCATACGAAAATCAAAATCTTTTTCTGCTGGCAATATATCAGCCAATCCACCACTTCGTACATGCTCCACCGGCATTGATAATTTTTCCGGTAAACGAAAAATTTGTTCAGATTTCGTTTGAAAGGGAAATCCATAATCAATGGCCCACATAATAAATTCCCCTCCTTGAGTAGTTTTGCTGAAATTTGCTATGTGTTCAACACGTGCACGTATCATTTTATGCCAGGATAGAAATTTCACTGCTACCAGCATACCTGTTGCAGGCTTACGTATTGCCTGTGTCCATGGTTGATGACTCTTGTAATATTGTTCTAGTTGTTCTTCTAATTCTTTGATTTCAAGATAAGCGGCATTTGGTACACTAATTTCGTGAAACCAAAAAAGTTGTGGATTAATAAAGTGCGTCACTGAAATATGTTTATCTTTATCCGTCGCCATTGTAAATAAGTGTTGAGAATACTAATGTATAATTTAATTTAGACTCCGAGGAATTTCAAAAATTGCAGCAGCATCAAAATACTTTTAGGTAATTCGCAAATAGTCATTTATTATTACCGTTCGTTACCGCGTCAAAAACGAAGATACCATCAAATGAATCCATGAAACCGCGTTCAAAAATGTAGGAAAACGCCATAGGTAAGGAACATGCTATCGAATGATTGCAGGTCGATAAATAAAGAGTATATCGATTGTTGGGCGTCGATTTTCTTTTCAAATTTAAGCTGTGTCAACACGTTTTTAACTTGTACAATCGTAATTATGTTGAAACACATAAAAATTACTTAGAAATATAATAGTTATGTTATAAATTAATGCAACGTGGTCAGAGCAATTGAAAGGTATGTATGTGGTTATATTATTAAAATTTCTTTCCTTTTCATTGGCGTGGCATTTTTGACATAGTTGTGTAAGTATTGCAGGAATACAAAATTCAGACATACCATAGCGGCGTAGAGGCAGCTCTTTACTGTGCTGTTGAAGAAATCGATGAAAAGGTGGTGTCTATTGATTCTATTCCAAACGTAGGGCATGCCCTCGTCCGACCATATTCAATAAAGAAACTGATGCATGCACTTTCTCAGCACTTCACCGCTCTGGACATCGGTCACCAGATTTCCACACTGATTACTACATGAGTAGTAATGAAATTTTAGAGTGTTATCCTTGTCGGGCAGCTTCCAAGCTCTTCTTACTAACGTATTTCGGTCTCTTTCTTTTTTTCACTATGAATGTGTCTTGCCTCCCTCTTCAGATCTCGATATCCATCTGGAGGTATGTACATCTAGAACACTGGAGATTGGCATAATAAAACACTTGCCGTAATAAAATGTAGCGAAGTAAGATTAGGTTAGGTGCAACAATTTTTAAATAAATATTAACTCACATATTTGAATTCATTAATACACAATAAAGTTGAGACCATGGATGCGCATCCCCCGCTCCTTTGTGGAAATATATCGCATAGTTTGAAATTATTGCTTGTACCACACGCCAGCTTTTGCTGTTGTAAATACAAGTATGTACAATATGTATGTTCATTCAAACAACCTGAAGGTGTGAAAATCTCAGATGTTTAAAGGCGTCACAAATGAAAACATTTTATTTTACGAAAATATTTAGTACAAATGTACGCGCAAACGACTATGTTTGAAAGTTGTGTGCATCCGCTAATATCTACAAGCGTGTAGGTCTACCAAATTACTTTTACATACATACATACAAATACATATGTATCTACCTACGTTTTGCTTATAAATAAAATGCTATTTTCTATATCTCAGACTTAAATTTTTTGCAATAAAAGGAAAATATATTTAAAACAATAAACAATTATTTTGTTTGTGTTTAATAGTATGAGCACATGTTAATTTGGAATTCACATTAAATTTGTAAACATACAACAGGGACAACAGTAACTTAAATACATATAGGTATAGTAAAGGCATTAACAGCGAAGAAATTAATTCAAAATTGCTAGATGAAATAAATAATAAAAAATTATTATTATTAATTTATATATAATACATACATACATACATATATATTTTGAAGAACATTGTTTTAACTTGTGCTCTATAGTATTTGTTCTAAAATATCTTTTGATTGCATCTATTTGTTTCTGACATGAAAATCTAAGCTCCTCATAAAAAACCATCAGCCGTTCGGAGAGGGCTTAGTATAAACGGTAGGTCACACGCTACGACAATATGAACATTATTATGATTTTTAACTTTCAGCGTTGATTATGTGTGAAATGATGTAGAGTTGCATATATTCATTGCAACCGTCAAAGTCAATCTGTCACGCAACGTAAAGCTGCGTATAATTTCGATCTGCCATCGGCTTGGACGTTCATAAGCACTGATTCAAGCGTCCAAGGTCTGGTGGTCGAAAATTTCAAAAATAAAAAATACTTTCTTAATCATTAAAAATTTACCAAATTGTTCCAAAAGAAAATAAGAAGTTGTAAAGGTAATGATTTACGAGTTTAATAGTTTTTTTATTAAGTATAAAAGTTGATTTAATGAGGATAATGTTATTGCCCGCTTGAAAAACAACAAAGCGGCGAACCCGATGGTTTGCCGGCTGAGCTTTTAAAATATGGCGGCAACATGCCCGAACCTACGTATGCTCTGTCCAATCCAAACAAAAAAAACCCACAAACTCCGCCAATTACCGTGAGATAAGCCTACACAATAGCCGAGTGTTTGACATTGCGAACTAATATTCCGAAGAACAGGTTTCGAGCCCATTTGTGAAAGAACCTCAATTCGCTCATCACAATTTGGAGACCTCCTTTTCGGCCGAAAATCGTTTCAGCGGTTACAAAGCGCCAATTAGTATAAGCCTTCTCAGTGTGAGCTTAGACCCGGATATTCACCATGAACTAAATCTTGGAAAAGACCGGTGAAAAGAGAATTGACACACATCACCTTTTCATCAATTTTAAAGCAGCCTTCGATAGCATAGAAAGGAGCTGCTTCTATGCCGTTTTGTCTGAATTTGGTATTCTAGCAAAACTTGTATAAGCCAAGGTGACTCCTTATAATATGACTTGCTTAATTAGTTGCTGGAAAAAATAATACAAGCTGCAGAGCTGATTAGAGAAGGTACATTTTTTTACTTGATAAAGAAGCGAAGCAAATGGGTAGTGAACGAGCCCAAGACGAAATATCTCCTGCCATCAAACAAACAGTCATCGCCTTCAAGACTAGGCTCCCACGTCGCTGTTGGCAGTCATAGCTCCAAGCTCATCTATCTTGGAACCATTATTAATACCAACAACAATGCAGAATCACTCTTGGCCACAATTACTACTTTGAACTGAGTAGGCAATTGAAAAGTAAAGTTCTCTCTCAACGAACAAAGACTAAACTCTACATCTACTCATCATTTCCGTCCTGAGCTGAAGAGTCGGTATACTTATATAACTCAGATAATTTCCCGACCAACTTTACTTTACTTTAACCTTAATAAAATATAAATCTTTTGTCTAATCTTTATGGCGCTAATAATTTCAAAATATTCGTCGCTTAATTATGGATTTGTCGAATAGTTTACGACAACAGCTGATCAAGCGATAAAAATAAAATCGTTAATCAGTAAATCGTATAATACAATACAATAGAAAATCCCACCACTGAAAGAGAAACCTACTTGAGCTCGAGCATGGAGAGTTATTTGAAAGAGAGGATTGAGAATATATATGGTATATGCATTTACGTATAACCCAGAGAGCCATAAGGCTGTAGTAAAGAAGAAGCAGAAGAATATCGAATATTTGCATCAACTCAGTTTAATTAGTGTTATTTCTAAAAAATAAATAAAATAGAATTTATTTAATGAAATAATTCAAATAAAAATAAAAAATAATATTTAACTTTAGAAACAAATTTAGCTTTAATGGTAAGTGCCCATGAATATTACAAAAAAAAAAAAATAAAAATACGATAAATATAAATAAAAAATAATAATAATAAAAATAAAAATAAAAAAACATCTGACGTCAAAATAGCCAACAAATTTACAAATAAATCCAACTTTTCTATGCACTCATATGAGTACATATTATACTTATGTAAAGGGTGGTTAAATTTCAAGGGCCGATGTTGAATGTGAACCACACCTAAACGCCAAGTTTTTTTCCGAATTTAATTTGACATTTCTCTATTTCAGACTTACTCAATTTGAACCATGGAGAGACACACACACACAGCTAACGAAACAATGGCTCCTTTGCGCAAAAAATTCAATGGCCGTGTTATCTCACGTAAGATCTCCCCCAAGATCATGTGATTTGACACCGTTGGACTTTTTTCTCTGGGGTTATTTGAAAGAAAAGGTATACGTCGATAAGCCAGCAACAATTCAAGAGCTAAAGGATGAGATAATTCGGCACATTAACGGCATAGAAACTCCATTATTCCTCAGCGTCATCGAAAATTTGGACCATCGTATGGAGGTGTTCCGCCGAGGTCGCGGCGCTCATTTGGCCGATATTTTGTTACATACATAATTGAGTAATACCAATATATCATAATAAAATAAAATTTCAATAATTTCCTAAATAGTTTGTGTTTTATTCAAAACAAAAAAAAAACATCGGCCCTTGAAATTTAACCACCCTTTACATACATAAATAACTACATACATAAATGTGTAAATCACATGCTGTAATAACTCGTACGTATTTTCGCGCAAGTGCACTCATGAATGAATTTCTATTAATAATTACGTACTGACCTTAAAAAACATTTAATTTTTATATGTATGTATACATATATAGGTACATAAACATACACAAACAGCTAAAATCCTGTAAAACACATATTTTTGCGCTGAAATATGCTGAAATATATACATATATACAATAATTGAATGAAAATTCCATATTCCATATAATGAATGAAATATGTCTGTATGTATGTATGTATGTACATATGTACCTACATACTTTTGTCTACACACAATCCCAACTAGCTAGCTTTAGCCATAAAAATATCAAATTTCAAATTAAAATAATATTAAATATTAATAGCAATCACGCTGGTCAGTATAAGCAATATTTAATAAATTTATATATCGAATTTTCGGCACAATTGAACATTTTCTCTAATTAAGTTGGATTATAACAAACGAGTAATTGAGGAAATAAATACATATATGGTATGTATGTATTTACCCTTAGTTATTAAACGATAAAAATAATCAATTTTCTTGTTTATTGTAAATGTGACTACCAACTTCAGCTTATAAAAGGGTGTTTTTTTTAGGCTTATAACTTATTGTTATGTTCAAGTATTTGGTAAAGTATTTATAAAGATAAAAGTTTAACATTATATTTTAAAAAATGATTTCGTTCAATTGGCCGCCGTGGCCCGATTTTCGTCCACTTTTTGTAGAAATTGGGGACATATATATTCGTATATCAGCAATAACGCGCCGAATATTCTATTCCGAGGTGTTAATCGTATCGGTCTTATTTGTGTAGACAAGCAATTTCACATAACCTTACAAAAAAAAGTCGAGCAGTGTTACATAGTCCGATCTCTAATACACGACGTGAGATAATGTGCTCACCAAAAGTTTGCTTCAATAAACTGATTTGTTTCGTTGGATGCATGACAAACAGTGCCGTCTTTTTGGAGCCAAAAGTCGTCCACATCAACATCCTTCAATTTGAACAACAACAAATCATTAATTATGGCTCTATGGTGATCCTCATTAACTCGTAACATTATTGCCGGCTTAATTTTTGAAGAAACATGGACCAATGATTCACTCTGCCCGAAAAGCACACCAAACAGTGCCGGCTTTATCATCACTCCAAATGCAATTTGTGGCCATCTCGTTTTGAATCCATTCACCGAACGCGCGAAGCGCTTGTCGGTCGTTCGGCTTCAATTCTTGCCCAAGTTTGATTTTTTAAGCCAAGATCCTTCCCCAGAATCTTTCATAAAATGGTTGGGCACAGCTCTAATTGTTGCGCGCTATGGCGTATGGATTCATTTGGGTCTTCTTTGGAACTACGCTCCATAGCAGCGATAGTGTATTCGTAGCGCCCTGTACGGCGTCTCTGAGGAAGCACATTATCCACTAGTTGTAAACGTGTTGCGAAATGGATCCGTGGTTGCTTAAATTACCGGCTCTGCTGAGCAATTATGCCGACCGAATATTGGACGCACAGGGCGATGTGTCGCGCACACCTAACCATTATTTTGGTAATAAAATTACACGACTTGTAAACAATGTTCCGAGGTAAGTCTGTTCAAGACCCACCTCAGTGAAAACCACGCGTCTAATGAAAAAAAAATACCCTTTATACGTTCGAATGCAAATACGCATTTATTGTTTTCTTTCTTGTTTACTTTAACCAATTTTACGGTATTTTTATAAGGTGCGAGAGAAAAATAAAAGTTTTTCAAATGTTGAAAGAAAAATTTCCGTGACTTGCTAAAACACTCCAGGCTAAAAAGATATTGTATTTGTTGTTTAAATAGTTAAAAACGAGATTTGTCTATTTATTCTGTAGAAATTAAAAAAAAAAATGCTTGATGATTGTTTACAGAATAAAAAAAGAAAATTTGTGCGATAAAAATAAAATTAAATTTAATGCTACTTTTTTTAATATTCAACTGAGGCTGCAACGAGGTTAGGGAACGTATATACAAATATATTTTTGTACAGATAAAAAATAGATATTCCCAATCTTAAATTGTGAATATAAAAATAAATTAATTAAATTGCGTTGTTCAGCATTTTTTTAAAATAGCACAATTTCAGTGGAGTAATCAACGATTTGGAAACATCGAAAAATATTTACATATGTACATATATTTTCATATAAAGCAGGACGAACTGATACTGCTTAACTCTAGTTATCTATAGTGACCCGAAACCCTAGAAGGAAAGTATGAAACGAAGACTGAATGGATGTCTCGAAAATCGAGACTATAGTTGGTGCGGATATCTTCTTAGAAATCCGAAATTTTCAGCTCTGTTTCAGGCTAATAGATTATTGCAGTGTTCTTCATACCGAACTTTCAGCAACTTAGGAGGCTGCCGATTATATTGAATTTTATATAAACCAGCAAACCCGGCCACAGGTGTTGTGGCTTGTCCACTTCCTGGAAAGAAAGGAAAAAGAACTATAAATATGAATTTTTTCGAGTAGGTCGGTCCCTGGTCCACTTGCTAATCTAAGCAAAATAACCACCTATGCACCGAATTTAAAGTAAATAAAACCATAAATAAGATTTTATAGGTCAGTACATTTTCTGCTTAAACTTTTCCTGAAGGGTATTATATTACAAAAATTTCAAGATTAAAATTAGAGAAATCGGGCCAGCAAATCACGAGTTATACGCGTATATACAATAGATATTCTTTACTTTTAAGAACGGTCAGGCAGCGGTTAAGTCGCTTGACTCGTTGGACTGGTTCTTGCTGGATTATCGCCGAATTTTACAGGAGGTAATCAAATAGAACATGTAAGGTTCCTGAATACAGGAGAAATAGCAAGGCAGAAGAATATGCGAGGCGATTAGAAAAATTAATTTTCTATAATTTTGGATGTTGGTCGAACCAGGGCTAGAACTCTGGACTTCTGTATGGCAGTACACAATGCTAACTACTTGTCTATTGCGGCCGCATTAGTATGGGTTTTATTACATAAAATCTGTAGCTCAAAGGATTTGTGAATTGCCTTAAGTCTAGGTAAACTTGGTGAAAGAAACAGCCTCGGTAGAGATCATGCAAAATAAACTACCTTAAAAGAGGAGATAACTCTAAAGTAGTAGGAGCCCTCCAAAAAGTACAAAATTTAGAGCTCCTTTTAGGACAGGCTGTAAAAACGATGATGTGGAAGCAACAATTTCTCATATTTTTTGCTCTGTCTTCGGCGGTGCAAGATTTTATTATCGAGAAGGGACCTTCTTTCAGGCATAGCCGAGCTAAATAACTCCAACAAATTTATAAGGTAATCGAAATAAATGGTCAGTGGAGCCTAATGATCTGGACAACATCATGGTATTACAATGGACCTGCTTTGGTTTATGTCTGAGTATTGATGCTCCTATCTCGATAACCAATCTTACTTGATCGTATTGTAAATATTTAGTAAAAGATATACACGTATGTATAAAATTAAAAAATAACGCGATTTTTAATCTTGTCGCTGAACGACAACTAACTCCGTCAGCCATAGAGGGGGGTTGTTAAAAAATGCCCGAACCAGTTACTTGTATACAACTAGAAGTTCAAGAAATGGTTAAGACCAATATTTGAGTATTTGGCGGCCATTGTTGCTGCTTGGTTAGCAGTGCCTGCTACCACGTGAAAGATCATGGCTTCGCATTAGAGAAAATTAATATTAAATTAACATCTAATTACGGTTGCCTCTCGACTGGGCATGTCAACTTTCCGAGTATATTTTTTGTATGGCATAAGCATCTTTTAGGATTCTCCGCCGTTCGGAGGCGCCTTAGTATAAAATAAAGGTTCCTGCACAAGACCTAGATAAAAAAGCTTTAAATTGAATTAATTATTTTATCAAAAAAAAATAAATAAAATTGTATGGTAACCGTTGCCTACATTTTGGCGCAGTTTCAAAGTTAATTAGAATTATATCTTAGAAACATAAATTAGTAGATAGATATTTTGTAAAAAATACTGATTTTATTTTTCTTTTCAAATATATTAATGAAAGAAACATCTTTTACTTAAATAGAGCTATATACAAATATATTATTAATTCTAAAATTTGAAGTATATATGTAAGTAGTAAGAGTTGTAGAAAAATATCATGAGATACGTGAATAAAGTCTAGAAAATAGTATGTTTTTGAATTTTAATTATTGAATTCACAACAAAAAAAAATATATATATGAAAAGGACGGATTTTTTTTAGTTTATAGAAAATTTATGAAATTTTTTTTTCTAAAAAGATTGAATATTAATAGAACTATAAGAAATTTGGGCACTTATGTATATACAAATGTGGTACAACAGTTTATCGCACAATTATGAGTAAATTTATGACAAGGATACATATGCAATTGGTCTATAAACACACAATTTTCTCCACAAGCGAATGATAATCATTTCCTGCCACAACAGAACGAATTTAGCAAGTTTCCTGTTTATGTCAATTTTCTTACATATCTAAATGTATGCATTTGGGAGTGTGTGTGTGTGTGTGTGAGTATAATCAAATATCTAAGTCTAACGTATGTACATATGTAAGTATGTTTGGGTTTCGGCACGTTCCACAGCCACTACGGCGCTGAACCGGTACGCACAGGCGCTGGTGGCGGTACCAAGGCATTCATGCGTTCCAAACGTTTCTTCTTCGATTCAACAACAATTTGTGATGGCGCCGCTGCCGTCACTGCAATTGTTAATAAATTTGTTGATGGTTGCATGACGGGCGTTCGTGGACCGAATAGTTTCTCACGGAAGCTGGGACGATGACCTAAACGTTGTAGTTTGTTTGCTTTCTCTTTCTCTTCTTTACGTTTGGCCTCTTCAATCTTTTTCTTTCTCAGTAATCTTGCTTTTTCAGCCAATTCGATTTTGTTGCGTTCCATTACTTCCTCAACGTGTTTATCCTGAAATATAGTAATACGTTTTTTTGGATTAAAACACAAAATATTTGAAAGTTAAAGAGATATGATATTTCTTCCAAGATCTTAATATTGTTGTAGACTTATTTTCTACCCATCGAGACTTGATACAGACATAGTCAACGTAGGTATGTATATGCTGCACGACACTAACTACCTCTTTGCATGCCCCCTAAATACCACTCCCCTAGTCCCCCTTCCCCTTTGTTCCGAACCGGTCGAAATAGCTCGCCTTCTGGACCACCGTTTAGATGACTAAGACTAGTCTCACTTGCTCCTAAGCGGGGTTGATGAACCGTTAAAACAATAACAATATGCTATTTCTTCCAAAATCGCTAGTTATGAAAAAACCAACAGCTCACCCGGAAAATGATTTTTTTTTTAATTTTATCGGTCTAACAAAAATGTATTTCATAAATTAAATTTCGATGTCTAACCTAAAAAAATTACCGCTAGGTGTCGCAAGAGTCGAATTATTATCAGATATATTTTTCATGAACCGATTTAGACGAAAATTGAAAATATACAGGGTTATCCATTTTGCGGTTGCGAAAATAAACGTAAATAAAATGCATTTAAAATAATTTTTTCATGAAATTAATTTTTATTTTAAAGTTTGCCCCTAGGCATTACATGTGAAATGGTCGCCTCTTGAATTTTCGCAAACTTCGATCCGTTTGTGGTAATTTTCTATGACTTTTTGTCGCATATTCGGCGGTATTTTTAATCCTAAATCGTATTTATTAATGTCATTATAAACGACTCTCTGAAGCTCTCGGTATAGTGTCTTTTAACCACTTATTATGGAATCGTTGAATACTTACATATAAAACTTGTCGCTGTTTATCACGCTTCGCCAGCAACACCACCCAACCACCATAGGATACCATAATTATCGCCGGCACGAGAATGCCCGCAAGTCCATTAGCTTTCTTGAGCCATATGTTGTAGAGCGCAACGAATATGACTATAAATGCTACGATTACTGCTATAAGACGTCCATTTGCTTTACGTTCTTCCTGTAATTAGAATCAAGATTGCTTAAAATTAATAATTTCCAACATTGGATAAAATTTCAGAAAAGCGTATGATGTGAGGTTAGGTTTGATAGTGTGTTAAATATGAGAAAGTTCGACTGTATCAGTTCGAAGCTGTATCTTATAATACCTACTTCAATAAAATGAAGAAAGAGACCGCCTTAGTGCTTCCTACGTTTCGCTGTTTGGCGACAATTGGAAATAATGAAACCGGGAGTAGAGGTCTCCAACGGAGTAGAGGTATTTCTCTGGCTGTTTACCTATTTAATTCTGCATCACTTGTGCGATTTGTGGAGTTGATTTTTGGTCCATCGAGAGGATATTTTACTTTTCAATTACCTACTCCGTCCAAAGTACCAGCTAATGGCAGGTGTGATTCTGCGTTGGATTTCAAGGCTGCCATTGTGTGTGATGTTGATTCTGATTCCTGAATAGACGAAATTATCAACGACTTCAAATTTATAACAATCAGTAGTGACGCAGGAGTCACAACATCAGAGGCTATTTGTCCTCCATCACTCTCAGACCCATTCCGTGTCTGAAACCTAGTTTGATACCGAATGGCTCGGAGATGCCCTTCATAATCCTAGCTTCTACAGACATGGCGACTTAGAGACCTACAAGTCTCTTCCGCTCGAGGAGTAACAAAGCGGCGATAGTGCATACCTGGGTATGCACTGCGCAATCCATAAAAAGTCAGACACTATTGTATGTATGCGCCAATTATCTCCAATATCACGTATAAGGTCTTATCTAGCCTTAATGAACTGATAGCTCAAGTAGGTAAATCGGTTATCATAACAACCTTGTGATTTGAAACCTCCCTTCGGAGTTTTCGGTAAGTATAAATTATATAATATATATAATTGGCGCTTTGTAACTGCTTAAACGATTTTCGGCCGAGCTCCTCCTCCAATTTGTGGTTTTGCGTCTTGATTTTTTTCCAACAACCTACAGTTTATACTAAGCCGCCTCCGAACAGCTGGTGGTTTTTTTACGAGGAGCCTTTATTTTACATTCGAAATACTCTCGGAGGGGTGGACATTCCCTGCCGAGGGGCGACCGCAATTAGAAAATTTAACTTAATTTTTTATTCAAATCAATTTTTAATTATTTTTGATCGAACTAGGAAGCGAAACCTGGCCTTTGGAATAGCAGTACGTACTGCTAACCACTCGGCTATAGCAGCCACCCAGCTAATGATATTTATAAATATTATTATTCATAGGAGAAAAGAACTTTTCCTACTTTTATGTCCCAAAACTACGATTTGACAACTTTGAGAGAACGCAAGGAACTTAGTATTTAGTATTTTTATTGTATTGGATAACATTTTGAGCTCATTCAAAAGCCATTATAAGTATAACAATTTGATTTCTAATTAAACGTATCTTCCCCCACCTGCATAGACCAGGAAGTGTAAAAAATTCACAAACAAAATGAAATTCCATTAAATCGCCATAAATTTCTGCAATTAAATACCACATGCGGTCATTGATTTTCTTCAGCTCCTGCTAGTTATAATAGCTGGGGCATAAATAAACATTTATAGTAGCATTTTTAAAAGTGTACTAAATGGTGACTAACCATCCACATTTTCTGCACACGTTTCTTATGTTTCAAACAACATTTTTATAGTGTAAGAAAGTGTAGGAAAAATTGTTTTTTTCTTTTTAATTTTTTTTTAGCAAAATAATATCACCTTGCCGATGGAAAAATTATTATTATAGGTGGTTATTTTGTTTTACATTTACTACACTTTTAAGTAAATATATTATATCAATGTATGAATCATAAAAAAACCTACGATCTACTCTACGCATATTTTTGGTGTTAGTCACAATTTTAATTCCTTTGTTTGAGATTTCATAATATAAATTACTGGTTGAATTTTAATGGCTAAATAAAAAATTAAATTAAAATTTTAATGGGAGCTGTGAAACAAACTTGCTGAGAAAGAAATTGAAAATGTCAATGAATCAGACAGCATCAAATGCTTTTAAAGAAAGTAATATCTATTATGTAGTTTTTGGCACTGAACTTGTTTGCTTAGAGTCTTTGGATCTTGCCACTTGGAAATTGTTTATCTTCTAAGCAGAAGCAATAGTATTGAACACACGTACGGATTAGTTAGTATTAACCTATTTGCTTCCAGTTGTTTTTCTTAGACGGCAGAAGCAAAAAAAGAAATTACTTGATATTTTTTATTTAGACTTTTACGACGCTATGCGAAACGTCCGTGGTTTGGATACCTGGATATAGGGACATTCCAGAGAACTGAAGGACCGGCGTACTGTCAGAAATAAAACAGTGATGTGGACATACCTCTGTCCTCGGCAAAGTATCTGTTAAGAGTAAGACCAAGATAGCCAACAGCAGATGACAGTGTGAAATCACGTATAATATGCAAATCTGCCTAAGTATCTACGCCTTCTAAAACTTTCATAAACAGAACACGACTTTTGCCGCAGCTACAGGGACATACATAAATGAAGTGGAGTCGGTGGAGTATTTTATCTAATGGCATGTGTCTTGATGTTTTCGACCTACTGTTTATATTAAACCGGTTCTGAACGGCTGAGGATTTTTTATGAGGAATTCGGGTGGTTGACAATACCTGCCTAGAGGCGACCGCAATTAGAAAGTTTAACTTAATTTTTTATTTAAATTAATTTTCTATATTTTTTAGATGCTGGTCGTCCCAGGATGTGAACCCTCCTTCCGAATGATAGTAAGTAATGCTAACCACTCGGCTACCGCGGTCGCCGGTGTAACATTATATATATGTATATAATATATCTATATATATATATATATATATATATTCGGCGCTTTGTAACCGCTGAAGCGATTTTCGGCCGAGCTCTTCCTCCAAATTGTGGTATTGCGTCTTGATGTTTTTCCAACAAATGGAGGGACCTACAGTTGAATCTAAGCCGCCTCGGAACGGCTGATGATTTTTTTACGAGGTGCCTTTATTTCATATCCGAAATACACTTACATTACCTTTGACAAATTGGCTATATTCTGCAACCCTTCGCTGTGGCACATGCTCATTGAATGAATGAGAAATAAAACATTGAATATCTTTTCATTATAATTCTATATACCGAATACCTGTGGATATATAACACTCTGGGTTTTACCATCGTCCATGAACATGCAACATACAATTGTCTATGGGCGAAGCCAGCCGTGTCTCTAAATGTAGCCTGCATAATTCCCTGACCCTGAGACTTTATTGAAAGTGATTGCAAACCTTAGTCAAATAGGGAACTGTAGTCGCTTTTATTGAAAGGGAGTATCGGACGGATTGATGAAGATTCGAGGATGGGGAGACCTTCACTTTTTGAAGGTCTGGTCAGAGTTGTTGCTTCTATTACTTTTCTCTGCAATTTTTTTGACCGCAAGTCGCAAGTTGGAATAAATAGTGAGATCGTAGACATTTCAATTAGTTGCAGCGAGCCACCCATGATCCCGGTAATACTCCGCGAGTCAATTCTTCTTTTGATGTCCAGTAAATGGCTCGAAAAAACATCGACTGATGGTTCATTTTGCAGGGTTTGTACATGTCTAGGTAACTATTGCCAACGTTCGCTAGTGTTTATCGAGGAATGACAGGCAGAATGGTAAAGTAGTGTTAAAATTTCAGCAGGTGGGTAACTTTTCGCGATATGCGGATCGTTACAAATGAACGTAAGATTTAAGATAAGTACCTGGTTCACTTCCAGGAGAGAAGAGTAGTCTTCCTGTTAATCTAAGCAAAAAGCCAACTACATACTGAATTTCAAGTAAATCGAGCAATGAATAAAATTTTACTCTTTGGCCACTTCTTTTCTTCTGTCGGGGTGTGGGCGCAAATCAGTGATGTGTAGAACAAATTCACCGGAGTGAATGCCAGTACTCTGCGACGGAATCTCTCTTCAACCACAAATTCAACACCAAATGTTTGCTGCTTTATATGACCGTTGTAATAGTTATTACAAAGGCCCACCTTTTTCGTACTTGTTCCGCCCATCGTATAGCTTGGCTGGCGGTGAGGACAGTTTTTAGCCCTAAGAGGTCATCAACCAGCTGGGCAGCGGCACCTACCCAATTAAGCGACTGGATATTCTAGGTGCATGTCCATAAAACGTTGTGGATTTAGTATTTTACTTAAGGAATTTTGTTGCTTAACAGTAGAGTATATATTTTATGTGGTGGATACCGAACCCTGGGCATAATCGCAAGCGACTCGTCTTCTCCATTCGTGAGTTGCTTGTACCATATATGGCATATAATAATCCGTTTGGTCATTCTCAAGTGAATGACAGTTAAAAGTTTTCCTCACGTGTGTGAACTCCCACACATACTATGGAAATAAAGAAATAAACACGAAAAAGAGCCACAGAATGGCTCTGAGAGATCGTTCTCAATTCTGGCGAAGCTTTTGATGGCAAATGGTCTTGTGATAAATTTAAAAAAAAAAGTTGTATAAGCTATTACATGTACATATGTATGTATGTATGCATTATACATACACGTGTAAAAAAATAATTAAAAATCTATTCTCACTTAAAACCCAAAAATCCATAATTTGAAATTTTAATACAAAATTCATTATAAATTAATGGAAAAGGGCAAAATTAAATCGTTCCAAGTAGCAGTGTCAGGTAAATCCAAAACAAATTGTTTGTGCAGTAAATATATATATTTTTTCTTATTGATTTATACCAAGAAACTGAAAACTTTTTAAAGAAATTTTTACGCCGAATTTTGCAGATTTCAATAGATTAATAATATATATATGTATGTATATACGAGTATGCAGTATAAAATCAAGGATAAAATAATAAAAGCAGCGCATGTTCATTATATTTACAAATTTCAAAGCATACACACATACATACATACATAGATACAATACATATATTTGTACATGCATGTATGTACTCGTATGTATGTTGGGTAAAATTTTTATGATTCACTTTCATTATCATAAAACAATGATTTATTATTGAACTCAAATTCCTAATTATACAATGTTGTAGTGTTGTTGTTTTTGTTATTGTTTTTGATGCGCTCATACTAAATTTAATTTCATACAAAAATAATTTAAATTTTATTCTCCACATACATATTTTGCAACTGCCGAATATTTGTATGCTAGTCGTTGTTGTTGTTGTTGTTGTGGTAGTGAAACAAATCATTGAAAACAAATCAATTGAGTTTTCAATATTTCAATAACTGACAGCCTGAATATTTCATCAATTTTTGACGGGGTCCATCAATTTGAAATCCTCCAGACATGTGAGTGCTGCTATTTATTTACTGAATGGAATGATAAATGCGTATAAATCTTTGCAAATGTGAGTATGTACGTGTATGTACTCGTACATAGGTATGTATGTATATATGCCCAAAAATATGTATGAATGTGCAATATTAGGTTTAGCTCAACCACAATAATTTTACGTATTTTTTTTTTATAATTTCTTCACTTTAACGGTTAGTTTTTAAGTATTCAAATATTTTGTAACATATTTTTAAGTGTAAGAGGCTCATTAGATTTTTGGTGCTATCCAGCTTCTTCTGTTCTAACGATTGTAAGACTTCTTCTTCGAGTTTAAGCTTTTGTTCTTTTGTGACTTCGGCTCCCTGATTATACCTGGACAGGCGGTAGAATTCGGTAAAGTGTCAGAAAAAAATAAACAAATTCAGTGTGGAACTGGTAATTCACTTTACGTAGGTTTACATACATATGTACCTATATACGGTAATCATACAAAAGCTCCCAAAAATTATTTAAAATAATAAAATAATAAAATAATCGAGCTGATCAGAATCGTGCTTTGTTCCTGTTCCGTTCACAGACTTTCCTTATTATCAAATAGAAATTAAATTCGAAGGATGAAACCATTCAACTAGGAGTTACCAGAAACGATTCTTTAGCATATGATTCAAGCAGCTCACGACTTCCACTCTTACGCCAAGTGGTTGTGGGTAGAATTTTGGACCTACTATATGAAAAATAAACTCCAATGACAAATCCAAAATGCCCTCGGATGACAGACCATTCTTTGGATGACCAGGTCCGTAAACGTTTTAAGGATCACAATTTGAGGGAATGAGAAATTTCCGGTCGCTTATTGCGAAAGTGCGGCTTTTCAGGTGAGTCCTTGTACGGAATATAAAGGACTTAAATATGGTCTCCGATTTGTGGTGGGAGAGAGAGACAACGTGGCCGAGTACTGTTATTCACTACGATGGATGAACGTCTCGCCACAATTCGCATCAAAACGAAATTTTTCAACACATCGCTGTGGTCCGACGGAAGAAAAGGACGACGTGAGCAAGGATGAAGGTATCTTTATAAGAACTGTCGGAAATTTCAGTCTTCACGACGAAATATCCCCAAATGGGTTGAGGCTGATCGACTTCGGCGCGACCCGAAATATGGCTTTCTGTAATACCAAGCTACCTGGCTGTCTCCTGATCGAAAAACTCACAACCGCAACTATCTTGCTGTGATAGATCACAAAACCCTTATCAAGCGCATTTAGACCTACTGGCCCGTTGTGATATCTATGTTGGGTCCGTGAAGAGGAATTTCTCTCCCCTTTCCGCTTAAACCGCTTGGTGTATTTTATGAAATTCAGGAGATTAATGATGCAAAGAGAAGAAAAGCTCTGAAAGGCAGTTAAAAAAGATCGTTCCAAGAAAACGATTAACCGAACGCACTGAGAGCTGGGCAGAGGCAGATGTAATTTTGCACCACTTTCTTCGCATCTGTGTCCATGCAGCTGCGGCAAAAGGTGTTTGAGAAGTAGCATAACCTTCTAAAAATGAGTCCCTCTAAGACAATATCCGGTTATTACGCCGGTTGGTCTTCTGGTGAAAGCTAGTCTTAACGATACTTTGCCGAGGAAAGACCAGGGACCCAAACCCGTTTCGTTTACAGTCGAGACTTTGCTTCAGATTTCCCTACATCTTATTGCCACCTTTGAGGTGGTGATGATTAAAATAGAGAAACTTAATGGCATCCAACCTGTCAGAATATACTATAATAGGTTGGGTTATCGTATTAGAATTGAACAACCATAAATCAACCATTATCGCGGTTAGTTCCGCTTGAAAGACGCTGCAGTGGTCAACAAATCTCTTACCTAAGTCGATAGCAAGAGATTCAGAGTAAGCTACAACCAAATTTTCCATTAAGTTCAGAGTCACCAGTGAAAATAGCTACGGATCTTTAATCCAAAACTTTTACATTTTCTCACTCATTCCTCTCTGGACTCTGTCCGTAGTACGGTTAAGTAGAGACATTTTCTCAATTATTTTTCTTGAAGATTTTTTTTGATGTGAAACCCAAATTTAATATTGTCAGGGAGTTTTAGCTGTGGTAAAAAGCTAAGAACGCTTTGAACGCATGTAAGTCTTTGTGTGTGCTGTATTCTCACTTTCACATCACTCAATCGCCATTTTCTTTATTTTTTAATAAAATCGTAACAATGTAAAAGGGTAAATTTCAAGTCGCTAGATAGCGCTTGATTCGAGATTATCAGAAAACCTGTATTTTTCAACCCTTACACAATAAAAAAAAAATATTTATGTAAATTCATTATAGATCCCTCATACACTTCAACTCCTTGCTTGAGATTAATACATCCAGTATTCGCTGTAGGAAATTAAGACAGCATTTTCCTTTAGAACCCGAAAAAAGCGTTTTTTCAGCAATTTTTTTTGAAAAGGAAGCAAATTATTGCGGTAAACAAAATTGTCAGATAATAATGTCCTATATTTTATATCAATATTCAATATATTAAAAAAATATTGGAATTTTCCAATGTTGTGATGAGTTTTCTGAACTTGTAAGACGGTACCGGTGGTGGAGGTCGTGCGATGCACCTGAAACAGTCGAGCCAAACTTTTTTTTTTTGTATTTTTATGAGTGTCTCTTCCAAAACAACTAAAAACACCACGAAAAATTTTGATAAAAATTCACCTTTTTGACAAAAAAAAAATTCACTTCATGTTGCAAAAAAGAAATATTTTGAATAATACTTTCATCCAACTTTTTTAGATCAAATAAAATATAGTTTAATACTGATCGAACATATATTTTTTTTTCTATCACCGACACCGGTTTCTAAGACTTGTAAAAATGAAAATTCTAGAAAACGCGCTTCAAAGCTCTGCCAGAGCATTCGAATTTGCTTTTTTTAAAATATGTTGAATTGGCCACCGAAATCTTGAAGACATATTTGTGAATTGTTTTAGAATAGACTTAATTTGTAAAGCCTCTAAAGCAGACTACCGACTTATGGAGTTATATATCCACTTATATTTTTCCAAATATCTATTTATTTCGAACGCACATGTATTTGAGAATACTTTCCGGAAATCTGAAGTTAATCCGACAAACAGTCTCGTAGATATGATCGTATAATTAGGACGTCTCGTGGCGTTCAAAAATAGGCGAAGCGCAAGGCGGAGTAGTTTAACTTAGTGTAAATGGTTCTGAAAACTTTAAATGCATTTTTCTCGAAACGCAGTTTAAAGAGTCGGTGAGGAAAATTTCTATGAAGCGGCTGAACCGATCGGCTTAAAATTTTCACCCCAACTTCTAAGATATATTTTTTAGGTAATGATTGAAGGAATAA
This sequence comes from Ceratitis rosa, assembly GCA_037013455.1. Lineage (NCBI taxonomy): Eukaryota > Metazoa > Arthropoda > Insecta > Diptera > Tephritidae > Ceratitis > Ceratitis rosa. Next base: position 17,888,348 of record JAWMAG010000054.1, read on the forward strand.
TATTTTTGACAAAAATTTCGATTTTTTAAACCACTTTAAAGTGCAGAATTTATCACAAAAAATTAATTTTTTTTGCAGCCATCATTTTGTCAAAAATCAAAATTTTCAGTATTCCTTCGATCATTACCTGTATTCATAAATTATAATACCAAATTTTTTTGGTTTCAGATAATTTGAAGCAGAAATATCTTCCTCATCGCCAGACACTTTTTTTTGAGGCCCTTCTGGAGATCGGCTACAGGTAAAAGAAAATCCAATATTTTTTAAAATGAATCGTTTACTGTTAAACTACATTAAATTTTGTCTATTAACATTTTTTCTATTAATTTATAGAACGAATTGTCTCTAAAAAAAAAAATAAAAAACAATTAACAAAAAAGTATTAATTTTTTTTTTCAAGTGGATAAAACCCTTAATCAGAAAGAAAAGGACGTATGATACCTCCCAAGCAAGGCGACATCTGCCAGGTCTGTTAAAATTTTAAATTTACTAAATTTTTCTTCAACTTACTCGATTCTTATTCTCGAGTAACTCCTTCAAGTTCTCCTCTATAATCTCCTCATCCGTCATCGATTCCAAACTTTTCTTCGTATGCCCAGTGCTGCCGGCAATGGAAATGTCTGTTGTTGAAACTGTTTCACTTTTCAGTGTTGCTTTGGAGTCCACTTTATGCAATGATCTATTCAAACTGTTACCTTTCACTGTACCGTTCGCTTCATGACGTGGCAAAGTACCGGATAGTGATTTTAAATCACCTTTAGATTCACCACTACGTAAATTCGATTTCGAATCGGATTTAATTAAAATCCTATGATCACTTCTGAGTGAAGTTTTCGATTCGGCACTCGAAAGTGTTGCATGTGTTTGTGTTGTATGTTTTGTTTCAGCTTTTCTTTTATGTTTTATTTCATTTTCCGGTTTTCTTTTATGTTTGTGTGTGTCATTTTTAATATGTATAACGAAATCATTTTTTGTATCATTAACGGTAACTAGTTTTGAAATATTTTTTGCTTCACTTTTCAATGAATTTTCTTCTTTCACTGGCGTTGTAGCATTTTTGCTTGCAGCAGATTTATTATGTGCGTATATGTGATGTGTTGGCACAATAACTGTATGTAGATTATTTGGAAAATGTACGCGTTCAACACGACGATTGTCATGTTTTTCAAAATGTAAATCATTTTTTAAATTATTATTCGATTTCACTAAATTATTGGGATTTTTCTCATTTTTCACTTCGAATTTTATATATTCACACATTGTTTCTTGTTTGAATTGGAAAATATCGTTTTCTTGGCTAAACTACTTTGCGAGCATTGAAACAAGCATTGATTTCAAAATAGTTTTCAAATATGTTTCAACATTTACCGTATAACGTGCAATGTGTAATGTACGCGCCGCTTACTAAATTACTACTAAAAATCTGTGCCGATTTTCAAGTGAAAAACGCTTTCCAGCAGATCGATCTCACTACTCGGCAAAAAGCATTTTCGTGCACTTCGTCGATACAATTGATTTTTCGTTTACTCTTTCCTCCTTCTCCACGCTCATTTAGCATTTTGTGTATTTTAAATATACCGCCTTACATATACGTGTACACATGTACATATATCTTCAACGACTATGCCATTTACACCGAAAGTTTGAAGGCGAAAAATCCGCATTTAAACTCACATGAAAATCCCAAAATATAATCAAAGTAAAAACAGATTACCAACAAAAACGAAAAAAGAGTGTGTAAAGATCATTAAAAAAACATTGAAAGTATTCGCAAGTATACTCGTACTCCTTCAACCCAGCATACTCAGACACACTTACATGCCTACAATGGAGTCCATGAAATTTTTGGTTTGTTTGTTTATCTTATAATAAATTAAACATAGAGCTGTGTATGTCGGCGATCGGGCGATCGGTTGCGATCGATGCTGTTCACTCAGTGTGTAGCAAGACATTGGGAAAATATTGCATTGTTGTTTTTGTATGTATATGTGTTGTTGCTATTAATTGGCATTTATTGGCAATTTTCTCTGAGCAGCGGGTGTCGTTGCTTATGCTTTTAAGTGTACTCGTATGTACATATGTACTTGTATGTGCATAAATATGTTTAGATTTGTTTATAAATAAACATGAAAGCACAACTGCTGCGTGTGCACTGGTGCGTATACGCAACCACCACCGCAGTTGTAATGGCAGAATAATAAATACAATAAATAAGCGGAAATACGCACGTTTTCAGCTGTTTTGGGTATATTTTACAACTATTAGGTGAGCCAGTCAATGGAGAGTTGCTCACAGCGGATTACAGGTGTGTATTTCTGAAACACATACGTGTATGTCGGCGAATCGGGTTAGAACTGGCGGAAAAACACTATTATGCCAGACTTCGATGGGGAGGAAGAAAATAGTGGGTGAGATGTTTTATTTTTGGTATTAAAAATATTTTTTATTTTTATTTTGAAGAATGCTCTGCGACGATTTATGCGAAAACATTTATTTTTTTTTTTTGTTGAATTAATAAAAATATTGACGGAATCGTAATCTTAAAAATTAAAAAAAAGCTATTCTACACTGTAACTTCATATTTATTTATTACTCAGTGTAAGCAGTGTAATATTAAGTATCTAACTTCCTGAACTCTTTAGAGAAAAATAAATACAGCCTTGGCCAAAAGTATTAGGCACCCCACTAATTACTGAATTTTTTGTTTTAACAAGTGAAGTAATGAAGTTTTATTAGTAAAACAGGGAAATACAATGAATTAGTGATAATAACATTAATATTTAGTAGGTCCACCCTTCGATTTAATAACGGCAGCAATTCTCTTAGGCATACTGCGTACAAGCTTTGCACGTTCGTCCGCACTTATAGCGTACCACTCGTTAATTAAGACATTCTTTGAGGCAGTTTTTGATGTTATTCTGTGTTCCTTAAACTTGCGTTTTAAAATAGCCCACATGTGCTCAATGGGATTAAGATCTGGAGACTGTGCAGGCCAATCTAACAAAACAATGTTGTTATCTCTAAACCAACGCATCGTAGTCGCTGATTTGTGACAAGGAGCATTGTCTTGTTGAAATTGAACCCCGTCTAAATTAGTATCGCCGAAAATGAGCGTTAACAAAGGCAGAAGAACAGCTTCTAATACATTTATGTACTTTTGACTGTCCATGCGACCCTCGCAAACGAACATTTTGCCGACACCATCAGCAGCTATGCAGCCCCAGATCATAATGCTGCCTCCTCCATGCTTACCAGTGGGTACCACGCAATCTGGATGATATTCTTCCTCAACCCGTCGCCTCACACCAGCTGTTCCAAATATCTGAAAAAAATAATATTTTCATAAGATTTGTATTATGTCTGCAAAATTGCTCTAGGGTAAGAAGCTATGGCTCTTAATACTTTAAGACGATCTTAACTAAGCTTACCTCGAAGTTTGATTCATCAGGCCACAGAACATTCGGCCAATCTTCTTCCGTGAAATGTTGGTATCGGCGAGCCCAATCCAAACGATTTGTCCTATTCTTTCCTGAGAGCTACGGCTTCTTTCGGACTTTACATTCTTTTAAACCTGCTTCCAGAAGTCTTCTTCTAGCTGTTCGAGCTGGTTTACTGGTTTACTAAATTCATCCGAAAGGGTAGCTGCAAGGGCAGAAGAAGATTTTTTGCGATCCTTGAGAGACTCGCGTATAAGTATTCGGTCTTCTCGTTTACTGGTTGGACGCTTTCTTCCACTTTTTGATTTGTTATTGTGGGATTTCGTCTCCTCAAATCGCCTGAGAGCACATTGGACCACGCACCGCGAACATCCCACCAAATTGGCAATCGCAACCTGAGACTTACCTTCTTTACTTAGAACTTGAATTCTAACTCTATCATCGTAACTAATTTTCCTCTTTTTAGGCATTTCGGTAATTATGAACTGTTTTTATAAGATTGGTAACTTTTCACTAAATGTGATTTCACTTTCAAATTTTAAATACGAAAATATTTTATGAATTTCTTAAAAATGAGAATTTTTAGGTTTAGCTTACCCAGAGTGCTATGACTTTTAATATTACACAATTTATTCGTTTAATCAACAGTTAAACACTCATGCAAGACATTTACAAGAAGAAGTGTGACTTTGATAGCCACATTTGAGAATACTTGTATTTTAGTGGGGTGCCTAATACTTTTGGCCAAGGCTGTATGTATATATCTAGTTATGTACATAAATAATTCTTTTTGTGCAAAATAAACTTTGTACTGCCTGCTTGGTTGATTTAGTATAATTATTTTTGTATAAAATTGAAGGCATAGGAACATCCTAACTGAGCTCTCGGAGCTTCTGACGAATCACTATCGATGTGCATGATCTGACTTTGTTCTAATGAAACACAATTTCTCTCCTAATAGCCAAAGCTGAGCGCTTTGGACAATTGCTTTCTTCAGATAATCCAACTGCTGATAAGCCAGGTCCAAATTAAGAGTTGGCCATAAGGGAGCAGCTCATAGTGGATGATTCCTTGTCAATTGCACCAAACACACAATAAAACCTTCTCGGCCTTCTCAATCGGAGACCGTTTGTGCTGACTCACTGTCCTTCGCCCAAGACCGCTTGTTTGGCTACTGGGCAATAGAAATGGTGCTCGAGGATTTCCATTAATTTATCGACATTTTCGAAAATTCGCCTTCCACCTCGGACAACATTTTTGATATCAAATTTACTAGAACGAAATTGACGAAACCAAAAGAGTGCATGATTGACTGTTACAGTGTCAGGATCATAAACAATATTCATATTCCAGATGTCTGACTTGCGTTTTCGCTTTTACCGAAGGGAAATAGTAGTATATAAGATATTCTCTTATTGCCGGCGACCATCTTTGACATACGCTAAAACACTACTGAATTAAGTGATCAACACTTTTTCCATTATCTTTATGAGTACAAAAATTTATCTTTCTAACTTTATTTAGCGTAATCCAATCGTACCTATGGAATGTGAGATACAGATCACTAAAGCAAAAATAATGGATTACTTTTTACTTACAAGCCAATATAATTAAGATATATTTTTGCCAAACCAATATTTCAATATTTTAGGACAAACAATTTCAGGTTACATATTTTTCAAGTTTTTAATTTAATTTTTTTTTTATTTGGAAGCAAACGTGTTTGAATTGAAGCATCTTAATTATCAATTTTATTGGATATTTTATTTTTTAGTTTTGTCACACTATTTTATTATTTACTAAAGACTTCAGACTTTGAAAATAAATTGATTTAATTGATTAAAATAGAAGATAATTTAATACTGAAGCTGGATCACTTTGAGTTTTCGAACATATATTCTTTTTGTTATCACCGGCACCGTTTTCTAACACTTGTGAAAATGAAAACTCAGAGCTTTACCCGAGCATTCAAACCTGCTTGACACTCGGCCACTGAAACTGCTCTAGCTTCAAAAATATGTCGAATTGGCCACTGAAAATTTGATGACATATTTTTGGATTATTTTGGAATAGATTTAAGAACAAAAAAAATGCATTTATTAAGACTCCAAAGCAGACTACTGCCTTAACTGTTGTTTTTTTACCGTAAATTTGGAAACAGTAATACCTCAGACCGTCTTATTTTTATTTAAAATGAAGTTTCGATAATGGTTTTGGTCTTGGATAATTCATGGATCAATCCACACTCTATAGAATAGAAGCCTACAACTTGGACGGTGTATTCTGTCATGATGTAGGCATCCGATAAAAAAGAATTTTCCGGAAAATGGTACTGAGACTGGGACTACTGAGCTCCAGTAGAAATATTTTGCCGACTTTCAAATTCAAGCAAAATGCAACACTTTCCGAACACGTATTTTGCGAATAACAACATCTTCTTTTAGCGTCTAATGTAGCTTAGCGGTAGTTCCTCTAATTGAAATTTTTGAAACGTAGCATTGTTGCTTAATTTTATATTGTTTTGTGACTCCCAATAATTTAATATTTTGAAGACCTGGAAAAATTCACTTTCGCTCACAAAAAGTGGCCTTGTGGACCATAGGGAAATGGAGAAGCCTATAGTTTATTCTATACCGCCGCCGAACGACTCTTTGATGTTATTATTGTAACCGCAAAAAAATTCTCCAAAAACTATTTTGCGGGGGTGACCGTCCTTGTTCAAATAAAAATCTGAGGTCGTTCCTATATAAAGACCCGACTGTCGCTGGAACTTGTGGATTTTTGTCGCCTATTACGACAAACATGCTTTGCCGTGGGAAAATTTTTGAACTCCTACCCCGCAGGTGTAACGGCACATTGATTTTTATGAGCAGCTTTTATTTCATGACATGGAGGGATTGACTTCCTGCGTCGAGAGGCGAGCTCGATTAGAAAAATTAATTTTCCGTTTGGTTAGCGGTTCATGCTACCTTGCGATAGTCTAAAAGATGATATTCCACACATAACTCGAATTCACAACCAATCGCAAGTTAGCACGTGCCGCTAACCACTCAAGTAAGGCAGCAACATACGAGTATGTATGTATCTACATATATATAAATATAAACAGATTTTAGCTAATAATTTATAAAAAAAAATAATATTTATATAATATATTCTAATAATTAATAATAATATTTAATGCAAAAAAATCAAGCAAAATTTGCCAAGCGGAAAAATGCAATGTTATATTTAGTCGCAACTATAAACAATTATTTACATAAATCCCTACATATTGTACATACATAAATACATATTTAGTTCGCACAATAAATTTCAATCATCTTAAGATTTCTGTTCCATTAATCGCTGCAAAAATCAATTGAGAAAAAATAAGAAATTTTGCAAAATAACGGTTTATGTTTGCTTATTTTATGGCCCTTCTTTATTTACATCGTAAATTACATTCAAATATGAAAACAAAGGCGTGTTGCAGACTTTGAAGCGCCAACGTGCATACATACACATATACAGATGTTAGTACAATGGAATCTTCCATAACAAAATAGCTTTCAACATTAAAAGCAAATATTCATTTGTAAACATTAAGTAGAAGGCAACAATTAAAATACAATCAACTATATACCTGTGTACAGCCTTACATACAAATGTATCATACCTATATTTGTATATACAAAATGTATGTACATATGTAAAATTTGCAATAAGACGAATCGAAATTTTGAAGGAATTAAAAACCATTTTATTATTTTAGTTTTTATTTACTGCCTGCTGTAAACAGGAATGAAATTGTTTATATGCATATGTACATACATATGTACATATATCTATTCTGTATTGCTTACATTTATGCGAATTAAACACCTATGAAAGGTAAATTGTATAAATAGTCTTACAATAAATGCTCGGCAGTGGCGTTGGGTGAATGTTTACGTTCAGTGATTTCCGCTTTCTGTGGAAGGTAACGATACACAATACACTATCCACATGAAGTTGTTTTCTTACATTGTCTACTCGACAATGACTAGAAATGACTTACAGATGTCGCTCAGCGGTGTGGAAAGCATTTTAGCCAACTGCATCAGAAACGCCTAAGAGTATGCTATGAATTTACGATTATAGATTGATGGAAAGGGAAAATGTATAAAAATCAAAGTGCATCAGATGCATTAAAAAGATGAATATTTTACGATATTTTTAATGATTTTTGAAAAAAAGCCAATTGGAAGACTTAAAAAAGAAGAATATATATTTTTAATGTTTAATTTTTATTTTCTATAGCATAATATTTTAGCTAACATGCACATGCTCACATAGGTATTTACTATGTATAAACGCAATGTTTCCATAATTCAAAAACCATATGTGTATATAAATTGAATTAAGACCGATACATACATACATACATATATTTATTTCGTTTTTATCCGCGAGAAAAAAATGATAATGTAAAATTTGAGTGAAAAAGCTTTTTCATCTGTTTCAGGAAAATAGGAGTGTACTTATGTATGTTTAGTGGTGGACTTATTGTAACATAGTACATATGTATATATAATGAGCTTTAAGTACGGTCAAGTTAGACTGCATTTTGCTACAAATACTCCATGTATCAGTAAACGAGAGGTCAGATTCCGGTCTGAACCCGAACTAATAATATTTAATTCAGCAAAAATTTTATTCAAGGATTTTGTAAGTTATCTTTTTCTTTGGCGTAGGCACCGCTTTCGCGATTATGGCCGAATTTACAATAACGTACCATTCTTCCCTTCTTTTCACCATTTGACGCCAATTGGAGCCACCAAGTGCAGCCAGGACATTCCCTACCGGCTCTGCTTCCACCAGAGGGTACTGCATCGAATGTCCACGCACCATATAGTAGGACGGGAATGATAACTGACTTGTGGAGTTTGGTTTTTGTTCGTCGAGAAAGGGCTTTACTTTTCAATTGCCCACTAAGTAGCACCTGATGGCAAGATTAACTGTACGATGACAACATGTGATGATTCGGCGTAAGAAGTTTTTGAGAGAGAGGTTTTGCGTAATATTAATGATCCTCTACAAGTTGGGAACGATGAATACCGCAGCCGATGAAACGATAAGCTGTACGATATATACGGTGACATTGAAATAGTTCAACGAATCAAAAGACAGGGTCTATGCTGGCTAGGTCATGTGGAAAAGAATACTCCAGCTCTGAGAGTGTTCGATGCAGTTCCCAGTGAAAGTAGAATATGAGGAAGATTTCCAATTCGTTGGAAAGTCCTAATAGTGAAGGACCTGGTTTCACTTGGTATTTCGAATTGGCGCCAAGCAGCTAAATCGCGTAAGCGATGTCTACGCCAGTAAAGAAGAAGAATAAGCACGCAAACGATAAGCGGGGGAGCACAATGGCAATGTGGGCTGACTTGTGGGCACGGTTTTCAACTTCCCCTTTCAACATATAAACCAATAGAGTCAGACTAATGTGGGAAAGAGGAGTTGTAGGATGAAAATGGAAGGAAGATAATGGGAATAAGTTATTGTATTAGACATACTGACTTTACTAAGGGATATTTAGATCTGTATGGTCAAAATTATTGAGTGCTTTAAAATTATGTGGTCAAGTGGTTACCTTGTTCCAATAAAAGCAAATACTTTGTACAATTTAAAAAATGGAAAGATCTGGTCTTCATACAAGAACCCTATTTAGTGGTTGAACGCTAGCAGAGATTTGTGGTGACACTATTGATGTTTTACCAACAATTGGAGGCATCTAGAATTTTTTCTGAGGCTCCTCCGAAAGGCTGATGGAATTATATGAAAAATTATGTTTTTATGTTAGAAATAATTTAGGAGAGGTTGACGTTTCCTGTCAAGTAGCGACCGCATTTAAACATCTAAAGATCTCGCCACCGTTTAAACCTTCCGACAAGTCATATGCACACCCGGCTATAACGTCCGCGAGATCTTTATCATCTAATCAGTGGCGAGGGTAAGGGGTACTCTTGCATGTTATAGTTTTAAGCAATCATTTGCCTTACTTAGGTTGTATCATGTCGATTACACTAAAGCTTGACCATCCGGGCTCTTTATCCAGCCATTTCGACTCTACAGTCATCATTACATCCAACTATCTACGATAGACCATCCAGCAGTACGTAACTGAAACATAGCACTACTCTAAGCAGGACAGTCATATAAGAAAGGGGTGATCGTTTCCTGCTCCTCATAATCCTTGCATCTTCAGCGCTTCTGTGGTCATGCCCTGATCTCTTGTTATAAATACCATTTTGGCCATGTTTGCCTGAATTTGCGGCAGGTTATAGTTTCATTTCACCATGACGTGGCTTGTTCATATGTTAATTCCTATAGAAGCAGTTTGCAAGTAGCAAAAGACACCCCAAAGTGTTATTTATCGATATGAACCGTACTTCGTCGTAACTTGCGTAGCAAGTTCATACGCTTTACAATTTCCCTCGATGTCCCTGTGATTAGAGATCCACGTCAGAGACAGTCTGTTCTGTAGAGATCTGTGATTGTCCAGCATTATTTTGGAATTTAATGTAAGCGAGCCGAGTGCTTTTATTGCTGCCTGACTGTAATGAAGATATCGTGATCTTTAAAACTGGCTCCAATTTCTTCTGCTGGCTCCAATTCTTCTGCTGCCTCCATGATTGTAGATATCTCCGTCTGAAACACACAACAATGGTCAGGCAGCCTGAACGAGAGTTCCATAGCAGGGTTAACTGAGAAGACATCTCCACTGACTCTTCACTGAAGGCTCATATATATTTTCAGACTCTCGCCATTCTTCGCATTCTTCCCGGTTGGGAATTCGTGCTCTGAAGTAATTATAATTTAATAAGATAAGACTTTATTGTGAAAAAATTGTTATACATTTAATGTTCAAAGTATTGCCCATCGGAAGCTACGATGTTTGCCGTTTGGCAGTTTGTGGATCCCATCCCAAAAGAACTTCTCCGGCTTGGAGGTCAAGAAAGAATAGAGCCAATTTCTGATACCCTGTTTCGAAGTGAAGCGTACTCCGGTGAGGGCATTCTGCATTGATCTGAACAAGTGGTAATCGGAAGGTGCTATGTCTGGGCTATAAGGCGGATGAGATAGAACTTCCCAGCCACAGTTTTCCAAATAGTTTTGAACTGGCCTTGCAACATGTGGCCGAGCGTTGTCATGATGAAAAATTATTGATTCGTGTCTGGTGGCATATTCTGGTCGTTTTTCCGCGAGGGCCTTTTTCAAACGAATCAATTGTTTTCGGTAGAGGTCCCCATTGGTCGTCTGACCCGATTTCAATAGCTCATAATAGAGTACACCCTTGTGGTCCCACCAAATACATAGGATAACCTTGGTACCATGGATATTCGGCTTTGCCGTGGATGTCGATGGTTGGCCAGGCTTCTCATACGATCTCTTGCGCTTTGGGTTATCATAATGAATCCATTTTTCATCGCCAGTGACAATCCGATGAAAAAATGACTTCTTTTGGTGGCGTTGAAGCAACATTTTCGACATGCAGAATAGACGTTCGACGTCTCTTGGCTTTAATTCATAAGGCACCCAATTTCCAAGCTTCTGGATGAATCCTAATGATTTTAATTATCTGGAAACTTTGAGAACTTTTGCAAGTTCTTCTTGCGTCTGGCATGCATCTGCGTCTAGCAATGTCTCCAATTCTTTGTCTTGAGATATTTTTGGCTGTCGGTAGGACTTTTCTTCATGTTAAAGTAATGAAGAAGAACTCCCCCCAAAAACACTTTATCTAGTAGAAATTTCGACATTTTTAGATGAATGAAAACGACGCGAAATGACAGTACCTTTGAAAGGAATATAGCCACAGATAAACACGACGCGAAATAATACTAGTGAGCCCTCTCTTAGAAAACCCCACGAATTAATGCATACATATGTATGTATGTCATTTTGGACTTTTTTCATCATTGTAGACATGGTTTGGGCAATGAAAAAGCGTGCGGTGAAAGCAATGACGTTAGTGAAGTGGACTGCAAAAAATGGAAAAAATATGTTTTACCGAATTTATTGCAAAAGTATTGTGCTCGAGAAGTTTTTTAATGCATATTTGTGTAATTGAGATTTTTTTAAACAAAAAAAATAAAATAATTCTCTAACTCGAAGTCTTCGTAAGTCGAAGTTTTTTTTTGGGATAATGGTAGTTCGAGTTATACATGTTCGACTGTATTTATATATATATGATATCATATTTATATGAGAAAGTATTTATTCAATATTTTCAAGTGTCCTCATGGCTGAGTGGTCCATTAATTTGACTCTCTTAAACGAAATGCATTTAATGCTGCCGACTGATATACCACCTTATCTATTAATTACTCTAAACTTTTTAATTTTTATATATCGTCTACACACCTACACACTTACTAATAAGTGCAAATAGGTATATTCAAAAATATTCAAATTAATAATACGCTTTATAGATAAATGCACAAACATTAGAAATAACAATACAAATGGATGTCAATGGATAATAACCGAATTTATAAATGCAAAGCAAAATAACTACATGCATGCATACCTACATATCTACATTTGTAGCTACATTTACAAATACATATATGTACCATATATGTATATAAATGTTTGAGTATATTTACGCTGTAAGCTCAATACAAATTTATTACTCAAGTAAATAACTTTTATGAGATTTGCAAATTCCAGCATATACATATACATACGAGTACATACATACATACATACATGCACACATACATAGGTATTGTATTTATGTATGCATCTGAGCGCCATGTAACTAAATGAAATCTAAGCGCATAGGTGTTAGTTATTATGACCGTCAAAATTAGTAGTTTCATATACATATATACATATAGGTACATCCATACATGCATATATACATACATATGTACATATAGAAGTATTTACTAAAATGTGATTACAATAGTTCCCATATAAAATATTCCAAGGAAATTTAATGGAAATAGCAGATTTTCAAGGAGAAACTTTTCAGCAGACAATTTTAACTGGAATCGCCAGAAAGCTTCTGACACAGCTTCCAAGTATGTACCTATACGGGGGTGGCTGGCATATACATATGTACATACATACATATGTATTTAAAAAACTGCTGTTGCACGTACATATTCCCGCGTACGTACACTTGCCTACATACAAAAAAAAAAATTACCTCCAACGAGGTCAATGGATGGATACGCCGAGTAGACACCATATTGTTGGGCGCACAAACAGATTCCACAATTCCTATTGGATAATGCTGTGCAGCGGTGCGAAAGAGTACACAAAGTGTATTTGTTGAGGCTTGGCAAACAAAAAGGCACGTTAAATACACGCCCACACACTAACGTCTACTCGCTCTCACACATGTGGTCGGCCTGACTTGCTGCTGTCAGGGTCGTAAAACGAGGCATAAAGTATGTGCTTATATATAAATGATGCCGTACCATAAATATATGTATTTATGTTGGTATATACGAGTACACATATAAATGTATATGGAACTCCCTTTAAATTGCTTCAACAACATTACTTTATATTACAAATACTCGTACATACAAGCACATACATGCGAACAGGTATGAAGGTAAGATGAAATGCTCGTAGCTTCTACTGCGTCTTGAAACTTGCGACGTACCTACCTACCAACTGGGACTGGGATTAATGATGAGTCAATTAACTCTACATTCTTAGAAGCCATAGTTACTGCTGCGACGCAACACGCATGCATGAACCCTGTACTTCCTATGGGCAAATGCTTTTACTCTTGGTTTTTCTCGATTTTTTTCTTTTTCAATTTACAATTTTCATTTTATATCATTTAGTTTTTTGATTAAATTGTAAAAAGAAAAATAAAAATAAAAATAAAAATAAAAACAAATAAAGCATTGCACTAATAGAAATTGTCATAGTCATGTTGCGACGAGTTAAAGTCGCACACCAAACAGGTGTTTATTACTTTGACAAACCCACTCGGTTGGCTCCCGCTGTCGGACTGACCTGCCTGTCGGGGATCTGTCAGTTGACAAATGGCAACGAAAATTTCAATTTTTCAATCAAAATAAGGCTTGACAGCTCCAGCTCTGGCTCCACCTTGGTGTGTGCAGTCAACTGTGTGGTTTTTTTATTTTCTTTAATATCTAGTCGTACAACCTTGGAAAGCAGCTACATAAATAAATTTTATTGTATAAAATTTTGCGATTTATCACCTACATAAATATAGCCAAAAACTATATACGTATACGTAATATATACTATACGCCACTATTTTGCGTTTGTACATGTAGGTATGTATGTGTGTATGTAAATTGGATGAGCTTGACCACATAGTCATTTGATTTGCTAATTCCACAAGTTTTATTATTATTATTATTTTTGTAATTTTAATTACAATATCTACTCGTCTGTCTGTCTGTCTATCTGTCTGTTAAGATGGGCGGTGAAGAGGTCAACATTGGGCTTGAGCGACGCGTTGACGTTTGAAGGTGAGTTGTAATACTTTGTTGTGCATCATAGCACACACATATATATACATATATGTAATTTTATAAAGGCATTTCATATTTCAATTATGTAGTATACATGTATATGTATATACATATGTAATTGCTTGTAAATATATCCTTAATTCAAAATTATTGTTACTCAGTCAGAGTTTCAGTAAATGAAATAATTAAATATTAGTTTTCATTTTTGGGGGATGGGGCCATGTGTAGAAGTTCACGCAAGTGAGGAAAGTTTTTGACTGCCATTCACCTGGGAGTGGCCAGAAACGATTCTTGTGCATATGGTTCAAGCAGCTCACGACGTCCGGTCTTAGACCACGTATCCCCTGGGTAGCCAACGAACATCCGTTTGGAGGCGAGCTAAAGTGAGAAGGCGAATCCCATGCGGTTGTGCGTAGGGTTTGGAACCCACCACATGAAAAAACAACCCAATGAAAAAGCAACATAAGCCTCGGATGAGAGACCCCCCTTTTGATGACGACCCCCGCAAATGTTTTAAGGATTACGATTTTAGGGCATGCACCTGGAATGTCCGGTCCCTTAATTGGGAAGGTGCCGCTGCCCAGCTGGTTGATGTCCTCATAAAGTTAAAGGCTGACATCACTGCCGTCCAAGAATTGCGATGGACGGGACAAGGACGGAAGAAGGTGGGTCCTTGTGAGATTTACTACAGCGGCCATATAAAGGAGCGCAAATTTGGTGTCGGATTCGTGGTGGGAGAGAGACTCCGTCGCAGAGTGCTGGCATTCACTCCGGTGGATGAACGTCTAACCACAATTCGCATCAAGACAAAATTTTTCAACACCACCCTAATTTGTGCCCACGCCCCGACGGAAGAGAAGGATGACTTGACCAAAGATGCCTTTTACGAGCGCCTCGAACACACTTATGAGCGCTGCCCCCGACACGACGTCAAAATTGTGCTTGGCGACTTCAACGCTAGGGTGGGCAAAGAAGGTATCTTTGGTACGACTGTCGGAAAATTCAGTCTCCACGACGAAACATCTCCAAATGGTCTGAGGCTGATCGACTTCGCCGGGGCCCGAAATATGGTTGTCTGTAGCACTAGATTCCAGCACAAAAAAATTCACCAAGCTACTTGGCTGTCTCCAGATCGGAAAACTTCCAACCAGATCGATCATGTTGTGATAGACGGAAGACATGTATCCAGTGTTTTAGATGTGCGTACGTTCCGAGGTCCCAACATTGACTCGGATCACTATCTTGTCGCAGCGAAGATACGCACGCGCCTCTGTGTATCGAAGAACGTCCATCAACAAACACAAGGAAGGTTCGACGTTGAAAAGCTGCAATCACAACAGACTGCCGAGCGATTTTCTACTCGACTTGCACACCTGCTCTCTGAGAGCACTCATCAGCAACCCGGTATAAGGGAACTGTGGGACGGCATTGCAAACTCCCTGCGTACAGCTGCAAACGAAACCATCGGATTTCGGAAAGGTCGCAAAAACAGCTGGTACGATGAGGATTGCCGTGCCGCAGTGGAGAGAAAACAGACTGCCTACCTCGCAACCTTGCGATCAACCACAACACGTGCGGGGTGGGATAGATACCGAGAACTGAAGAGGGAAGCAAGGCGCGTCTGCAGAGAAAAAAAGAAAGAGGCCGAGATGCGCGAGTACGAGGAGCTTGAGAAGCTGGCCGACAAGGGTAACGCTCGAAAATTCTATGAAAAGATACGGCGACTTACAGAAGGTTTCAAGACCGGAGCGAACTCTTGTAGGACCCAGGGAGGTGAGCTAGTGACAGATGCCCAGAGTATACTCGATTTATGGAGGGAGCACTTCTCCAGCCTGCTGAATGGCAGTGAACAGGAAACACGCGGAGATGGTGAACCCGAAACTCCAATTGATGACGATGGGAAAGTTGTTCCGTTACCCGACTATGAAGAAGTGCGAATAGCAATCGTCCGCTTAAAAAACAACAAAGCGGCAGGGGCCGATGGATTACCGGCCGAGCTATTCAAACACGGCGGCGAAGAGCTGATCAGGTGCATGCATCAGCTCCTTTGTAAAATATGGTCGGATGAAAGCATGCCCGACGATTGGAATTTAAGTGTGCTCTGCCCGATCCACAAGAAAGGCGATCCCACAGTCTGCGCCAATTATCGTGGAATAAGCCTTCTTAATATCGCATATAAGGTCTTATCAAGCGTATTGTGTGAAAGACTAAAGCCCACCGTCAACAAACTGATTGGACCTTATCAGTGTGGCTTTAGACCTGGTAAGTCAACCATTGACCAGATATTCACCATGCGCCAAATCTTGGAAAAGACCCGTGAATAGAGGATCGACACCCACTACCTCTTCGTCGATTTTAAAACAGCCTTCAACAGCATGGATAAGAGCTGCCTCTACGTCGCTATGTCTGAATTTGGTATCCCCGCAAAACTTATACGGCTAAGTAAACTGACGTTAAGCAACACTAAAAGCTCCGTCAGGATCGGGAAGGACCTCTCCGAGCCGTTCGATACCAAACGAGGTTTCAGACAGGGTGATTCCTTATCGTGTGACTTTTTTAATTTAATGTTGGAGAAAATAATACGAGCTGCAGAACTAAATAGAGAAGGTACAATCTTCTATAAGAGTGTACAGCTGCTGGCGTACGCCGATGATATCGACATTATTGGCCTCAACAACCGCGCCGTGAGTTCTGCTTTCTCCAGACTTGATAAAGAAGCGAAACGAATGGGTCTGGTAGTGAATGAGGGCAAGACGAAATATCTCCTGTCATCAAACAAACAGTCATCGCATTCGCGACTAGGCTCCCACGTCACTGTTGACAGTCATAACTTCGAGGTCGTAGATAATTTCGTCTATCTAGGAACCAGCATTAATACCAACAACAATGTCAGCCTTGAAATCCAACGCAGAATCACTCTTGCCAACAGGTGCTACTTTGGGCTGAGTAGGCAATTGAAAAGTAAAGCCCTCTCTCGACGAACGAAAATCAAGCTCTACAAGTCGCTCATTATACCGGTCCTAATATATGGCGCAGAAGCGTGGACGATGTCAACATCTGATGAGTCGGCTCTAGGAGTCTTCGGGAGAAAGGTTTTGCGAACGATGTATGGTCCTTTGCGCATTAGCAACGGCGAATACCGCAGACGATGGAACGATGAGCTGTACGAGCTATACGACGATATTGACATAGTTCAGCGAATGAAGAGACAGCGGCTACGCTGGCTAGGCCATGTCGTCCGAATGGATGAAAACACTCCAGCTTTGAAAATATTTGATGCAGTACCCGCTGGTGGAAGCAGAGGAAGAGGAAGACCTCCACTCCGTTGGAAAGATCAAGTAGAGAGTGACCTGGGTGCACTTGGCATTTCCAACTGGCGCCAAACAGCGAAAAGAAAAGATGAATGGCGCGCTGTAATTGCTTCGGCTATAATCGCGTAAGCGGTGCCAACGCCAATAAAGAAGAAGTTTTCATTTTTATTTTAAGCAATTTTGATGGCGAAAAATGAAAACAGAAAATTGTATACCACCCTACTAATTCCTTTAAGACAGTAGTCGTCTATAGGAACGTTTCTTCAACAATTTTTTTTGAAAGGGAAGGAAATTACTGCGGTAAACGAAATTTTCAGACGATAATGTACCATATAGGAGGGGATTAACAAAAGTTCTGTAAGTTGACCACAACCCTGTCGAAAGGCGACCTCAATTAGAAAATTTAATTTAATTTTTTATTTAAATTAAATTTCTATAATTTTTTGATGTTGGTCGGACCAGGACTCGAACCCCGTGAGAGATTTAAGACAAAAAAATGCATTTAAACAATTCGGTTGGCTAAAGTTTTATATTAAAAACATTTAAATAAATATTTTATGTAACTACTAACGGTAGCCTGGTGCGTTCATTATTTTTTAGGGAATATTTGACTAAAACTTCTTTTTAATAATAACATGGACCTACCGAATGGTTTTCCTTTTCAAACGATTTTTTCTGTGCCATTGCACAGTCACCTCAAGCGAATAATGTAATTTTTGCATTTATGGCATCTTCAATTTGGCAGCTTCAGAATCGAGTTTGTAGCCGTTCAATATGGTCATAAATTATAAATATTTTTCAAAACGTTGCGGGTTGCTAGCTTTTTTCAAAAATTGTTTGAGTCATCTCTTTTTTGGTTAATTCTTAATATTTAATTTATGTTCTAAATCTTTTAACCCATACATACCCACAAAAAAAAATCCGCCTAAAAAATTTCTTAAATATATTCAGCTCCACTCCCAACACTTGTGTAATTTATTATGTTAACAATTTGATTATATTAAAAATTTTAAAAAGATGACATTCCTCAAAAAAAATTTCTACTATAAAACCTCTAAATAGCTTTTAATTTGATAGCCTCGGCATAATATTTGTTTTTTTGTTTAATTAACATTTTCACAGAGATGGCAGCTCTACTAAAAAAAAATCTCCCTACCATTTAGCTTTGTAAATCACTTTGTATTGTTAGTTATGTAGTAATTTACTCGCGTATGTTTAAAGCATCTTATCAATTCTTTCAAATTTAAATTTTTAAACAGTCGGCAATGTTGCTAAAAAATATTTTCTCATTAAGACTTTCTTTAATCTCTTCAGTGTGTAGCCATATTGTGATATTTCATTTATTTTATCACTTCATTCAAATCTAAAATACAAGTTAGTTGGTAGCTCTGTCGGATTGTAAAGCAAAATTATTCTTGAGCCCACTGGAATACACACACAATGATAGTCAAAATGGACTTTGCAATTTAGCATGAGTTTGGTAATAGACACACTTATAGATCTATATAAAAATTTCAAAACAGATGGCAACTCTGCTGAATTATAAATTCATCTATTTCAGCGTTATTTTGAGCAAACAAAATCAAAATCGGGTGAGATGTTTAGGTGGAGTTTAGTCACTATCATACGTATAAAATGTTTGTACATATAAAAGTTGTCACGAATTCGTTGCCACGTTTTCCGAATTCGCGAAAACATAAACCATCTTCGTGGTAATTTAAATACTTTGTACAAATTTGGTTGAATTCATTGTAGCCGTTCTCAGGTCAGAATTATACGATTTATGTCAAATATGCACCGTTTTGTTCGAAAACATATTGACATTTTGGAAGTAATGTCATTATGTTCATATCTCTCATAGAAACCCTTGTCCCTATTGGCAAAAAATTGGTACTATCTATTTTCAAAGGCTCTCTTGAGGCCTATTCTTCACTAGTCAAGTCCTTCGCCATAAAGAGCAACAGATGGTAATCACTTGGTGCGAGCTCTGGGCTATAAGGTGGATGCGCAAGAGCTTCCCAACTAAACCCTCGAAGCTCACTGCTTTTGAATCAAGACTGACAAGTGACCCACTTTTTATCACTAGTCACCGTCCGCTTCAGAAATGAGTCGATTTTGTTATGATTCGGCAACAATTCGCAGATGGAAATTCAGTTCTTGAGCTGTTTTCTCGCTAACTCATGTGACAGTCCTACATCGAGCTTCTTTGTGTATCCAAAGTGGTTTCAAACTGTGTTTTTTTCAACGTTTATGTTCTGGGCAATCGAAATATTGCTCGTATGCCGGTCAGACTTTCCATTATTTGATCGATAATTAGCCTTCCACACCCTGGAACTTTTTTTCATCAAATCGACGAGACAAAAATTATGCATATATTGACTGTTACAGTATCAGAACCATAATCACTATTCACATTCTCAGCTCACACACTACTGAGTTAAGTGATCAATACATCTCTCATTACTTCGTTTAGTACAAAATATGATCTTTCTAACACCATCTACTGTAATACTTTCGCACTTATAGAACGCGAGATACAGATCACTAAAGCCATCGTTTGCAAAAATTACTTTTTACTTGTCTGATGTGGTATATACAATAGTCTTCAGTGATGTTTTCGATTTCATACCACTCTTGGCTAGGCTGTTGCCAGTTCTTCTATAAAAAGGTGAGGGCGCAAAATAAATTTGTGTAATATATGATTAAAAACATATCATATAAATAGCACGCTTTGTAAAAAAGTTCCTGCATTTCGGGACATTCACACATTTTTCTACATTCTGGCAGCATACATATTTCCTTCCGCGCCGCTAGCCACAGGCGGGTACTTAAGTTTGTTTTTGAGAAATTTTAAGTCGGACATTACAAAAATAAATATTGTTTACCCAATATTTTCATCATTTTTTTTTTAATTTAATTTGTGTATGTAAAATTCAATTCTAAAAATAGAATGCTTTTGAATTTACTTTTACAGATCAGAGGTAACATACAAACATATGTACATGAGCAGAAGCTATAGGCTTTGTTAATAAAAACCATGGAAAAAATTGTGTAATAAATATTTTAATTTTTTTAAAATTCTTATTTAATAACGTACTATTATACTTGTATTGCTAGTAAAAACATTTTAAACTATTAAAAAAAATTGAAAAAAAAAAATTAATTTGTATTTAATTTCTTAGTTTTATAGAGGAGACCATATACATATTTAATAAAAAATAATAATCTTTAATTCGTCTAGACGATTGACCTTATTTAGAGGTTTGGTTGGTTAGTTGTTAGTTGGCGCTAATAACATTTTGGTCTGTCCACAACCCACACACTGCCCCACAGTAGTTTATTGATACGTCCTGCGTTGGAACGGCTCCAGAATCTTTAAGTGTTATTCTAAATATAACTAATTTTAAGACGCTAAAATGTCTGAGAGTCGGTAGTCACAACGGCTACCCCAGTGCAAGCCGGTTCTTCCGTGTTCTTGTTATGTTGTTGCTGTTTTAGCGGTTCGCTAACTCCGTTTAAGAGCAGGCATGATCAGTCTAAGTAATCGATATTACTTAATGGGAGGTGCAGGAGACGAGTTGTTTCTGAGCTGTTGCGAAAGGGGGTTCGATGAGTTTTTTTAGGGGGCATGCAAAGAGGTGGTTAGTATCCTGCGGGGATTCAGGGAATAAATTTGGATAGGTAGGAATTTAATCGGCCGCAATATCCAGATCTGAGGTGCGCCAGTATTACGCGGTACTCTCGAGGCAGCTCAATCTCATCGTCTATAATAGGTGGTGGCTTGGTTCCGAGTACGCCATTCACTGGAAGAGAGTTTTGGAGACCTAGGTGTTGACGCACTCTCGGTGAATGGAGTATTATGCCTGTCGGTAAGCCGCCCTGTCCAGCGGTTGTTGTAATTGGTCCTTAAATTCGTGTAATCCCTTTCTAATGTGCCTAGGTGGTGGTTCGGCATCCAGTGATTGTCTGTTGGGGGTTTCAGTGTTGCTCTGTCAACATCAGCAGGTTTCCAGTCACGGTCCTGAGCGCGGTGTGTTGACAGGCTTGTAGTTTATTCATCTGCTTTTCGCTAGTGCTCCTTCCTTTTTTTCCCGAGGTGCTGCCGTCGGCTCTTTGAGGATTTTGTTGCGGCTCTGGAGGTTTGTGGCAATAACAGTCGTATGCGGGGTGAAGGAGTGCAGGCTGCCGAAGGTGACACCAAATAACTTCGGGTTGTTTATAGTCGGAATTCTTACGCCATCGACTTTCATATCGAGTTCGAACCGCTACTCATTCGTCCAGCTGATAAAGACAGTATTCGATGATTTAGCTGGTTGAAGTTGTATTTGTTTTGCCGTTAAGAAGTTGGCAAGGTCGTCGAAATAATAGTTAAATTTTGTACAAAAGTCATCAATATCCTGGGCAGACACCAATATCGAACAATCATCGACATATGAGACTAGTGAAAACCCTTCCGGTGGAGAAGTGATTTTCGATATATAGAACTTAAACAGCAGTGGGGAGAAGACATCACCATGAGGAACCTCTGAGTTTGGATGTGCTAGTCTGATTGTATATTATTAAACATATTTTGACTTTGTGTAGACACATTTAATCGACTTTATTGCTGCTGGGCTGTCAAAAAGAACTCTACTAAATATATTACCCTAAGAAACTGATATCCCATTTAGCATCTTCAACATTCTCCACCAGCTTTGCTAAAGGACAAAATTATAGTCTTAGTTTAAAGCTTTCTTCGTTGCCAATGCGCAAAGGACCATAAATCGTTCACAAAACTTTTCTCTCGAAGACTCCCAAAGCCGACTCATCAAATGTTGACATCGTCTACGCTTCTGCGTCATATAGTAGGACGGGTATGTTGAGCGACTTGTAGTACAATACATATATATAAATATGTCTTCAATATTACCAATACCCACAGCTTTCATCCAATTTTCTTCTCTACCTTCGCACAGTGCTTTTAACTCCAGTGTTATTATAACTTTCTGTATGCTTCTATGCCCCACACAGTTGGGAGACTCAAAAACACTAAGGCGACTAGCTGTTAGTCCTGCTTCATACCTATGTCACTAGTATGTAAGTATGTATGTATGTTAATTAGCCTGATATCAATAATGACTGCCAAAGTCTTTCTTAAGTTAGTCCCCATCACGTTTGCTATACCAAGTAGACAGGTACTCTCGAAAGGTTTTGAAATAGCTCTGCCGAAGAGCTGAGCAGAATTGTTCCAAATTCGAAGCATTTTACTGGTTTTTTTTTTCAATATGTTCTCTCCAGCTGAGTTTTGTTACATTTATCAAGAATTGCACCGAATTAGAAGATATTATAAAGATGATGGCTTAAATTGATTAACTTTTGTCTTTCCCGTACGAGGCAGCCCTTAAATTTCTGCAGGTTTACAGACATTTTTTGGCGCTCAACCCAAACAGCGGCGTTTTCAAGGGCCTCTCCATTACCCGTGATAGACCATTGAGTTTTAGGTCCAAAAAGAGGTGGAAAAGGACTATCCTTAAGTTTTCCGCAGCAAACTGTTATAGAATTTTTACGATTCTTCAATTATAATGACTATTTTATGTAGAGAAATAGTGACCGATTTGCCCTAGGGATTCAAAAATACTCATTCATCTACACTTTGAAATAAATGGCAACTCTTCTTGCAATTTAAAATATTTTTGGTACTTTGTAAAATTTAAAACTGTTAAGTTAAGTGTTTTTTACCTCTCTGCAAAAGAAATTCAACCGTTCATATAAATATTGATGTATATGGGATACTCACATTGTAGTTTGCAAATAAGTCCCTAAAGGAGCCCCAGATTTATACCTTTTGTTTGCTTAAGCATCCCTATGAAGATATGTTTATATGTACATGTAAGTAAGTATTCATATTTACATAATATACATATGTATTTATGTATGCAGTTACAAAAATATCCCTATGCACATACACTACATACTCACATATGCACTCGTACATAAGTGAATGCTTGTTGTGAATCACTTTAAGGATTTCCACTTGAATGCAAATGAACAAAAAAATGAATCACAACAAATTGGCAGGCAACAACAAATTATTGAACAAAAACATAACCAAAAAAAAATAAATGGAACGAGCCCAGTCCTTACAATATCGCTAACCGATCCAGTCTCTTCAAATTTTTTTAAAATTTAATAATTTCTTGGAAAGTTGGACCGCAATTTCCTCTTAAAGCACGAATCACCGATTAAAATTAAAATAAAAAATTAGATAAAATAAAATAAAATAAATTGAGATATAGTAAATAAAATAAGATATAATAAATGAAATAAATTAAAATAAAATATATTAAATTAAATAGAAATAAAAATAAAATTAAATTAAATCAAATCAAATAAAATAAATTAAGTAAAAACAATAAAATTAAATTGAATTAAATAAAATAAAATTAAAATTAAATAAAAAAAAAATAAAATTAAATTAAACAACATAAACTAAAATAAAATAAAATAAAATAAAATAAAATGAAATAAAACAAAGTTAAATAAAATAAAATAAAATGAAATAAATTAAAGTAAAATAAAATAAATTAATATAAAATAAAATAAAATAAAATAAAATAAAATAAAATAAAATAAAATAAAATAAAATAAAATAAAATAAAATTAAAATAAAATAAAACAAAATAAAATAAAATAAAATAAAATAAAAAAATAAAATTAAATTAAACAACATAAACTAAAATAAAATAAATAAAATTAAATAAAAAAAATTAAAATAAAATAAAACAAAATAAAATAAAATAAACTAAAATATTATAAATAAAATTAAATAAAAGAAACTACAATAAAATAAAATAAAATAAAATAAAATATATTTAAAATAAAATAAAATAAAAAAAATAAAATAAATAAAATTAAATATAAGAAATTAAAATAAAATAAAATAAAATAAAATAAAATAAAATAAAATAAAATAAAATAAAATAAAATAAAATAAAATAAAATAAAATAAAATAAAATAAAATAATTAAAATAAAATAAAATAAACTAAAATAAAATAAAATAAAATAAAATAAAATAAAATAAAATAAAATAAAATAAAATAAAATAAAATAAAATAATATAAAATAAAATAAAATAAAATAAAATAAAATAAAATAAAATAAAATAAAATGAAATAAAATAAAATAAAATGAAGTAAAATAAATAAAATAAAATAAAATAAAATGAAATAAAATAAAATAAAATAAAATATAATAAAACAAAATAAAATAAAATTAAATTAAATAAAATAAAATAAAATAATAGAAAATAAAATAAAATAAAACAGAATAAAATAAAATAAAATAAAATAAAATGATATAAATACAGTAAAAAAAATAAAATATAATAAATAAAATAAAATAAAATAAAATAAAAAACTAAAAGAAAATAAAATAAAATAATATAAAATAAACCAAAATAAGATAAAATAAAATAAAATAAAATAAAATAAAATAAAATAAAATAAAATAAAATAAAATAAAATAAAATAAAATAAAATAAAATAAAATAAAATAAAATAAAATAAAATAAAATAAAATAAAATAAAATAAAATAAAATAAAATAAAATAAAATAAAATAAAATAAAATAAAATAAAAAAAATAAAATAAAATAAAATAAAATAAAATAAAAAAAAAATAAAATAAAAAACTAAAATAAAATAAAATAAAATAAAATAAAATAAAATAAAATAAAATAAACAAAAAAAATAAAATAAAAAAAAATAATATAAAATAAACCAAAATAAGGTAAAATAAAATAAAATGCAATAAAATGAAATAAAAAATAAGAGGAAGGAAAAACTAAAAACTACTGAAAAAAAAAAAAATAAAAAGTATAAACACAATACCGCCGCCGCCGCTGCCAAAACAGAAGCGAAATTTGATCATTTTCATTAGACAATAAGACGCGCAGCCCTCAACAGACGTTGAGGGTTCGGCTTTCTTTAAATATGCAGTTGCGATGGTGCTGGCGATAGTGATGGCGGCAAACACTCCCAAAATGATTCTAATTGAAAGTGATGATCTGGAAATGTCGAAATTGTAGGGTGCAGTGCGTCAAATGTGAATAGGTTCCAACTGACTCTATGCATGCACATAATATATGTACATTTTTTATTATACATACATATGTATGCGTATGCACATTTATTTTCTTATAAGCATTTATGCTCGCTCGCTTTTTGTTTTATTTATTTTTATTTTTTTGATTGTGCAACAAATTATCGGCATTTCGATTTTTGATAATTCAAGCTGAAGTGATTTTGAAATTTTCAAAGCATTTAAATTTCTATACTCTATAAGAGTACACAGTGATGCTCTGTGGCTTTTGTTGCCACCATTGACTGTTTTGTTGAAGTGGTGTGTATTTTACGTTGCTCCTGCTGCTACCCTGCTGCATTGGAAATCAAGCTGATGAAGGTAATTTCATTATTATTACATAACTTCATTTGCTCCTTTTGATGTTAGTCAAGCAATCGAAAATCACTTTTCTCTTTTATTGCTTTCACACACATACTCGTACATACATATTAGCACACATAGAGTGTAAGCGATAGGAAATTTGTAAACATTTGATTTATTCGCTAGGTGAGTAGGTATAAATGTTGGTGTTTGCAAACGTCTTCAAATGATTTGTGCAATGATATGATTATAAAATATGATGATGATGGAATAAGCGCTTTAATTATTTAGCTCGGCTTGTGCATGACTTTCGTGGAAAATGAGCAGAATTCTAGCGACATCACATGTGAATAGCAATTATTTATTAAGATCGTCAACTGAGCTGTGGCATCGGTGAAATTGCACAATATTTCACTAGAATTAATTTTATAGCTCCTTAATGACTGGTTTTTTCCAATTTGCACATTTAAGTGATTTAGTTAATTATATTACAACAGTTATGTACATATTAATTTCACTTTTTTGTTTAATTTAATCATACAGAGGCAGGCAAATACTTAAATTAAATGGATTTTATTTTAATTGTAACTTGACAGAATAAATTCAGACATTTCAAGTGGAAAACATATTTTCGCAAGCATCGAGAGATTATCTTTCCAATGTAATTCATCTTAATAACGTACATATTCACCAGCCAAATCATTCACCATAGGCAGCAACCGATAGTAATCACTTGGTGCGAGGTCCGGACGATAAGGTGATTGCATTAAAACCTGCCAACCAAGCTCTCGGAGCTTCTGGTGAGTCACTATCAATGAGTGTGAGGTTTGGCGTTGTCCTGATGAAACATAATTCTCCTCCGGTTGGCCAAAGCTGGGCGCTTCTGGACTATTTCTTTCTACAGACGGTCCAATTGTTGATAGCACAGATCCAGATTAAAGGGTTGGCCGTAGGGTAGCAGCTCATAATAGATTATTCCTGGGTAATCCCACCAAACACGCAACAAAACCTTCCTGGCCGTCAATTCTGGCTTGGAGACAATTTGTGCCAGCTCACTGCCCTTCGACCACGACCGTTTTCATTTGACGTTGCTGTAAATGATCCGTTTTCAACACCAGTCACCATGCGCTTCAGATATTGGTAAATTTGGTTAAGATTCAGCAGCGATTCCCAGTTGATAATTCGGGCTATGAGGTTTTTTTTAACTCATGTGGCATCCATACTTCGAGTTTCGTTTTCAAATGTTTCAAAACTCTCTCTCGCGCCATACTTAGCTCCTGGATAATCAAAACATTGCTCGCATTATGATCAGACGACGATTTATGGTACATTAATTATCATTGAGAGGCTCCATTTTCTCTGAAAAGTAGCTGAGATGGGAATAAAGAAAATGTCCTTTAAACTGATTAAGCAACACAAAGTTTAAAATGCTTTCAACATTCTTTAGAGTATTTGTTAGTACTTAAATCTTTTTCCATGACTTCGTTAGAGGCAGTCCACCTTTTTTGAGGATCCGTCATAATCAGCCATTAGTCGTCTAATATTTGACTCAACGAAAACACCTATCTTAAAATTTTCCTCTGTGAGGCCGTGAAGCTTTGATATTAAGTATTTAAAGCAGTTTTCTTCTCTTGGAAGTGACTTTAAAAATTGCTTTATCTATATCAGCTTTATGTGAAGAAATGGTAGCATAACTTGATGGGGAGGCATTTTTGGTTCAGTGATTTGTACGGTTTCTCTGCTTGAGGTATCAATAAACACCACTAAGCGACGTTCCAAACAGACAGGGGGCTGTGGTCATAGAAACGTCCGCTTTATACTACAGGAAGGGCGATAAGCTGACAGACCTTCAATCAGTAATGGACAAAGGACCGAAATGCCTTTTTCATTTTGTTAAGGGAATAGAACTGGAGACAAATAAGAAAGTGTACCAGTACAGATGTTCTGTCGGCAGGACAGAATAAATCTGCTTCTAAATCGCTATGTCTGAATATGGTATCCCCGCTATGTAAACTGACGCTGGACAACAACAGAAGTGCGATTAGAATTGAGAAGGACCCCTCGGAGTCGTTCGGTACCAAACGGCGTTAAAGAAGTGGTGACATTTATCGTGTGATTTCTTCAATTTGATCATAAAAGGTACAGAGATAAATATACAACGCAGAGTCTTTCACAAGAACATAAAACTGGTGTGTGACATTGATAATATGGGCCATAACAACCACGCCGTTAATTCTGCTTTCTCCAGACTTGATAAGGAAGCAAAACGAACCGGGTGAACGGGGACACGACGAAACAAACATCAAACGAACAATGATCGCATTTGGGACTCGGCTCCCATAACTATCTAGGGACCAACATTTATACCAATAATAATGTCAGCCTTAAAATCGAAAGAAGAATTTATCTTACCAAAAAGTACGTGGACTGAGTAGGCAATTGAAAAGTAAAAGTACTCTCTTGACGAACAAAGATCAAATTATACAAGTTACTAATCATTCTCGTCCTGCTATATGTTGTGGTGGCATGGACGATGACAACATCTGGTGAGGCGGCCTTGGGAGTCTTCGAGAGAAAAGTTTTGCGAACGATTTATGGGCCTTTGCGCATTGGCTACGGCAAATATCGCTGACGATGGAACGATGAGCTGTACGAGATATATAGCGACATTGACATAGTTCATCGAATGAAGAGATAGCGGATACGCTGGCTAGGTTATATATTGTAGTTCGATTGAAAGAAAACACTCTTGAAAGTATTCGATGTAGTAACCGCAGCAGCGGAAGAGGGAGACCTCCACTCCGTTGGAAGGATCAGGTAGAGAGCGACTTGGTTTCACTTGGTATTTCCAACTGGGGCATAAAGCGCATTTAGCTATTGTCGATTCGGCTGTAATCTCGTGAGCGGTGCATACGACAATAAAGAAGAAGAAGACAGATCGCCTTCAGTCAGTTGGTGACTTTCAATTTGTTTTGATTAAATCTGAAATTACACAAATTCTCTGCAATTACTTTATGAGTCTTCCATTCAAATTTTAGAACGATCGGCTATAATGGAAACGAGAAAAAATAAGATACAATAGATGAGGATAGGTCAGACGAAATTCCATCACCAACGCAAACAGAAATTCGTCATGTGATTCTCTTCGGGTTTCGGCGTAAATTACAGCCAAATATTCTGTGAGTGCCAAATTGTATATCAATCGATTACACCGTCTCTAAATACTATTTCTAAGTGGCTCCGAAGATTCCAGACCGGACACTTTTCCGTAGATGACGAGCCCCGAGAGGGTCGACCAAAATCTTCCAATGATGACGTCACTGTAGCTCTGGTGAAGTTCAAAATCGACGAAGACCCACGATTGTATCGCGAATATTAAGTAATCATCTGGGAAACACGAAGATGAGGCCGATTTAAAATCGTAGCTGCTATTCCACTGGGTCAGGCGGTAACTGCAAACTGGTAAACGGAAGAATGCTTACCAAAAGTTTTTAAAACTTTGTTGGAAAACAGGAAGAAAGAGGATTTGCGACGCTACTTTTTGTAATGATCTCACCCTACTGAAATAACAAATATCATATACCTAATATCACATTAAATTGATATTACTGTGGTCCTAGTTTATTTTCTACTCACACCGGAAGCTATCTTTAAGGGGAGAAGAAAACTCCTTGTAAACTGCTCCTCATAGCCTACACAAAGCTTCTAGGGCTTTGTAACCTCCACCAATTGCTACTTTTGTATCAAAGTTTTTTGTTTTTTTTTTGTTTTTTACTAAAATTTGCTATCCCAAAATGTGCACATAAAACTATATCAAATTCAGTGTATATATGTATGCATGTGTGTAATAAAAAAATGTATATTAAAGACAGCTACCGATTGCCGTTAATAAATGATACCGTAAAGAGAAATTGAATTTCTTCGCTGACTTCATTCAGCTCACAAAGGTGAGTTGAGAAGAAAATATGGCAGAAGAAAGAAAAAAAGAAAAAAGTTATAAAAAATAAAAATTAATGAATATGAAAGTACAGCGACATTGTTCGCTGTCTGCCTGCTGGTCGGTTAAAAATTGTTGCCGCACAAAAATATGCGTACAAAAAAACAAAAAAACAAAAAAAAAAATTACAAACTAATTCATTTTTCTAATTTTGAAAAGATTACAATTATGTAACGAATGCGCGGTAAGCGAAAAAAAATTTTGTTTGGAAGTAGAAAAAAATTAAAATTAAAATAAAATAAAAATTGAAATTGAAATCGTAATAGAAATTTCATAAAGCAGCGGAAAGTGTAATGAAATTATGTGAATATATCTGTATAGGTATGTGTGCTTGAGAGTGTATGCATTTATATGCATATAAGGTGGACAAGCCGAAATTCATTTAGAAAATAATTTATTGTCGCTGTCAATGGAAACAATAAGGCGCTGCAACTGGTGTTCAACGCACAACAACAACAACAACAACAACAACAACCAACGAACCAACAAATATTAGATTCAATAGCAGCTATTTATGCGTTGCTTGATTGTGGTCGCTGCAAGGCAACAACAACAACAACAACAACAACAACAACAACAACAACAACAACAACTACAACAACAACAAGAGTAACCTGTCAGAGGTCACTCACATCTTCGGGCCGCTACGCATGCGCACACCTCACCACAGGGAGTACTTATGTTTGTATTGTATATGCAAACACACATACATACAAATATCGTTTTTCTACGGATGCACAATTTGGTAGGCGAGTCAAGATTGCGGCTACCAATTCTTAATATATTATATAGTTCCATTCATACACCCAGTTTACTGTGAGTATAAAATTCATTCAAAAACACACATTTTTATTCTATTACACTTTTGGTATTGTCTTTTTATGCTTCCTCTGCTGTGTTTCGGCGTTTTCTCTCACATGCAATCAGGTGCAATTACGCAGCCGTCAAGACATTTTCCACCAATTTAGGAAATCATTTTTGTTTAGCTCACCAAACAATAGTATGGAATTTCGTTTGTCGTTTATTTAGAAACGCGGTGGTTTCTCTTAAGAATTTGTCGGTTATTGTTGTTGTTGTTGCTACGAGTATTTGATAGCATAGTGGAGGTAGTGATGCTCAGCAGTAGCCACTTAGTCTGCTGCTGCTGTGTTTACTTAACGTTCAAATACATACATACCTACATATACGTGTATATGAATGTAGAAGTGTTTGTGTGCGCGGAATAGGGGGAGCCCAGTGGGATCATAAATTATAATGCCAATTGATTTCCGTTTAAGTGTTCTTTTCTCAAGGCGTTTAATTGTTAATTTATAATATTAAAAAAAAAGAAATGCTGGCAATGTCTTTTGGCCACACAGTAGCAGGGGCAGTAGCAGCAGTAGAAGCTACAGGAAGGAAGTGTCCGCATTTCGCTCAAACCATTAGACGTGCTGACGGCCTTGAGACCTTTCGCGCGTCCAACGAGAGTCACTTTTGGTCCTTTTTTGTATCACAGCAACAACTATTTTTTAAAGAACGCTACTGTTTTTTGCTTGCCATATTGTTCATTTTTGTCTCTTCCTCACCAACGATTTGCTCACGTACAAATTGTATGTGGTTTGGTGTGAAATTGCGTATTTTTCCTTTGCCTTTGCGTTAAGTCGCATTTTTTAAAGCAATTAATGGGGCACAAATGAGCGCATGCGCATCTTATAGCGTCAACAGTGAGGAGAAGCGTTCTAAAAAATTGACTCCAACGCACAGCGGATATGCACACACGTCTTCGTACACACATATGTATGAATGTGCCAAATTATTTTTATTTATTTTTTTACACTTCTTTATTTAAGTTCTTTTTTTTTCTTTTCGTCTTAGTTAATCTTCACACGCGTTGATTCGTTTGGTTTCTTCTTCCTGTCTTGGTGGTCCATAGGATCCATAAATCTACGATTTTATTAATTAAGTAATTTTATAAGCTTCACACACGGTAATAAACACAAACAGGCTGACTTACACACACACACACACAAACTCTTTATCTACGAAGAAAAAGCCATTTATTTTCATAGAAAAGATTTTTTTGATTTAGACTCGGATTAATGACAGATTTATAAATAGTTACACAATTACTAAGTCAGCTGCAATTTTTTTTTATAAATAATATTTATTTGATGCCCACATACATGCCTACATGCATACACATTTAGATATATTTTTAATGCAAAGTCTGATTTACACCTGGCACGAGTTGCCCTGTTGGCTTGCTGACTGACGATGGTCGTTTGGAATTAATTTGTTTTGTTTGGTAAGAAATATATGTACTTAATGAGAAGCAAAAGATGTACATATGTATGTATAAAAGCATACTTTTGTACATACATATCGAAAGTGAATTTTATTTTCGGCAATTGAGTGGTGCTTGGTGTCATGTGTGGAGGATGGGTCATGAGAAGTTCACGCAAGTGAGGATAGTTTTTGACTGCTATTCAACTGGGAGCCAGTGTCCTCTGGATAGCCAACAAGCATTCGTTTGCAGGTGGACTAAAGTTTCTCTCGGTTGTGCCTAGTGTTTGGGGCCCACTATATAAAAAGTATACTCAAATAAAAAATAATACAAATTAGCCTCGCCCCTCTTAATGGCGATCCGGGCAAATGTTTTAGAGATCCCGATTTGAGAGCATGCACCTGAAATATTCGGTCTCTTAATTGATGAAGATGTAGTTGCCCTGCTAGTTGATGACCTCGTAAGGCTAGGGGCTGGCAGCACCACCGTGCAAGAAGTGCCGTGGGTGGGACAGCCAAGGAGGTAGATTGGCCCTCATGAAATTTACTGCAGAATCCATATAAAGGGGCGCAAATTTGGTGTTTGATTTCTGGTAGGAGGGTCACCGAGTCCTCGCATTCACCCACGTTGATGAATATCTCGCCATAATCCGCATCAAAGTGAAGTTCTTCAACTTATCGTCGATTTTCGCTCATACCCAAGGGTGGAAGGGAAAGACGATGTGACCACAGACCCGTTTTTGGGGCACCTAGAACGAGTTTATGTGTGTTGTGATAGCCAGGATATTAAAGTCTTGATTGGCTATTTTAATACCAGAGTAGATAAAGAAGGTGTTTTTGTTAAAATTGGAAAATTTTTGGAAAATTCAGCTTCCTTCATCAAACATCCCCAAATTGACAGAGAGAATTCGTCAAGCTACGTGACTGCCACCGGATCGGATTACCAAATCAGATCATATTGTAATTGACGGAAGATATATCTGTAGTATTTTTGATGTGCGTACGTAACGAGAACCTTGCGGTTAGGAAGTCAATAATGTACCCGTAGTAAGGCATTCCTGTCGTAACAGGCGACTAAAATCCAATAGCTCACGCGACAATCGGGACCTGTATGTTTCTCTGCTAACAGACTGTCACTCTCGCAATATTCCCCGCAAAACCGATTTATTGAATATTTTTGGAGTTACTACAACAAAACAACAGTACCCAAGGTCGAGTCAAATCACAATCTGTCTATCTTCCAACTTTGGGGTCGACCAAAACAAGAGCATGGTGGGATAAATACCGATACGTATGAATTTGTAGACAAAAAAAGAAAGAAAACAAAATTTGTTAATATAAAGAGCTTAAAAAGCTTGCCGACAGGGGTACTGCTAGGGAATTCTATGAAAAGACTCATGTAGGAACCAAGGTGGGGATCCCATGACCGATGCCCAGAGCAAACTTAGTGCATGAAGGGCATATTTTTTAAGCCTTCTGAATGGTAATGACAGCCCATCACTCGGAGGTGATGATCTTGAGTACTCAATGTATCATAATGGAAAAGATGTTCCATTAACTGACAATGACGAGATTCTAATCGCGATTGTCCGTTTAAAGAACAACAAAACTGCAGGAGCTGATGGATATATTAGATTGGCCGATGGAGTTATTTACGCAGAAAATCGTTGAACAAAGGTGTGCCCAATCATTCGAATCTAAGTCCTCTACCCAGTCCACAAAAACGGACACCTCACAGTCTGCGCCAATTATCGTGAGATAATCCTCCTCTATATTGCATACGTATGCGCCTGGGTAAACTGAAGTTATGTAACACAATAAAGCTCTCCAAGAATCGGGAAAGACTTCTCCGCTGCTGTTTGATAATAAGCAAGGTTTCAGAAAAATTGATCCCTTTCGTGCAACTTTTTTAATTTTTTGCTGAAGCAAATAATAAGAGAAGGTACAATCTTCTATAAGAGTATACAGCTGCTGGCGTAAGCAGATGATATTGACATCATTGGCCTGAACAATCGCGCCGTGTGTTCTGCTTTCACCAAACTGGATGAGGAAGCAAAGCGTATGGATCTGGTAGTGAACGATGACTCCTAAATAGTGCTGAGGCATTGACGATGACAATATCTCATGAGACGGCGTTAGGTAATGGTTTTGTCTAAGATTTATGGTCCCTTGCACTTTGAAAGCGGCGAATACCGAGATGTGCGGTGACATTGACATAGTTCAGCGAATCAAGAAGTGAATGAAATCACTATAGCTTCGATAGTTTTTGATGGAGTAGCCGGCGGTGGAAGCAGAGGAAGCGGAAGACCGCTTTTCCGTTGAAAATATCAGGTGGAGAAGCGACCCGGCTGCACTCCTGGATATCTCCTATTGGTTTTAAATGGCGAAAAAAGAAATGATTGGGTCATTGTTGTTAAATCGACTATGTATAATCGGGTTGGTGGTGCTTACGCAAGTAAATAAGAAATAGAAAATCGTCAAATTAGTTCTTCTACCAAAAGATTTTTCTATTTGAAATATTAAATAACCTCATTTACCACATATGGGAAAAGAGAAAAATAGTGAGAATTTAAAAAAAAAAAAAAATTTATAATAAACTGTAGGTCCATCCATTTGTTGGAAAAATATCGAGACCCATACCAAAAATTTGAGAAGGAGTTTGGCCGAAAATCTCTTCGGCAGTTAAAGAGCGCCAATTATATAAAATCAACTGGATTTATTTGGAAGAAAAGTGGAAATATTTATTTTTTAAATCGAGCTTATATTTTTTTTTAACAAAAAAAGGTTATATGCGAGACTTTATTAGTACGTGTAATACAACTTGGACAGAGAAGATTCCACTAGAAAATTTTGAATTGAGATGTTTGACTTTTTTTCACTAGCCGTAAATAGCAATCAAAAATGAAACAATTTAAATTAAATTTTTATGACTTTTCTACTAATTTGGTGTGCGTAAGAATTTGCATAAAAACAGAAGCTACTAATTTTATTAGAATTGAGATATAAATTTGAACATGTACATATATATAAACAAATAAACACATACATACGTAAATAAAAGCCATAAAGATATATATACATATTGCCAAGAGCAAAAAAGCGAAAGCAACAAAAGTTATTGTATGTCGATTTGGACAAGAATAAATTTTGAAAAAAATTAAAAATAAAAACATAAAATTGGGAATATAAAAAATATACATAAAGAAATATGACCATAAATAAAGTTGGAAGTATAGGTATATGCATATTCTATAATATACATGTGCTTGTATGTGGATATGTATGTATGTAGACCGTGTGCTGCTCACAAGTTTTCCATATTTTTCAGTGAAAAAGCAGAGACGAATACAACCCAAAATGGGAAAGGCGGTAATGGAAAATGTCATTGTTATCAAAAATGCTTCTGTGCGGCTAAACATGCATATCTGTGTTTGTGTGTATGTAAGTCAAAATACATTGCGGTAATCAAAGTGATTCTTTTTTTTTGTATTGTATAAATTCACCGACAACCAAACATCAGCTACTGTGTGCGAGTCGTGGTGTTGTGCTTGTTGTCTGTCCAACTGTCATTTTATTGATGAGCAACAATTTTTATATCATTCACCTTCACGAACATCAGACAATGCAATCAACGTAAGGTAACAACAACAAAAATAATAATAAAAAACAACAACAACAAAAGCTATAACGAACGCAACAAAGTTACAGCAAAATTATTGACCGACAAAAAAAAATTAAGAGAAAATAAATAAAAAAAATAAAGCAAAAAGAAATCACTGTGGACCAAAAGAATTTTGAAATGAATACAAAAAAAAAAAGACGAAAGTTGTCTGTGTTGTCGCTGCTGCCCGCTAGATTATTGCTACTGACCAGCAGACTTTGCCCTTACTTAGAAGAACCGACGACTGCCCAGAAGAACGGCGAATGCATTTTAGGCCGCACCGCGTACACAGTCGCCGACAACACTTAGCCCGCAGCCAGCAGCCCAGCAGCCGGTAGTCAGCAGGTATTTTGAACACCAACATTTCGTCGTGCGGCTGCGTTGCACAGAAGCGCATTAAGCCACATTTCAATGTTCGTCGATAATTTATTATGCGAGAAATCTGTGCTCGTGACTTATTTGCTTTTTAATATTGTTATTACCATATATGCGCGTAGGCACATACGAGTATGTACATATCACTGCATGCATATGGAAGTATATGTATATGTATATAAACTATTGTATGGTGTGAGGTTATGCAACGGTTCCTCGGATTTCGGTTTCGAAAAGTTAGCTTTCTTATACTGAATGTTTCCACTGCTCCCATCTCTAGCTGATTAATTCTCGTTGGGTAGTGCTCGACCCATACCCTGATGGAAGAGATGGACAATGTGATCAAGGATGCCTTTTTTGAGCCTGTGGTGCATTCATACGAGTGCTGCCTCCGCCACGATGTCAAAATGTTTGGTGACTTCAACGCCAGTCTAGGCAAAGATGGTTCTTTGGCACAACTCTCGGAAAATTCAGCCTAATCGAAGAAACGCCTTAAATGGGCTGAGGCTGATCGACTTCACCGGGGCTCGAAATATGGTTGTCTGTAGCACTAGATTGCAGTACAAGAAAATTCATCAAGCTACATGACTGTCTCCATACGATAGAGGTACGACATACATGTGCCCCAGGTTTTAGATGTGCGTACGTTCCGAGGTCCTAACATCGACTCGGATCACCATCTTGTCACAGCGAAGATAAGCATACGGATCTGTGTATCAAAGAACGCGCGTCAACAAACACAAGGAAGGTTCGATGTTGAGAAGTTGCATTCAAAAGGGAAGACCGAAAGTTTTTTACTCAATTTGCACACCTGCTTTCAGAGAGCACTCATCAGCAATCCGACAAAAGGGAACCGTCGAACAATATCTCAAACTCCCTACGTACTGCCGCTACGGAAACACGGAAAGAGTTGGTGCGATGAGGAATGTCGAACTTCTGGGGAGGCAAAAAAAGAAAGAAAGATGCTGAAATGCGTGAGTCTAAAGGGTTTAAGAAGCTGACCGACAAGGGTAATGCTGGAAAAATCTACAAAAAGATACGGTTACTTACAGAAGGTTTCAAGACCAAAGCAAACTTTCTTTTATGACTCATAGAGGTGATCTAGTAACTGTTGCCCAGAGTATACTGAATTTATGGAGGAAACACTTCTTCACCCGGAGATGGTGAACCCGAAACCATAATCAATGACGATGGAAAACACGTTCCATTATCCGACTATGACAAGGTTCGAATACCGAGTACTCGTTTATAGAACGATAAAGCTGCTGGAGCTGACGGCTTACCGGTAGAGCTATTCAAACATGACAGTGAAGAATTGAAAAGGTTCATGCATCAGCTACGTTGCAGAATTTGGTCGGAAGACCGCTTGCTTGATCATTGGAATTTAAGCTCTACTCAATCCATAAAAAGGGGGGGGGGGGGGGCAACAGTGTGGTTTGATCGAGCGTTGGAAATTCATTTTGATTTTGTACTGCTGTGTTTAAATCAATCGTGTCTTCTTTTACCCGTTCGGCGCCAATTACAGTCTCTAAGTGAAGTAACTTTCTTCCTCACCTGATTCTTCCTCTTCGTCTGTTTCCATTAGCGGGCACTGCGTCAAATACTTTCAGAACTGGATACTCAACATCGAAGTGTCGAAAACATTTTCGGACTTCACTACCTAACGCAACTACAAACATATATAAATACCAGTTAACCAATGTGCCACCAATACCAGCTACACAACAACAGCAACGAAAGTACCAACTCTATCAACCAACATTCCTCCTTTCCTCACCTTCTCATCCATTAAATAATGCTCATCATCGCATACCAAGAGCTCCCTCGTTGTCTCTTCACCTCCTCCTACCCGACTCGCTAATGTCAAACAAACAAGAGGTAACAGATGTTAAACTGCTGCTGCAGCAGGCGGTCGTTGTAGCGCAGTCGGCAACCGCGGAATACCTGCTGATCAGCTCACTACCATTGCTACTACGCGGTGCGGGGTGGCTGCTGGTCAACAGCATATTTCTTGCCTTCCACCCCGCGTTACGAAAGCCTTCCTCGTCAACAATGGTTACCATAAAATCGAATGGCTACGAATTAGTACTGAGATTTCTGGCATTGTGTGCTGCAGCGTTCGCTATGCAGAAGGCTACACATTTTTCAGATATCTATACCATATATGTACTCGTATGTATGTACATATACGTGTAAGTATATCAAAATACAAACAGACAAGCGCAACAATCAGCCTGTCCGTCTGTCTGTTTGTCCGTCTATCAATGAGTCAGTGTTGATGTGGGTCCATGCTGTGTTGCTCAAATTAAAGTCGGCCAGCCACACCTTTTCCACCTTCTGTTTGTTTGTTGTGCAGCGGCGGCGGCAGCCACTTTACGCGGCTTCCACATTGAAGCGCGTGGTTGTTGTTGTTATTGTTTTTTTGATCATATTTAATGGTCGCAATATAATTTGAATATCCTACATACGGCTCATATAGAGAATGGTGAGTCCAAGTAATAATGAAAAATATTAGCTTTAGAGTTAGAGCTCAGAGCTCAGAGCAGTGAAATGGAAAATACATATATATATTTTATTATTAATTTAATTCACATTTTTGACATAAAAATTTATGATTAGACCGGGGTAAGTTATCAAATTATTAAATATTTCCGCAGGAAACTACTTGGAGTAATCAAAGAAATCATGTACTCAAGCCTTTAAGATCGGAATCAGCAATCAGCAGAAAATGTATGGAACATGTTGAAAAGCGCGTCTACCATGCGGTGCATATCCCATTCTATAACCGTTTCGACATTACAGCCAATTCTTCAGAGAAAATCATTTAAAAAGTCCATGCCAGAAGAGGGCTGAGTCTGTTGGTAAAAAGTTGCTCTGGTTTGGGGATCAAGTATTTAATCAACAGGAAAGAGAACCAACCGATAATAACTAGAAGAATCATTATCATCTTCACCAACAATGACATTGGTACCGCCTACGTGGTTATAGCCTGCTGCAAAGTGGCGGTGGATCATGATTGAAGCCTGACCAGATCAAATGCTTTTTCTTTATTGCGATTGTCCCTCAGCGCCGATCGTCAACCCAACTGAGGGCATTTTTGAGATGCAAAAGAAAACACCCATCAGCCATTTGAAGATGGCTCATAACAGGTTTGAGAAATACCTATATCCAATTACATCCCAAGAATCGTCAAATTTTATATGAAAATTTCAACACCGTTATTGTATAGATTTGGATGGTGGTGGAAGGTCTGCTATTAAGGTGTACTTATTGTCCGATTTTATCCATATTCCATTGAGAATTATAAGTATTAAATTTCACTTAGAGGACTTACCTCTGTTTAGAGACCACGATTTACTTTTTGGCCTAAAAGTGGGTGGAACCACGCCCACTCACATATTTTCCATTTCACGCGATCGTT
Organism: Ceratitis rosa; assembly: GCA_037013455.1. Classification (NCBI taxonomy): domain Eukaryota; kingdom Metazoa; phylum Arthropoda; class Insecta; order Diptera; family Tephritidae; genus Ceratitis; species Ceratitis rosa. Next base: position 17,927,724 of record JAWMAG010000054.1, read on the forward strand.
CCTAATCTCTCCTCCCGTTACTGTGCGTAACTAGAACTCATCTTAGACATATAGAAGCTTCACTGTTCAGGGGACTAGAGGAAGTTCCAAATCCACTTGGTCAGTAGGCCATAAGCCTAACATTGTTCGTAAATCAGTAGAATCTTAGCAAATATCCTCTCTCAAACTATTGAAAAAAGGTGGATTTCGAACGATCAACATGCATATTAGAGAGGAAAATCAGCAAAAACTGCGTTGAGTAGCCTAATTTCATTCATTAAAAAAACCTTTCATGCCTTCTTTCCTTCCTGGACATAGTGAAGCTTTCAACAACATCCAACGGATGGCTTACACCCCACTCGTCGCTTCTGACAGGAACTGACTGTAAGTTTCCATAAACTCTATGCAACTTGATGCAGAGGACTCCTCCGAGAGTCCTACACCGACTTATATTCTCTGTCTGGTGGTCTCTAAAATTTACTTTTTGACCCAAAAGTGGGTGGAGGCACGTTTACCCTCATATTTTTTAATTTAATAATTAGTATTGAGATATATGCATGTGGAGTTGGTTTGTTGAAGCCTAATGTGATGTCTTCACCGCCCAAGAAGTGCGAGGTACGGTACAAGGATGGAAACGAGTGCGTCCTTGTGACATCTACTACGGCGCTCATATAAATGAGCGCAAAGTTGGTTTCCGTTCGGGGGAGAGAGTTCGTCGCAGAGCAGCAGAATTCACCCCGGTGGATAAACGTCTCGCCAACATTTTAACATATCACTAACGGAGAGAAGGACGATGTAACCAAGGATGTCTTTTATAAACGGCTGGTGCGTACTCATGAGCGCTACCCCCGCCATGATGAGAAAATTTTGATTCTCTGCAGAATATGTTCGGATGAAAGCATGTCCGACGAATGGAGTCCACACCACACAAAGGGAATACCACAGTCTGTGTCAGTTACCATGTGATAAGTCACCTCAAATAATGTCCTATCGAATGTTTATGTGAAAGACTTAAGCCCACCGTCAACAAACTGATTGGACCTTATTAGTGTGGCTTTAGACCTAGCCAAACCTTGAAAAGAGGATCGACACATAGACTTTTTCGTCGTTCGTCCGACAGCCTTCTATGCCGCTATGTCTGAATTGGATATCTCTGTAAAACTTCTACAAATTTGTAAACTAATGTTAACCAACACCAATAGGAACGGGAAGGACCTTTCCGAGCCGTTCGATACCAAACGAGGTTTCAGACAAGGTGACTCTTTACCGTGTGACTTTTTTAACTTATTGATGCAAAAAATAATACCAGCTGCAGAGCTAAATAGAGACGGCACAATTTTCTATAAGAGCGAACAGGTAGCGATATTGACCTCATTGCCTTCAATAACCGCGACGTGAGTTCTGCTTTAACCAGACTGGATAAGGAAGTGATGCGTGTGGGTCTGGTAGTGAAGTCGTGGATAACTTCTCCAATCTTAGAACCAGTATTCGTACCCAAAAAAATGTCAGCATTGAAATCCAACACAAAATCACTCTTGCCAACAGGTGCTTCTTCGGACTGAGTAGGCAATTGAAAATTCCTCTCTCGACGAACCAAGATCAAACAAGTCGCTTATCATTCCCGTTCTGCTATATAGTGCGGATACATGGACAATGACAACAACTGATGACTCGGCGTTAGTAGTTTTTCGAGAGGAAAGTTTTTTGTAAGATTTATGGTCCTCCGCAAGTTGAGAACGATGAACCTTTATGAGATGTGTGGCAACGCTGACTCGTCCATGTGTTATGGATAGACAAAAATACTCCAACAAAGGAAGATGAAAAGCTCCACTGCGCTGGAAAGGACAGGTGGAGAAGGACCTGGCTGAATTAAGTATTTCCAATTGGCGCGAAACAGCAAAAGAAAGAAATGAATGCCAATATTGTTAACTCGGCTATAATCACGATGCCAACTTCATTACACCCCTCCCGCAGAAGGCTGCGTCCCTATTGGCAAAAAACTCGGAGATCCAATCTCTTGAGGCCAACTTCTCACCATTAATCGCGTTCGGCTTGGACAGGAAAATATGGTAATCACTTGGTGCCAGGTCCGGACTATAAGGTGGGTGCATTAGGACCTCCCATCCGAGTTCCTGGAGCTTCTGGCGAGTCATCAAAGACGTGTGTGGCCAGGCGTTGTCCTGATGGAACACAATTCGGCCTCTGTGGATAAAAGATGGCCTCTTCTGGATGAGTGCTGCCTTCAAGCGGTCCAGTTGTTGGTAGTGGAGGGCAGAATTGAGCGTTTGGCTATAGGGGTGCAGCTCGTAGTAGATGATTCCTTGCCAATCCCACCAAACACACAACAAAACCTTCCTGGCCGTCAATCCTGGCTTGGCCACCGTTTCCGCCGGCTCACCGCGTTTCGACCACGATCGATTTCGCTTGACGTTGTCGAAAGTGATCCACTTTTCATCGCCACTCACCAAACGCTTCAGAAATAGGTCGATTTTGTTGCGATTCAGCAGCGATTCGCAGATGGAAATTCGGTCCGTCATGTTTTTTTGCGTTAGTTCGTGTGGCACCCAAACATCGAGCTTCTTTTTGAATCCAAGGTTATGCAAATGACTCCAAACAGTTTTCTGGCTTGTCTTTAGTTCCTCAGCAATTAAATAAGTGCTCACGTGACGGTCTGTTTCCACTTTTTCCATGATTTTATCGCAATTTTCGACGACAGGCCTCCCGATGCGTGGTGCTTCTTTGACATCGAAATTACCGGAACGGAACCTAGCAAACCACTTTTGTGTTACACGTTAGTTTACAGTATCGGACCCATGAACTAAATTAAATTTTCAGCCGCTTTGGCTGCTTTTTCGCCTTGATCGAAGAAAAGTTTTAAAATATAGCGAATTTTCCTTTGCTGGTGTCCATCTTTGACGAGCGCTCACAACGTACTGAGTCAATCAATCGAAAAACTGTCAAAGACAAACTCTTAGTGCGAATAAACACGTTTTCAGCGCCGTATAGTATGACATGATGCGACACGTAACACTAGTACTATGGACAATAACGCCATCTCTTAGATAAAAAACGAACGAACTGCTTACTTAACTTAATATTAATACTAAATATTTCTAGGGCTTCGCAATTTATTGTTCAATATTTGTTTTGGTGTAGCGAAGCACACCAGGGCACCGCTCTATGTGATATAATTCGGCATTCTTGCAGGATATTTATCGACAACACCAGTAAAATTCGTTTGTAGTAAAACCGAAAATTGTCGGTCTCAATCAAAAACACTAAATTTCGTGCGTCCCAAACTACGCTAAACGAAATTGTGCGAAAAATAATATGGAGTAAAATTAAATAGTTTCGCTTCCTAGAAACGTCTATTTCCTGGTTCTTAATACTTTATAGGCCGCCACTTGAAGGTAAAAACCAAAAATCAATTAGAACCGATTTTTTTATTATTACGCAAGTTTGTATGTGTGTGTGTACATATGTATATGTATATGTATATGGAAACGGCATAATAATATTGATGTTAATCCGAAATATTCACATACTGACATGAACCCAACATTCTCCAAATTCTTCACCGGCCAAATAATATGGCTTGCAACAAATTGCATCATTAAGCCACGCGGCTACCACATCGATTCGCCGAATACGCAAAAACGTTTAATTTTTTATTGTATACTTTTATTTTTTCAGCAGTTTTTGTGTTGTTTTTGTTTTTTTTTTTGCTTTGAATTTCGAAGCTGAATAAATGCGAACAAATGAAAAGAGTTCTTCTTACCGTATCGATTGTGCGCTGCTTTTTATGTCTTTCATTGCAATAATAATAAAAATGTTGTGAATTGTGTTATATGCTCGTGATCGTTTTGCCGCTTTCGCCTCAAAAAAAAAAAGTATAAAACGATCAATGCAACTGCAAAATGATCGTTATAAAAGTCACAAAATTACTGAAAAAAAAAATAATAATAAAATAAAAATCAGCATGTTTAACAAATGACGACTAGCAAAGCCCAAGCTAGTCAGGCAGTCTGATCGCGTCAAATGTGATCAGCAACGGCCGCCACTGGCTACTAACCAACGATCGATGGAACGATCGAACGCCACAAACGGCGACCCCAGAGTGTGTGTCCACACCACACGCTATACGGCGTGGCCGAGAAAAAAAAACACAGATACCGAAATGGGAATGCGTAGAATAATGGGGAATGGCATGAAAAAACCAGAAGCGTAACAAAACAGATCGAAGTCATAAACACACGTACAACGACGGACATGAAGAGGCATGAACATGACTGCGAATATTTTATAAATTTCACAGCTGCGCTGACGGACAAACATACATATGCGCGAGTATAAAGAGCAGTATTGATGGAGGTGGAGACGAGTACGAGGGTAACCCGCATGGAGAGCAGTATGCTGCAACTGTGCTGGGCTACGCATTGTTTGTACTATATGCCCCCAAAAGGTATTGCCACTGTGTCACCATCAGCGTCAAGCCAACAACCCATCATAATACACAACTCATAAACGTATGCAACGCGCAGCAATAACAACAACAATGATGCGCTTATTTGATATACACGCGCACGCTCGTAATTAGGGTCTCGCGTCGCGCCGCCGCTCCGCATTTAAGTAGATAGATGGAGGCGGGCGTGTTGCTTAACAAATTTGTTAAGAGCTCCAACAGTGTGGCGGTGTCTTTTTAGTAGCCTGACTGGCAGTCACCGATGGACGGACGGACGCACGGTAGATCGAGAGCCTTTACCTGCCATATGTCTTTGTACGAGTATAACCCTTCTGGGCAACGGCCGGCCACCATCATGACCAATAACAATAACAATGAAAGAAATACCAGCAGCAGCAGCAATCAACAACAACAAGTAGCGGCAAAAAATTAGCGATATTAAACACACATATGTACATACGTGTATGTATATAGATACGAACAAAAAACACTATGCCACAACGCTACAGAGCGCGTCCTTCAACATCTGCTCGCCGTCCATTGGCTGAGTGTGGCGCGCGGCGGGAGTACACAGCGGCAGATTTTGTATTACTTTTTTAATTTTTTTTTGTTTTTTTTGGTAATCATATGTCTGTGTGTGTATTGCCTTGGCTGGAATGCGCATAAATTTTAGCAAGTGATAGTAATATAATGAAATGGAAACCCTTCTTAAGTCTCCTTTCAATGCTCGAGACCACCACCATCAACCAACTTGCGTAATATTGCCAACTTGCCAATGTTGTGTATCAAAATAAATGTAGATATGTATGAGTATGTATGTTAGACGTCTTACCGCACCCATTCCTCATTCGTCGCTTCTAGTTAGTTGTGGTGATCTACGGTATTTTTTTTCTTTTGAATGTTGACAGGGGGTGTGGCTGGAAGGCGATGCCGCAAAATTAACGCTAAACGATCAGCCAAGCGAAAGCTTTGAGCAAAGGGGAACGTTATTAAACAACAAATGTGGAATTTTCTCGGCTACTCGGCAGTTAATTAAGAAAATATTGGCTAATAGAAAAATGTTTGTTTGCTTCAAGAGGGAGTTGCTGAATTCTAATGGCGCTTTGACGACGGGTTCCCAGTATTCATGTCAAGGTTGGTTGATAATAAAATGCGAAATATTATGAATAATTAGTAATATGCAGCATATACTAGTATGCAGCCTTGGCCAAAAGTGTTAGGCATCCCACTAAAATACAAGTATTCTCAAATGTGGCTATCAAGGTTACAACTTCTTTTTGTAAATGTCTTACATTGGTGTTTAACTGTTGATTAAACGAATAAATTGTGTAATATTAAAAGTCATTGCACTCTGGGTAAGCTAAACATAAAAATTGTCATTTTTAAGAAATTCATAAAATATTTTCGCATTTAAAATTTGAAAGTGAAAGTGAAAAGTTACTAATCTTATAAAAACAGTTCATATTTACCAAAATGCCTAAAAAAGTGAAATTAGTTACGATGATAGAGCTAAAATTCAAGTTCTAAGTGAAGAAGGTAAGTCTCAGGTTGAGATTGCCAATTTGGTGGGATGTTCGCGGTGCGCGGTCCAATTTGCTATCAGGCGATTTGTGGAGACAAAATCCCACAATAATAAATCAAAAAGTGGAAGAAAGCGTCTAACCAGTAAACGAGAAGACCGAATACTTATACGCGAGTCTCTCTTCTCTCTTCTGTCCTTGCAGCTGCCTTTTCGGATGAATTTAGTAAACCAGTTGGTGCTCGAACAGCTAGAAGAAGACTTCTGGAAGCAGGTTCAAAAGGATGTAAAGCCCGAAAGAAGCCGTAGCTCTCAGTAAAGAATAGGAAAAATCGTTTGGAATGGGCTCGCCGATACCAACATTTCACGGAAGAAGATTGGCCGAATGTTCTGTGGCCTGATGAATCAAACTTCGAGGTAAGCTTAGTTAAGATCGTCTTAAAGTATTAAGAGCCATAGCTTCTTACCCTAGAGTAATTTTGAAGACATAATACAAATCTTATGAAAACATTATTTTTTCTTTTCTACAGATATTTGGAACACCTGGTGTGACGTTGGTGAGGCGACGGGTTGGGGAAGAATATCATCCAGATTACGTGGTACCCACTGTTAAACATGGAGGAGGCAGCATTATGATCTGGGGCTGCATGGCTGCTGATGGTGTCGGCGAAATGTTCGTTTGCGAAGGTGGCATGAACAGTCAAAAGTACATAAATGTATTAGAAGCAGTTCTTCTGCCTTCGTTAACGCTCATTTTCGGCGATACTAATTTAGACAGGGTTCAATTTCATTAAGTCAATGCTCCTTGTCATAAATCAGCGACTGCGATGCGTTGGTTTAGAGATAACAACATTGTTTTGTTAGATTGGCCTGCACAGTCTCCAGATCTTAATCTCGTTGAGCACATGTGGGCTATTTTAAAACGCAAGATTAAGGAACACAGTATAACGTCAAAAACTGCCTTAAAGAATGCCTTAATTAACGAGTGGTACGCTATAAGTGCGGACGAATGTGAAAAGCTTGTACGCAGCATGCCTAAGAGAATTGCTGCCGTTATTAAATCGAAGGGTGGACCTACTAAATATTAATGTTATTATCACTAATTCATTGTATTTTTACTGTTTTACTAATAAAACTTCATTACTTCACTTGTTAAAACAAAAAATTCAGTAATTAGTGGGGTGCCTAATACTTGTGGCCAAGACTGTATATTAGTGAAGCTAAGCCAAGCCAAGCTAACATCAAAGGAAGGTGAGAAGAGGGCTCATTTCCAGAGTCATTCTAGTTACTCCCTCGCAAAAAATTGCTGAAGTGTTAGCTTTGAAAAATAATACAGGAGGCTGAAGAGAGAATTTGAGAGTTGCCAAAGATTTTAAAATAAATTTGCATAATTTTATCTATAAAACAACGTAAAATTTTGACTGTAAAACTCTAAAGTCTTGCAGTAAAATTTTTTTAAAATTAATACCAATCACAATTAAAACGTTCTGTATAGTTTTATGTCGCACAAGTGTATTTTAGTTTTCAAAAATGTTTAAATTATAAAAATTAATATTACTTTTTAACAAAAATTTCTTTAGCTGGCAAATTTAACTTTTGGTGTCAATGTAATACGAATGATATGAGAAAATAATATCAAAAAAGTTAAAAATTATGAAAATTCAAAGCGAAAAATATTTAATAGATAAACCGATTTTCGCATATTTTCTTTGTGTGCTAAAGAGCTTTTGGGAAATGAATGATCCCTATCTTGTGAAATAATCGTGTTTCAAAATTCGAAGCAGCGAAAAATTGTGCAGTGATATTGTGAACAAAAATTCTGAGTGATATATATTAAATTTGTGTGAAAAATTAAAACAAACTTGAGATATTGTAGAATATTCGTTAACCGCCTCATGCTATGATTTTTATAAAGTATTGATTTGAAATTTATAAAATTTGTGTAAAGCTCTTATTCACATTTGGTGGTATTCGGCCACCTCGACCTTGGTTTGATCAAAACCCCGCACAGTAGTTTTTTTTACTAATTTTTGCGCCATTTTTTAATAATGTGACTGGTGTGGCGTTAGGATGTAAAATCAAAAACAAAATTTGTATAATTTGTGTTTTCTTCTGTATAAGAAATTGTTTCCATATTTACATACACACATATAAAAAAAATTGTTATTTTTTATTATATAAATATCAAATCCCACCCACAGTTGCTTCGGTGACGTACAGTGGCGGACTAAAGTCTACATACGACCCCTTTTTTTGGAATCCCTACCGTCCCATAGTTTTTACAGGAAAAGTATTGATGTAGTCTTGCTTTGAATTTAATTGTAAGACAAAACTGAAAATTTCATATTTGTTCAACATTAACTTTCAATGTTATTAACAAAAAACTCAAAAAAGCCGTTGACAAAAGTGAACATACGTTTCATTAATTTGTTTCGTTTATTACTTCAGCTACTGTTTTCAGCGGTCAAGTACCGTTTTTTTTTCTTTCTATACTTTTCTTGGTATTTGGCTTTATCTTAATTGTTTTTCATCATCTGAAAAAAGAAATACAATCGCGAAAATGTCGTCAGGAACGGAAATCCCGGTGGCTGTGCGAAAATTGGATATAAAACACAGAAATGATAAGAAAACGTTCGGCGAAATAGCTAAAGTGTTAAATTTAAGAAAAGCGACGGTGCTAACAATTTATAAAAACTTTGCAGGATCGGGCTCGTTCGAGAGTAAGCCGGGAAGTGGCCGTCCAAAGAAGCTTACCCGTAGGGACATCTCTTTCATCCGTAATAAAGTAAGCCAAAATCCCAAGGTACATGCTACCAATTTGGCCCAGAAGCTAGCTGAACGATCCCAAATTGTTGTGCACCCACGCACAATAACAAGAACTCTTAACAACGAAGGATTCTACAGCAGAACTCCTCGCAAGAAGCCTCCCATAAGCGAGAAAAACCGCGCATATCGGTTGGAGTTCGCTAAAAGCATCTAAAGAAGGATCACGAGTTCTGGAAAAGCGTGCTATTTACGGATGAGTCAAAATATAACATATTTGCATGCGATGGCAGAGCAAAAGTTTGGAGAAAACCCAATACTGCCATGGATCCCAGGCACCTTATTTCGACCTTAAAGCATGGTGTTGGGAGTGTCATGGATTGGAGAGCAGTTGCAGCGTCTTGAGTGGGTAAATTGGTCTTTATTGAAGGAAATATGGATCGCTTCGAGTATAAGACCATATTGGAAAAAAATTTGAAGCTATCTGTGGACAAACTGTGCCTTGGCTCGAGCTGGATCTTTCTACAGGATAATGATCCTAAGCACACAGCGCAAATAGTAAAGGATTGGCTGCTGTATTATGCTCCGCGGCAGTTGCACTCATCACCACAAAGCCCGGACTTGAATATTACAGAGCACGTATGGAAAATATTGGAGCGGAAAATTCGAAAACACCCTATAAGTAATGCATCAAAGCTCAGAGAGAAACTTCAAGAAGAGTGGCAAAACATTACAGGAGAAGAGCTGGAAAATTTGGTTTTTTTCAATGCTAGACGCTTGCAAGTGGTGATCGATGCGCATGGTGGCCCAACAAAATATTAACTTAGTTATTAAAATTAATATGATTACCTAGAATAGCTAAGCAAAAAATCGTATGTTCACTTTTGTCAGTGCCTTTTTTCCATTTTTTGTTAATAACTTTGAAAGTTAATGTTGAATAAATGAGAAATTTTGGTTTTTGTTATATACTTGAATTTAAAACAAAACTGCATCATTATTTTTTCTGTGAAAGCTATAGGACGGGTTGAATTCCCAAAAAATGGATCGTATGTAGACTTTAGTCCGCCACTGTAAGCGTTTGTCGTAACCTGCTATTCTATAAACCTTGCAAATTCGCCATCGGATACAATGGTTATTGAAACACACGAAAACTCTAACTGAATTAGGTTATGTTCTCGAGATTGGCGAGATTTAAGCCAAATATTCTTTGTGTTATCAGCGATCAGATAGTTTCAATCACCTTTTGATAAAACAAAACTACTGCGCACCGAATAGACTATGAGCCTATTGAAGTTATTCGATCAGAGCAATCCGCTAGTAGCCAAGGAACCGTTTTCCTATATCAAGTCTGGGCTTTTTGTATATTTTCTCTTATGCACTTAAAGTACTAATGCTCATACTCCTCCAAAGTGCGAGGCATTTCTAAAGCAAGTGTCTTCAGGCTACAGGTTCTTCTTTTTGTCTGGGACTTCTGCAGAAGTCGTTAGCTGTTACACTCAATCAAGCTGTATGTATCTACCCAATAGAATATGCCCTGTAAGGGAACCTATAACTGTAGATATATCCTTTCTTTTTAGCTCGATCAGGTCTTGTGGCCTTCTTCTATCCCATGCTGGCCACATTTTCCTGGTCACATTACACGCATACTTCTCAATACGTTTCCAACTTAAATTAGCATCTTTCATGAGTAACTCTCCTATAGTAAGCTTACAAATGCAGAGGGACATGACCAGACTCTTCCATGACCAACCTTGAGTAAACTTCGCTACCGACCCTGTTGTCTTGTTTTGTACCGAAAAATGAATCGAGGTTGCACTTGCTGGTATTATTATGTTTCATTGGTTTCTGCCCGCGAAATCTGTCGTAAAGTCACTGAATAATATGCGGTAATCCGTCTTTTTTTTAGACGGAATCTATCTAAGATACTCCGAGTTGTGTAGGCCCGTTTTTATTACTTTCCATTCGGACACCTTTTGTGGGCTTACCATAGCCTAGGAAGAAGAACCAAGAGGTCATTCATATCCTCGTTGGTGTGGTGCGTAGTGCTCCACTAACACACAGGAGTGCCGTCCTCTGCATTCTATGAAATTTAGAGGTCGCTGATTTTTTCTTCAGTTTTAGTCACTAGACTACAACTCCATAGAGAAGTATAGGCCTATCAACTGCAACGCACTATTTTAGGCAACATGCTCCATTTAAGGCCTATCGAACTTTAGAACGATGGACGCTTTACCCAACTTCTCTCCCGAGTTCTGTGATCAGCTACCTATTTGCTACATTTAGGTTTGTAGTCGACTTATTCTGTTACCACGCACAATTCTTTATTTTGTTATCTACCTGGCCTAGTTCTGGTGATTGGGGATATACGTAAAAATTTGTCTCCTCCTCGCGATTACTCTACCTAGTTCAGAACTTCATTCCATCTGAAAAGCGCTTGCCAGACAGTTTATTAATTTATAATTATTCTACTTTTTCAAAGGGCTTGTTACATAAAGTATGAGCTCCCTTTTCACGCCCAACCGAACAGGAGACGCGCTTGAAGACTAATTGAAAAATCCAGAACGGTGGACAAAGAAGGTTTCGCCTGCCAGACTGGACAGAACTACTGTGTATAACCTTCACTGACTTCACGAATGCCTATAAAGCGGTTTTATCGGCTAGAAACCAATGGGATTTGGTTGTTACAGTATATGCAGACTCGATCCACGGATATACGGATGGGTGAAAGGGTCGGTAGTAGAATCTACTCAAAGAAATTTGGGAACAGTAAGTTCTCTCGTCTACCGGATCGCTGTAGGGCTTTTCAAGCCATACAAGAGGCTGTTAATTGTCCAGATCTAAGGGTACTCTCAGTGAATTTATCTTCTCGGATAGGCAGCACTAAGATCACTGGAATATGTGTATGTAACAATAAGTCGGGAAGAATAGAAAGTTCACTTAACGTGATAGCTAAGCAATTCTTTCTCAACCTAGTATGGGTATCAAGCCTCAGTGATATACAGTGGCGGACTAAAGTCTACATACGACCCCTTTTTTTGGAATCCCTACCGTCCCATAGTTTTTACAGGAAAAGTATTGATGTAGTCTTGCTTTGAATTTAATTGTAAGACAAAACTGAAAATTTCATATTTGTTCAACATTAACTTTCAATGTTATTAACAAAAAACTCAAAAAAGCCGTTGACAAAAGTGAACATACGTTTCATTAATTTGTTTCGTTTATTACTTCAGCTATTGTTTTCAGCGGTCAAGTACCGTTTTTTTTTTCTTTCTATACTTTTCTTGGTATTTGGCTTTATCTTTATTGTTTTCCATCATTTGAAAAAAGAAATACAATCGCGAAAATGTCGTCAGGAACGGAAATCCCGGTGGCTGTGCAAAAATTGATTATAAAACACAGAAATGATAAGAAAACGTTCGGCAAAATAGCTAAATTGTTAAATTTAAGAAAAGCGACGGTGCAAACAATTTATAAAAACTTGCAGAATCGGGCTCGTTCGAGAGTAAGCCGCGAAGTGGCCGTCCAAAGAAGCTTACCCATAGGGACATCTCTTTCATCCGTAATAAAGTAAGCCAAAATTCCAAGGTACATGCTACCAATTTGGCCCAGAAGCTAGCGAAATGATCCCAAATTGTTGTGCACTTACGCACAATAACAAGAACTCTTAACAACGAAGGATTCTACAGCAGAACTCCTCGCAAGAAGCCTCTCATAAGCGAGAAAAACCGCGCATATCGGTTGGAGTTCGCTAAAAAGCATCTAAAGAAGGATCATGAGTTCTGGAAAAGCGTGCTATTTACGGATGAGTCAAAATATAACATATTTGGATGCGATGGCAGAGCAAAAGTTTGGAGAAAACCCATTACTGCCATGGATCCCAGGCACCTTATTTCGACCTTAAAGCATGGTGGTGGGAGTGTCATGGATTGGAGAGCAGTTGCAGCGTCTGGGGTGGGTAAATTGGTCTTTATTGAAGGAAATATGGATCGCTTCGAGTATAAGACCATATTGGAAAATAATTTGAAGTTATCTGTGGACAAACTGTGCCTTGGCTCAAGCTGGATCTTTCTACAGGATAATGATCCTAAGCACACAGCGCAAATTGTAAAGGATTGGCTGCTGTATTATGCTCCGCGGCAGTTGCACTCATCACCACAAAGCCCGGAATTGAATATTACATAGCACGTATGGAAAATATTGGAGCAGAAAATTCGAAAACACCCTATAAGTAATGCATCAAAGCTCAGAGAGAAACTTCAAGAAGAGTGGCAAAACATTACAGGAGAAGAGCTGGAAAATTTGGTTTTTTTCAATGTTAGACGCTTGCAAGCGGTGATCGATGCGCATGGTGGCCCAACAAAATATTAACTTAGTTATTAAAATTAATATGATTACTTAGAATAGCTAAGCAAAAAATCGTATGTTCACTTTTGTCAGTGCCTTTTTTCCATTTTTTGTTAATAACTTTGAAAGTTAATGTTAAATAAATGAGAAATTTTAGTTTTTGTTATATACTTGAATTTAAAACAAAACTGCATCATTATTTTTTCTGTGAAAGCTATAGGACGGGTTGAATTCCCAAAAAATGGATCGTATGTAGACTTTAGTCCGCCACTGTACATACCAGGTAACGAATTGTCTTACAAGCTTGCAAAGAAGGACACTGCCGTTCCACTTACGCGGTCATGGAAGAGTCTGGACAAGTCGTTCTGCACTTGTATGCTCACTATAGGAGAGTTACTTATTAAAGATGCTAACTTAAGTTGGAGAAGTATGAATGAGTGTAATGTGACCAGAAAAATGTGGCCAGCATGTGATAAAAGAAGATCACGTGACCTTATCGAGCTGAAAAGAAAGAAGATATCTTTAGTTATAGAACTTCTTATAGAGCATGTTCTATTGGGAAGGCCCACAGGGAGGTTGAGCGTACCATCTAACGACATCTGCAGCATTTTAGATTGCCGTCTTTAGAGATTTGAGCGATATAGTGAGTACAAAGATACTGTGTTTTCACCAGCGAAAGGATACAAATGGCATACTTAGTGGTACAACAAAGATTGCTTTGGCTTGATGGCTTAAGTGAGCTGATGCCCAGCAGCTACTTCAACCCAAACTAAATACTCACGACACAAGTATTTTTCTTCTTTTTTTTTGCAATATTTGCAGACACTTTCGAAAATTGCTCATTTCCTTTTCCTCTCGGTTTTGTGGGAAATTCGGCAAACTCCTTGAATAAGTTTCTTTTGTAATTAAAAAAAAATACATAAAAAAAAAACAATATCCGCTGGCTATAGCAATCACATATTTTTAGTTCTCAAAAGCAGCAAGTACATCTTCTTTGAGACTTCGCTGAGAAACCCTGATTAAATATATTTATAAACACTTTAACGCTAGACTAAGCAACGTAAATAGACAGTCAGTGGGGTTGGAGCTCAAGATCAATTGCGCAGTTGCAACGTCAATATAACAATTAATATTTTTTAATACAAAAATTGAAATGTGTTTGAATTTTGTAGGGATATTTTCGATTATTGTCCAGTATGTATATATGTATGTATGTATGTACAAATTATATAAATAGCACTCTTATAATCATAAGTGTACACCTTCCTGGAACAAACAAACGCCCATTGTTGTGTAACCTTTTGATTGACATGCTGTTTGGCCAAAAGGAGATGAAGAAAGCAATAAAATATACAAAAAAAAAAAAACAAAAAACAGAAAGTAAGAAAGTAAGAAAGAAATAACTACTGTTTTCTCAGAGGTTCATCAAAGTATGAAAATTTATATTTTTGTTTAATATGCTACCAACAAATTGGTTTTTTATAGCAAACACTCTACAACCGACACACATACACACATACACATGTACATAACTACATAAGGACGTTTGTTACCGTTTTGCGTCTTGACGTTGAATTTTGAAGTATTGACATTTGCATCTCTTGACAGCAAATAGATTTTTAGGCCACACCACTGTACTCAACGATGCCGAATAAATGCAGCAAACTGTAGATTCTCATAGAAATAAATTGGTGGCATAGTAGTATTGGCTGCTTAAATCCCTACATATGGTACATACATACATACATATATACATAGTTGTAAACCAACTGCATGTCTCTTGATGTGTTTTCATTCTTTTGCTATTGATTATTGCTAGGATAATCCTTCTTTTCAAATATACGCATACTCGTGCACAAACACACACATATGTATGTACACGCAAATAGTTGGGCAAAATTCTGTTTGTTGGACAAGCTAAAAGGCAGACGGTAGACACAAAGCAGTGCAGGAGCATCTAGAACGAATAGTCGGTAGCATAGGCTGTGGGTGCTACCGATGAATATTCACAAATGTTCGTAGACTTAAGTACCTATACGAGTATACATATACATATATGTATATACAAACATATATACAGAAATAGTTGGAAAGAGCGCAAGGAATTTCGAAAATATTTGTAAAAATCCTTTGGAAAACTAAAAGATTCCTGAGAGAATATTTTGTAGACGAAAATACTAAAATTTGATCAAAGTGGGAGAAGCAGAGAGGCATACAGGGTCCGCCACGTAACTTTTTTTTTTTTAAAACACTGCGCACAAGATCGATTGTAACGTTGTCCAAGTCCTCCTCTTCGATTTCCGGGAATAACCAATCCGTTAACATGGCGCGGTGGCGTTCGCCATTGACCGTAACAGCGGCTCCTGCCGCATTTTCGATGATTTTTTCGTCGATGCCGCCGGCCCAAAATCCGCACCAAACAGTAACTCTCTGAGAATGCATTGGCATCTTCGATCACGTGCGGGTTTTCCGTCCCCCAAATACGACAATTTTGTTTATTGACGTAGCCGCCAAGATGGAAATGAACTTCGTCGGAAAAGATGATTTTTTGGTAAAATTCCGGGTCTTCGGCCAAGCGCTCATCTGCCCATTCCTCAATCGTATACACAACCATTTTCGTTCAGCGGAAGAATAAAACTAACTTTCTGTCAAATCAGATGTAACATCAGTGTTACCACACTCAAAATAACCACTATGTAGTTCAAAAAAAAAGTTAGATGGCGGACCCTGTATATAGCAGAACAAAAATTCCACTGACGATAACAATGAAGATAAGCTTATAAAGAGATTTTTATATTCAATTTAGGAATTCAGTCCAGTTTCAATCTAAAAAGCTACGAACTTTGGTAAACGCTCACTGCTCACAATTGAAAAATCCCACTACTGTAAAATCAAATAAAATAAAAATTGCCAAAAAATACTAAGGTCTCCTTAAAGCGCATCCAAACGGGCTAGCCGCTGATATCTATAATGACGCCAACGCAAGTTTTCTCAACGCTGAAAGGAAAAACTCCGCTTACCCTATATCAATAACTTAACAGAGTTCAAGATTTTTGTTCGAACATTAGAGAGCAGTGCGAATATTTGAGTAACGACTTTTCGACATTTTCGAGCATTTTTAACATAATATTTTACTTTTTCTCAGTACTTTTTTCCATGATACAATAATTTAAAGGTAGTTTCATTCTCTCTTTGCAGTAGGTTTCATAGCTATCTGACACTATAAAAATTATGTGGTATTTTAATATTGTTTAATTGTTTAAACGTAATAATGAGCTTCATCAAAAAGGGAATAGATTGAACTAACAAAATTCAAATCGAATTCAAAAAAAATCAGGAGCTCACTGGACTAACTATATCTACCTGTACCAGATCAAAATTTTGTAAGCAGACAGGATATTATTTTAATAATTGTTTGTTTATGGAAAAGTCTTTTTAGCCGACTACATTTTCCAAAACATTTCAATTTAATCCAACCGATAATTATATTGAAATTTGGAAATATAGTCAGTCGGTTAGTTAAACAGGTTGCTTGATCAAGGAACAGTGATCAAGTGCACTTAGCACTGCTGGCCTGTTGTGATACCTCTGTTAGCCCTGTGAAGCAGACTCCTCACACCTTTACAAATGCTCAAACCACTTGGTATATTTTATGAAGTTTAGAATATTAATGATGCCTACAGATGCAAGGAGAATAAGTTTATGAGAAAACGATAACGAATAGTCTTGTACCGATTCCTCCTCATCTAAATGTATCGTTTGAGAAGCAGGCCATCCTTTTATCACGATTCCCAATAATACAGTGTCCGGTTATTTCATGGGTTGTTATACTTATGGAAGTACTCTTTAGAAGAAGTAAAGATATGCTGTTGGCCGTGCTGGCGAAAGTTTACCTTAACGGATACTTTGGCGAAGAAAGTAATAAAAATCTCCAAGTTACACATTTTATAAGTGGCAAGATCAAACATTTCTGAGCAAACACGTTTAGTGTCAAAAATTTCATGCTTTTTTCTACAAACTTAAATTTATTTATTCAAAATTTAAAAATCTTCGCAATGCTTAAGAAATTTTGATAAACAAAATTGAAAATTTAAAAAAAAATTAAACAAACACTTCAGCAGTTGAGCAATGAACAATAACTGGGTATCTAGAGTCTTAATATACAAAATTTAAATAAAATATGTATATATATATATATTGAATTATTATTATTGAATATTGGCGGCCGCGATAGCCGAATGGTTAGCATTGCGTACTGACATCCGGAAGGCGCGGGTTCAAATCCCGGTGCCACCAACATCCAAAAATTGTGGAAAATTAATTTAAATAAAAAATTGCGGTCGCCCCTCGGCAGGGAATGTCAACATGACATGAAATAAAAGCTCCTCATAAAAAACCATCAGCCGTTCGGAGGCGGCTTAGTATAAACTGTAGGTCCCTCCATTTGTTGGGGAAAGCTCAAGTTGCAAAAACACAAATTGGAGGAGGAGCTCGGCTGAAAAATCGCTTCAGCGGTTACAAAGCGCCAATTATACATAATTATTATATATTGAATTATTTAATATATTTGCAGGGTATATTCCTCCCTGATTGTAATATTTAACTTTTTATTTCTTTATCAAAAATTTGTAAAACGTATTTAATCCTTAGACAATATCCTTCAGTTTTGGTAAAAGGAAAAAGTCAGCGTGGGCCAAGTCCGGTGCGCTGGTTGAGGCATGATAACGGTTTTGTTTTTGGCCATAAACTCAGCGCAAGCATCGATTTGTGAGCTAGTGCGTTATCATGGTGCAAAATCCATTATTGTTTTTTCCACAGTTTCTGACGAATTGCTTCGCGCAAACGGCGCATAACTTCTAGATAATATTCCTTATTGACCGTACGACCTTGTGGCAAGAAAACATGATGCACCACGTCATTCCAGTCGAAGAAAACAGTGAGGAAAACATTCACATTCGATCGAACTTGACGTGCTCTGGCGATCAGGACGAGCATTGTTATTGACATCTTCTCGGCCTTCCTTAAAACGGTTATACCACAATTCTTCACCAGCCAAATCATTGGCCATAGGCAGAAATAGATGTTTATAACTTGGTGCGAGATCCGCACTATAAGATGGATGCACAAAAATTAATGAAGATCAACCAATAAAGCAAGTTCCCGGAGCTTTTTGCGGGTCACTATCGATATATGGCCCCAATGACACACAATTCCCCTCCTGTTGACCAAGGCTGCGTACTTCTGTACGATTGAACTTTAGACGGTTCAATCGCTGACAGTACAAGTCCGAAATAAGAGAGTTGCCTCAGTGTCTTTCGACCACAACCACTTTCGTTTGATTTTACTGTAAGTGATCCACTTTTCATGACCAGTCTCACCACCCGTTTTAGAAATGGGTCGATTTTGTTACGATTCAGCAGTGATTCGTAGATGGAAATTCGGTCCATGAGAATTTTTCTCGTTAACTCATGTGGCGCCCATACATGGTACTTTTTTGTCTATCCAGTCTTTTTCAAGTGGTTCCGAACTATTTTTTGTGCAATGTTTAGCACCTGAGCAATCTAGGCAGAGCTCACATGTTGGTCAGACTCGACCATTCCATTTTCATAATTTTATCGACATTCTCGACAAATCATAATCATAAATCATCTTTTACATCGAAATCGACGAAACCGAAATTGGGCACGATGGACTTTAGATACATACATTACTACATCGTGATGGGGCAGCGCTCAAGGCGCTTAGAGAAGGTGTCTTTATACATATCGTCTTTCTCTTCCGTCGGAACAAGGGCACAAATAAGCGATATGTTGAGAATTTTTACTGAAGTACGGATAAGATAACACGTTCGCCCACAAGAGTAAACGAATGGAGCTTTTCTACTATCACAAATCTAACACCAAATTTGCCCTCCTTTATATGGCCGCTGTAGAATATGTCGGCGTCCTTGTAATATCCAACGCGTCTCTTGCACGCCTGTGATGTTAGCCTTAATTTTATCGAGGACATCAACCAGCTGAAGAGAGTGGCACTTTAGCAATCAAGACACCGCACATTCAAGGGTTTTGCCTCAAATCATAATCTCTCGAACGTTTGCCATCGTTGTCATCAAAATTGGAAGCTCTCATTCGAGTCCAATATTTTGCTTTCATTGAACTAGTAGTTAAAGTGATGGGTCCAAACCCAGCGCATGAGCTCGTTGGGCAAAGGATTTCTAATTTGAGAGATACGAGTATATGTATGTATATGAAGGGAGTTCTTTACTTAAGAACGTTCGATCGCTGCCCCCAGCAGCACCTAAGGTGAAGAGACGCTGCAATAAGAGAAAATTCGTTCGATTCACACTTGTGATTAAAGTCAAAGATCGAAAGAAACTCATAATAGGGATCTGTTGACCCTCTTTTTCGTTTAATGAAAAATAAAAATTATAAATCTGCAGCATTCTTCCGCATAGAAATGTGTTAGTAAAATCACAATTATACTTTTATGCCCATTAAGTGTATAAAATCATACATAGCTAAGTACATTTGTATATTTTCATATATGTACATTTGTATGTGGGTAATAATGTTACTTCAATATGTGCAACTATTTCTGCGTTGGCGGTTAAGAGATTGCCAATGGAAGATGTCTACTTAAAAAAAATTGTTTTTTTCTTCTTCTTTTGTACATAGTACACACATATGTACACATGTATGTTTTTTGAACTTTTTGATGGCAATACAATGTTCTGATGAAAGGATCATTGGCATATTGAGACAAATGCATTGATTTGAAATTTTCATTGTGCGATGTACATATGTACCATATGCACATACTTATACGTATAAACATATGTATGTGAATATTATTTGTATATACAATTACATTCATACCTCATATTTTAGTTAGCTATTTCGCTTTTGTAAACTATTTCCATTTCTATTCCACTGTTTAGACTTCAACATAGTTGTTTGTTTTGTTGTTGAATTGGCATTGAGAACAATACGCAAGGTATGTATTTACCAAAAACAGTAGCAACACACAACACTCCACAAGAACAAAAGTGGAAAATCGAAAATTTTTGTTTTATACTCGTATTGTATTGAAACGGCGACGGGTGGAGGAAAATGTGCAAAAACAATGTAGAAAAGAAAAAGTAATGAAAATTGAAGAATACGAGTAGGCAGCTAATAGCTTACTACAAAAACAGCAACAACAACAACAGCAACAAAAGAAATGTGCAAACAACAATGCAAATTGAGTGAAATTGTATTTTCAGCATAATTTTGTGCGCAAACGATTTTTTTTGGTCCGGTCGTCCGTCTGTCGATTCGGTTCGTCTGGCCTTCAATTGGTTTTCTTGCCATCATTGTTGCATTTGCCAATTGCATTCATTGCTTTGTTTTCGTTGTGTCGAAATTCAATTGAATCTACTACAAGTATTGCAATGCTAACACAATCAACCGTCGACAACAATAAATAAGAGTAAATGAATATTTACAACAACAATAATTCGCCATCTTAACCTTTTCATGGTATTCAACATACTTAGCTGCACCCTTCTTCACACACACACACGCACATACATTTTCATTGAAATTTTTCGTTTAATTTTTTTTATTTCCGCATAATTGCCATCCTCTTTCCCTCTCATTTTCTAATTTGCCATATTTTTTTCATATCAAATTCCTTCTCAATGCGCCAACTGCAGCCGCTTTCCTGGCTTTTGTTGTTATTTTTATTTATTTATTTTTTTTTTTTTGGCAAATTAGGGTACGCCAATTGTCTGACTGATTGTAGGCTGTTGGTGGAAACTATATATGTACATCAAAATCAAAATCAGCAATAACAAAAACAACAATAATAAATTGATATTGTTACAATTAAGTGTGCGTTTGCCATTGATAGACATCGAGAAATTGAGCTCAATCGACTTTAACGCCCCAAATGCAAATATAATTAGAGGCTTTTCATGCAGAATTTTTTTTTTCACTTTTTTCACTTTTTATTCACCTCTCTGCAATTTGAGTGCCATAAGAGAGGTACGTGCACTTTTTCTTCGCTTCATTATATTTCTTTTTCGATTTTTTTTTCGCCTCAGGCGGTGTTGTTGGAGCGCTAATCATTTAATTATAAATTTGGCTTTTGAAACTCTGTGGTAAAAAGCGCAAGTGACTTATATATATGTATGTATGAGCTAAATGATCTTTATAGCATAGAAAATAGTAGGTGGAGGATGAGTTGTTAAATGTTAGAGGATAATGATTATGGTTGCATTTTCCAGCAAGAGATTATGTTAAGCCTCTCATCAAAATGTTACTTCATTACACAGCTTAACCCTGCGTTGCTCAGTGTATAAGCTAAGCTGTGTTTAGCTGCGATCAGGTCACACTTCTTTTCAATTAACCTGTATAAAAGGTGATCACAACGTAGATGAGCTCTTTTTTTCTAACAGTATTTGCATTTGTTAAATGAATTTGCTGCAACATTGAAAGCCTCTCTAAAAGTAATCAGATCGTAAAATCTAAATTATAATTAAATATGACTGCTCAACAGCTAGGAGTGGGCTCTTTGCTCAGTGTTGCTCATTACAAGAGTAGTAAATCGCTCCTTTTTAGGCGCGTTTGACTTGTTGCGGTGATCGAGGTTTTAGCCAAAGAGTTCGGATGCAGCCTTGCAACGTATTTTTGTGTAACGGCTTAAATCTTTTCTTTGCTTGGTATTATTCTCAATTTTTTCGAATGGAATCTTTACATTATACCTACATATACATATATTCGTCGCGCAAACTCTGCCCCATAACTGGATTCCATACATCCATATAGGTTTTATTGTCGCGTTATAAAGAAGAACTTTATTTTCCAGGTTGAGACCAGATTTTTTTGGTTAAAAGCCAAGCTTCAACTGCATCTTTCCGGCGGAAATGTGTCGTCTCCAAGTTCACCGTCTATCCAAGTGAAAGCCAGTGTATGTATGTGATTTCGTTAGCTTGTGGAATAGGTATATTGTTGAGCTTGATTATAGGGCAGATTTTTAGCTTCAATGTTAATGTTGTGTGTTTGCACTTATTTTAATTATCTTTATTCGCCCTGTTTTTAACACGCTTTTATTAGCTTCCCTTGTATGTCTGTCTGGCTGTCAGTTTGTAACTATCCTTTGAACTAGTTCATTTCAACTTGGCCACATCTACATGCAGCTTCTTTGAAATACTTAATGCACTCTACATATCACCCTGTTTCTTGCTGTATTTTTTTAATTGCAACGCCACTATGTACGTGTATGCAACGATTCTCATTTTAAATATTTTATATTGGGATCGCGTCACAGCTAAATGATTCTTTTACCGAAAACTGTTATTTTAACATCTGAAAGAAATACAAAAAAAAAATATTAAATAAATATAGTTTAAAAAACTAAAAAAAAACACGCTTTTAAAGAATATTAAACTAAAAAGTTGAAAATAATTTTCGAAATAAACTTAAGATAATTCAGAGAAAAGCGGTGGCCGCTTTGTGACATAATTTTCATATATCGCTTTGCTTTATTTCCTTATTTCCGCTTTAAGTTTAAGGCAGTAGTCTTAGAAATTGAAAACGCGTTTTTTAGAAAGGGAAGGAAATTATTGCGGTATTCAAAATTTTCAGACAATAATATTTATACTAGCAGACCAAGCGAACTTCGCCTCGCGTTAATAAAATATGAAAAAAAATTCAAGCAAATTGAACCATAAATAAAATTATTAAGAACCAGTTTCTGCATGTTTATCTCAACGATAAGCTACCAATAAATTAAATTTCAAGTGAATCGAATTGTAACTAAGATTATCTCGCATGACTCTCTTAATAAAGTTGCATTTTATCTCGGTTCAACCGCTTTCAATTCAGTAAAGACTATAAATTGTTTCCAACATACGTGTAAGTGTTACTCATTGAGCGAGATCGCACATATACTAAAAACTAACCACATGTCTCGTTCTGAGAGTTATTTTTTCTCTCAATCGGATACAATATATCTATTCTTGAAACAGTTCTCGTATACGCACGGTCATGCCTTCCAACAAAGCTTCAGCTTAGGTCAAGGAATAATGCCATCTATCGGGTTAGGGAATAGACCAAGCCAATCAAATATCTTCTCGCTGACAATTCGTCCACTTCCGAAAATTTTTATATATTATATTAATCCAAACCAAAGAAACCATTTTTTCGAAGAAATCGGCCCTGGGTACTATTCCTGGAAACAAAAGTAATGTTCCAGCTAAACTAAGCAAAGTCAAATTTCTAGTAAATCGGACTATAAATTAAATATGTTCATTAAAATTAGCGCTGTTTTTCGAGTGCTTGTTAAAGTGAGGATCACGAAAAAGGCAGTTAAATTTAGATATATGATAAATTCGTTTCTATTTGCCCGACCTCCTGTTAAATGTTTATTTAATATTAGATGAAAGGTGGCAATGCTGCAAAGGGGAAGCAAGGAACAAAGTAAATCAGCTAAACTCTCTTGAATTTCTCTCAGCAATATGGCCCACAGAAGCTCCTTTAAAGCTTTTCTTAAGCTCATAAATATAAAATACCCGTCTATTTTCCATTATATATAATTGGCGCTTCGTAACCGCTGAAGCGATTTTCGGTCGAGCTCTTCCTCGTATTTGTGGTTTTGCGTCCTGATGTTTTTTCAAATAAATGGAGTGACCTACTGCTTATACCATATTAAGCCGCCTCCGAACGGCTGATGGCTTTTTTATGAGGAGCCTTTATTTCATGCCAGAAATACATTCGTAGGGGTTGACATTTCCTGCCGAGGGGCGACCACAATTAGAAAATTTAACTTAATTTTTTATTTAAATTAATTTTCCATAACTTTTGGATGTTGGTGGCACCGGGATATGAACCCGATTTATCCAAATGTCAGTATGCAATGCTAACCACACGGCTTTGTAACGGCTGAAGTGATTTTTGGCCGGGCTTTTCCTTCAATTTGTGGGGTGCGTCTTATTGTTTGTCAACAAATGATGGGTCCTACAATTTTTTCAAGTCGTCTCCGAACGGCAGATTAATTTCGATTAGGTGCTTTTATTTCATATCATAGGTACACTTTCTTTCGGAATAGCAGTGCGGAGTGCTTTTGAATGGTATTTCGAAGGTAGTTAGGAGACTTACGAGATATTTTCCTGAAGGTTAGTGAGCCCTTTCATGAAAATCTTATCGGAGTTCCCATTTAGCTCTTTTTATCTTTTTTTTTAATAAAAATAAAGGTTTCAAAATAAAATCATAGTTTAATCTAATAAATAATTATTTTAGCTAACCTAAGTCGCAGTTAAACACAATTCATAATTGATTCTTTTAATTATGACTGCAACTGTAAACTTGCTTTGGAGACTATTTACTAAACAATATCAATAACTACGTACAATATATATATAAATATATACATGCATATATATGTATGTATGCATGCATTTATGAGTACCTGCCAACATAGATTCATTTACGCTTCGTTTATTGCTAAAAGAAAGTATTTTTGCGTCAATCAAGCGTACAACCGACAGGCCGACTGAGTTGGCTGGTAATTCAACAAACCCACATACTCGTACATACACGTATGTATTTATGCATAAATGTATGTAGGTGCATGTACATATACTCGTATAAATGTGTCTAAATTTACATGTGAACGTCGAGGACGTTATCTCTGGCCCAAACAGGTCATTCGACAGCGAATAGTTATTACGTGAGCAAATGCAGAAAATCCGTTGCTAACTAGCAAAACTTTCGCATTTGTTCATGTACATATGTATGTACGAGTATGTACGCACACAACCGAATACATACATAGTAAATAAAGTACAGTGGTAGATAAAATGATCTTAGGAAAAATATTATGTTGACAATTGCAATATAAATAACTGATTTCAGGAAGGATTTTTTCCATATAGAATCGGCGGATCTCAGAATAAAAAGAAAGTCGGTTTAACCAGAAAGGGAAAGAGAGGAAGGGTTTGAAGGCTCTAAGCTCGAATTCAAGACAGACAATCACTCAAAGGAAAACTTTTTTCTAGAGGCGGTCGCTTTTTGGCAGAAAGTTTATTTCTGATATTAAAATAATACCTTTTCGCAAAACTCAATCATTGAATCAGAGGTAACATTAAACTCTAGACATCACTCATATAAATTATGAATTTACGCCTAGAGCCTCTGGGGCAAACTTTTTCGAGGATGAATGAAAGTTTGACGGAATAGTCTGAAGTATAATTTAGCACCTGAAGCTTATCTTTGACATCAAGTTTCTATCTGGCCAAATCGGAGTCCTTGAAAATTCTAATCCTGCTGAGCACCTGGGATTATCATTGAAAAACGAGCTAGTAACCACATCTTTCCTCTCCTGTTTTTGATCTTTGGATAGGTTTTCGAAATTGGTATTTTTCTCATTAGTTCAACCTGTTCGAGGGCGACTCTCTTACTTAGAATTCGACCATCTGCTGCCATTATTATTATTTTTTTTTGTGATCATTTCTGTGTCTTACTGTCTCTTCTATGGTATTTGTCCATTTGTTAGATGGCTTTTAATTAACTTGTTTTCTGGCCACTTAACGTCATTGCCGACTATTTGTTAGAGTGGTATTTAGTAGTGAGGACAACGAGTTGTTTGCGCATTTGTCTATTCGCAAAAAATTTCAAGCATAAAAAACTGTGTCTATGTGTGTAGAAAAATATTTACAACTGCTAACTAACAAGAGTTTATACAGTCGATGGTAAAATGTAGAAAAAAAAAAAAACAAAAATAAAAAATAAAAAATTAAGCCGGTATATTGAAGGAGTATGGCGAAAAAAAAATGATTATCATCGTCAAGACCAGTAGCCACTTAGCCCACAATTCACATAGGCAAAGCATTTGTAGTGTCCATCATATTAATGAGCATAATAATACGTAAGCGTAACCATAACCTCTTCACCACACCAACAATAATCAACGAGTCAACAACCAGTTAGCCACTGCTGCTGATTGACTACTATTTTCTTGTGTTCTTCTTTATATGTATTTAACTTTTTTAAGGAAGTAAATTCGAGGTGTTCATAATAATGAAAAATTGACCAAAAACGCATGCAGACATTACAAATGGAGTTTGGCATGATTTTCTTATTGCAGAAAATTACATTGAACCTTAAGTGGATTAAATTGAATTAAAAATTTCTAAGCTTCGTCTCTGGGGCAAAAACTTTATATGTTATGTATATTGTTCCTTCTAAATTGTTTTTCAAATTCAAGAAGATAAGAAATAATTATTTGAAGCCGAGTATCGATTTGTTCCTAATATAAAAAAATATAAAATAAATTAAAATAAGTG
Organism: Ceratitis rosa; assembly: GCA_037013455.1. Lineage (NCBI taxonomy): Eukaryota > Metazoa > Arthropoda > Insecta > Diptera > Tephritidae > Ceratitis > Ceratitis rosa. The sequence goes on from JAWMAG010000054.1 coordinate 17,954,115, forward strand.
AAATAAAATACAAAAATAAAGCAAAATATTAAATACAAAATAAAACAAAATGAATAAAATAAATAAAATAAACTTATCAAATATATAAAATATATAAATTAAGTAAAATAAAATGAAATATCAAATACAAAATAAAATAAAAGCTAAGAAATAAAATAAAGCAAAATTCTTAGAAATAAAATAAAAAAATAAAATAAACAAAATAAATAAAATATAAAAAATAAGTAAAATAAAATGAAATATAAAATACAAAATAAAATAAAAACTAACTAACAAAATAAAGTGAAATACTTAGAAATAAAGTAAAATAAAATAAAACAAAATAAAATAAAAAAACTAAAATAAAAGAAAAAAAGTAAAATAAGATCAATTAAAAAGTAAATAAAAAAATAAAGTAAAACAAAATAAAAAAATTAAATAAATTAACATCAATTAAAATTAAACTAAATAAAAAAAAAGGAAATAAATTTAAATAAAATAAAACAAAATTAGAAAAATAAAATAAAATAAGATAAAATAAAATAAACTAAACTAAAATAAAATAATATAAAATAAAAATAAATAAAATAATATCAACCAAAATTTAGTAAATTAAAATAAAAGTTAAAAATGAAAATAAAATGAAATAATATAAAACAACAAGATAAATAAAATAAAATAAATAAAGATAAAATGAAACAAAATAAAAGAAAAAATGAAATGAAAAAAAATTTATTAATAAAATTAATTTAAATAAAATAAAATGAAATAACATAAAATAAAATTAAATAAAAATGAAATGAAATAATATAAAATAAATTAATTTAAATAAAAAAAAATAAAAAAAATTAAAAACATAAAAAAAAAATAAAATAAAATGAAATAAAATATAAAAAACAAATTAAAATGAAGAAAAATTAATATAAAGTAAAAAAAAATTTAAAAAAGAATAAAATGTAATAAAATGAAATAAAATAAAATGAAAAAAAAAAATAAAAAAGAGATAAAAAAACATAAATAAATAAAATAAAAATAGCATTGAGATTAGCATATCAACTACGTCGAACAGATAGTTAAACAAAAGTTATTTATTGATGTTAACAAAGCCATTTTTGGCCCAGAAATACGGTTGGAATGTAGACCTCCTTAATATTTTTAATGGAATTTCTATTGGCTCATTTTTATGAATTCATACACATATTCTTAATGTAACTTTAGCAGGCGCAGGAAGAATATAGATCTTCTTCGACTTTTAAATCTTCATGATGATGGATGGAGCGACCTACATACTGTTCTGAGCGGCCTCCGAAGGACCGATTGATTTTTTAAGGAGTTTTTATTTCATAGTAGAATTATACTCGGAGGGCTTCCGCAATTAGAAAACTGTATTCGAACACTGGTGTACCAGTGACGTTTATGACTTTCCAAAACGGCTCGTGTGTATCACTGAACCCTATAAGAAACGATGAATTGCAAAATCTTACAGTCGTTCATCATAACTAGCGAAAATGTGTGTTTTTGATAAAATTTATACTAGTAAAAATTTAATAATTAATTTGCTTTAAATTGAACTGCTTCGAAAATATAATTAAAAGTTTCAATTTTCATAAATTTTTTTGCCAAGGACTGTGAACACCTCCGAGTGAATTTATGACATGAAATAAATAGCACCGGGTAAAAACCCATCGGGCGTCCAGAAGCGGCTTAAATTAAACTATACGTGTCTCCTCATTGTTGGAAAAACATGAAGATGCTCACAGCAAATTGGAGGAATGACTTTTGGGAGAGACTTTTTTTCACTAGTTCGATATTACGATTCTCCTAAGAACTTAAGAAAATAAGTTTTGCTTGGATAAATAAAGGTTTGAGCTGCTTTAAGGCTTCCTGTAAAATGGCTGATATAGTTTCGTTTGACCACCTAACTTTTGTTCATAAATAGCATCATTTTAGGTCGCAGGCTTACTTTTATATATACATACATCTACAAATATATGTGTTAATGTGTGTTTGTCAGCAAATATAATTTTGTAAATATTTTTCTTTGCACGGGCAATTATGTTGTTATGTTGAGAGTCTGACAGCGTTATGTTGGTATGCAAGTACGAAATAAAAATATGTTTATTAATTTAAAACAATCAAAATAAATTAATTATTATGAATAATAAACTTGATCATACTATCGACTGTCAAATAGACGTGCCAAAATTGGTGAAACCACAAAAATGGTCATAAACTGTACAATTCATTATTTTGTTTTGTTTATTTGCTTTATATGAATTTTAGTTATACATATGTACATACATTTGTATATATATAACTCTAACCAAAATTAGTGGTATTTCCAGACGCCAAGTCAGGGTCGCACAGTTTGAAATATAATCAGTTAGAAAAAAACTATTTTTTTTTAATTATGACTATTTTTTTTTTGAATATTTAAAGTCATATAAAAACAAATATATTTTGTTATGTTAATAGAAAAATATCTACAGACAGATATTCGAATATACCATATGTACATATGTATGCATTAAAAAATATATTAATTTATATCGCAGTCCTCATTCGCTGCAGGTGACTGCTACTTTTTAACGCCCTCTAACATTTAAAATAAACTGCATATAGATACTAAATGACAAATACATACATATAGACATATATATGTATATGTTAATGCGCGTCGCATTCAAACAGTAGCCATTTCTGTCGCTATAGCTGTCATAAAATCAATGAAAAATTAGAAAAATCCCTTTTGTATTAATTTCCGAAACAAAAACACTACACACATGCACACATACTCGTACATGCAGACAATTGTTTAGTGAAACTATTTTAATTCAAATTGTTATTGCTATTATTCTTTCTGTTGCTTCTTGTTGTTTTTTTTTTCATTTTTCGTTAAACACGAATTTTAATCTTCATAAATCACATATGTTTTGCGGTGTATCAAATCTATTTAGTTCCAAGTCAATCACAGCAGGTGGACGGACATTGGTTGTCCAAGATGTGGAAATGATGGCGAATATGCAAATGCAGTTAGTTCATCTCTCATGCTTTGATGGCATAAAGCACATCATTTATAAATTCGTGCTGGAACCGGTAAAAACATATTAACTTAAATACATACATACGTGTACATATATGCATACATTGTCATATTGAGCTAACCATTTTGCGGTTTCGAAAAAAGTTGGTTATCAAACGACGATAAGGCTCCGAGTTGGCAGTGACAGTTTCGTCTTTGCCGTTTTCAAAGAAGTAAGATCTATTCATACCTCCGGACCAAAGAGAGCACAAGGCAATTAATTTCAATAAAAAATGAAATAAAAGCCCCTCATAAAAATTCATCGGCCGTTCAGAAGCGGCTTAGAATAAACTGCAGGTACCTGCATTTGTTGGAAAAAACATCAAGAGGCAAAACCACAAATTGTGGGAGAAGCTCGGCCGATAATCGCTCCAGCGGTTACAAAGCGCCAATTCTATATAATAGTGTATACCAGGTGGGGTGAAAAGTAACTATCTTGACCGCCAGAATGCGCTGCCACTGCAAAAAAAGTTATAGTGTCTTGTAGGCCGTTCATATTTAGGCAAACATGCCAAATTTCCGTGCGATACCTCACTTAGTTTTGTTTTGAGACCTGATTGCTACAGGCCCTCCGATGCGGTCACAGAGGACAATGTCAAAAAATATATAAAATGGTGTTGACTGACCGGAAAGTGAAGGTGCGCAAGCTAGTAGAGGCTAAAAAGATTACTACTGAGTGCTCACGCCATATTTTGGGCAAGATTCTGCATATGAAAAAGTTATCCTGCCGCTGGCTGCCGCGCATTTTCACTCCGGACTAAAAACACGAACTCGAGAGCACTTCGGAAAAGTATTTGGACTTGCAAATGCGGAATCGGGTGGACTTTTGGCATCGACTGGTAACGTGGATCCACTATTATACACCAGAGAACAGAATGAGTGCCAGGCAGTGGACTGAAGCCGGCAAGAGTACTCCGAAGCGGCCGAGCGAGGCTCGATGAGTCGGAAAGGTTATGGCGTCGGTTTTCTGGGATTGTCATGGTATACTCTTCGTGAACTACCTCGAAAAAAGGAAAAACCATTAACAGCGAATATTTCTGTGCACTATTGGAGCGATTGAAGACCGAAATCGCTGCAAAACAGCATCACATGAAACGGAAAAAACTATTTTTTTTGCAAGACAATGCGTCGGCGACTTAGGGCTCCAATTGCTTCCTCATTCACCGTATTCCCCCGATTTGGCTCCCTCGGACTACTATTTCTTACCAAACCTCAAAAGATGGCTCCTTCCGGAAATTTCGGACGGGATCAAGAAGTTGGAAAATAGCAGGAATAAGTGTATCGAGGAATAAGTGTATCGAGCTAAAAAAAATCCAATACACGATACCCGGTCTTAGACCCCATATTTTTCCTATCGCCATCTTTCAGACGTAAAGTGCAATTATAGCTTTCCTTGACCTTTCTGTCATGTTCCGGCTCCAGTTCAGCTATTCAAGATTTAATTTACTTTGAGTGTATTATTTACACTAATGCATACTACTATGCGGATGGGCGGAGTTCGAGTCCTGGTCAGATCATCATCCAAAGTCACAGAAAACTAATTTTATTAAAAAAGCGAAAGCTAAACGTCATGTGCAGTAATTATAGCCAGGTCTCCGCCATTTTAGAGGGCTTCATTCCCAGTTACATGGAATGCTGTATTACCAAGCGCTGAGTAGCTGCTTTTTCCCATAATCACTACTCGGTGGGATAGGAGGGCCAAAACCACTGGAGAAGAGGACAAGTTAACCCCTTCAGGTTTGGATTGAAACTTAACCGTAAGATCGGTGTGGAACTGTTTTATTAAGAACAATCTGTTAACGAGAGGTTTACACTTTCAGAACAATTCAGTTTACTTACAAAAGGATGTTATTTCTTTTAAGGAAATACTCTATCCGCCGCTTGGAAGTATGATTTCTGTGAGATACTCAAGTGAGATGCTGCTCTACACTTATAATTAGAAATCCTGGATACCGGGCCACAACCCAGTTGCTGGAAATTGTAACCCTTAACTGGCACTAATAAATACCAGCGCTTCGATAATGCCGGACAAAACACAGGTAGGTGCTTCTCTGTAATTATGGGGTCTAAACAGGTGGGTCTTGAATCATTTCAGCGAGTGCAGGACTAGCACTCGGTGTGCAATATTCTTCTATGGAGTATCTGTGGTTGACCGAAGTAGCCAAGCGGTTGAATTCGAGAGACCGTCAGACTACTGCAGCGTCATCCATACAGCACTTAGTATAATTACGGAGGTCACCGAATGGTTAATTAAATTTATATAAATATATATATATATAATTGACGCTTTGTAGCCGATGAAGCGATTTTTGACCGAGCTACTCCTCCAATTTGTGGTGTGCGTATACATTCCGAGAGCCTAACATTCCCTGCCGAGGTGCGATTATAATTAGAAAAATTATTTTGTATTATTTGAGATGTTGGTCGAACCAGGACTCGAACCCTGAGCTCTCGAATGTCAGCAAATTGTAGTTGCTGTGCGCTCTCGGCAGGAAATCCCAACTCATCTTGAGACTATTTCTGACATGAAATAAAAGCCGTTCGAAGGTGGGTTAGAGTAAGGGTGGGGAGACTCATTTGTTGGAAAAACATTAAGACGCACACCACGATTTCGAGAAAAAATAAGCTCCGCTGAATTCGGTTCAGCGGTTCAACTATGGAGAGTTTCACTCTTTTATTAATAGAAATTAAAATAAAAAATGCCCAAAATAGCTATAAAATTTTTTACCATTTTACTGCCAAAAAAAGAAAACAGCTACTGTGTGATGCTTTTATGTATGTCTCTATATACATATGTACATATATATGTATGTATGTATTTACATATATCATTTGCATATTGGAGAAGCGCAACTTAATTGTAAATCAATTCATAACGAAAATGTTTATTTGACGCTTTTTTATGTTTATTATCTCAACAATAAAAATAACACAATGGATGAAAATATGCTTGGAAAAAAATTATAACATGTGGTACATATGTAGATATGAACATACTTTGTATGTAAGAATGCATTTTAATAAACCAAAAGTCAATTTAATGGAGTTTGAATCTTTTTAGAGAAAAATAGTAGTTATGGCAAAGCTGAGTATATTAAACAGATTTTAGAAAGAAACAACTTTCAGGTGCATATACATATGTATACTGTGTATACTTCTATATATACATACTCGTATGTACACAAGTATATAAGTACATAATTCAATGTGCGTTATTACGACGGAGTGTAATTAATTTTACTATGCTAGCTCGGCTCTGGTCAATAAAGTCGCCTACCATTCACCAACACAAACAAGAAAAAATTTTGTATATACATAGTATGTGCACAAACAACAAACACCCATATATGCACTCATCTGCATTTAATAAATGGTTAAATGCTTCCAGAAGTAAGATCAGAAATGTAAGAGAAAAAAAAGAATTATAATCACAAAAAATAAAAAAAGCAACAACAACAGCAGCAACGGTAGCTACTGATTGGAACAATAGTGTGGTGAGCAGTTGTTGCTGAGGAGGAAGCACCACCAACGAAAGTTAATAACACACAATTTAAGCAAACAAATATACATTTATACATACATATACGTATCTGTACATATATGGTATACATACATATGTATGTACTACGGCTATCTCATATATTTGTATGTATGTATGTATGTAAGGTAAAAAATATGAAAATTTTAAATAATGAGACGACATTTCGAACGCATAAAATCGTCATAATAATTTTTGATATATGAAGCAGCAGGGCAATACGAGCGAGCGCTAAATTTCAAACGAATTCTTTGTGAGATAACCGCTGTCGTAGCGCGTAGTCGATGTGTGTGTGTACGAGTATGTATATATATATAGTCGTTTGTACATGGAGGGGACCACGGTTTCGCCAGAGGTGTTGTGGGAGTATTTTAGTAGGAGGAGGAGGAGAAAGATATCAAAATCTGAAAAAGCTCGATATATGTACATACCATACATACATGCATAATTACAAAAAATTGTGTTATATTGTATATATATCCAAATAACGAAGTTCCTTATTGTTGTTGTTGTTGCCGCAAAAATATTCCCTAAAGTAGTTTTTGAGGAATGTTGCGGGATGGGAAAAGAGATCCGGGTGGTACCGGAGTTGCGGGAACTTTTGTATTTTAGTCGCCTTTTACGACGGGCATGCATTACCGCTGTCAAGTTCTTGAAACTCTACCCCGTGGGAGTCATCGAAGTACCCTCTTTACAACTGGTGTCCCACTTCCTAATCAGCTGCTACATCCATAAGCTTTTGCTGAGTGCAAAGCTTATTCCTAACCAGGTGGGGGACTTGCTAAATTAATAAATGTGGCAAGTCTTGCTAGAGAATGAATCGTTGAAACTTACTTGTACCGGAGTTTTGACGAACAGGTGTCCTTATACTACAACTCAGCGATTTAAGCAAACTTGAATGATACCTAGAACAATTTTTGCAAGTTTCGAGACTATAGATCAAATTTTCATATTCACACAGTGATCAGAGCGTTACATCAATACACTAGACTGACCGGCGAGTCAAAAGAGAACTGTTGCTTCTAAACTCCAAGTTCTTCTTCTTCTTAACCCGGTTAGTCACCGCTTACGCGATTTTAGCGCACCATTCATAGTTTCTTTTCGCTGTTTGGCGTCAATTGGAAATACCAAGTAAAGCCAAGTCCTTCTACACCTGATCTTCTCAACGGAGGGGAGGTCCTCCTCACCCTCTTCTTCTATACGGACAACATGACCTAGCCCGCATGGTCCCTATAGAGAAGGACGATGTGACCAGAGAGTTTTTCTAGGAATGCCTGGAACGCACCTATATGCTCAAAATTGTGCTTTGTGAATCGGGATATTCAAACTCCACGACGGGACATTCTTCAAAACGCTGAAGGCTGATGTTTTTCTAACAAATGAAGGGACTGATTGTTTATTCTGAGCCGCCTCTAAACTTTATTACATCTGCGAAAGACACTTTGTGGGGTTAACATTCCCTGCCGAGGCACGGCCGCGATTAAGAAATGTATTATTCTTTTTTGATTTTTGGTGTTGATCTGGATAGAGCTCGAGCTCATGACTTTCAGCATGGCATCTTACGCTGGAGCATGCGCCTGGTTGTGAAAGAGGAAAAGACAAAACATCTCCAGTGATCAAACAAGCTATCAGCGGTTTAACGATTTGACTCCCACAGGCCATCCTTCTCCTCCCGCTATATGATGAGTCAGCGTTAGGAGTTTTTGAGAGAGAGAAAGGTTTTGCGAACGATTTATGAACCTTTGCAAATTGTTAAAAAGTAATGCAAGCTTCTACGCAAAATTTGAAGGTTACAATATCCTGCGAGAATATACAACGGCTGAACCCGGAAGCTTTCTTATTCTGATCGAGATCTGTTGTTTTGGTGAACTGCAGTTTACACAGTTGTGCTATGTATAAGCTTTCCAGAGGGAAGCACTCTTCTAAAGCAACATTACAGTAGACCAATAAGTGCCGTGTTTCGATCCTACTAGATCCACAGACACAGGGTCTGATCAGTTCGATAATATTGACGTTGAACAAAGCTAGTTTACTCTCTTGTAAACTTAACTTGGCACAAGTGAAGAGTTATTTAATGGATACAATAAATAAATTGTAAATAATTCGAATAATATACCGTTAAAAAGACAAAAAGCGTTAGAAATTAATGAGACTAGAAGTAAAACATCTTCTTTCTTCTTTACTGGTGTAGACACCGCTTACGCGAATATGGCCGAGTTAATAAAAGCGCGCCATTCATTCCTCGTTGACACCAATCAGAAATACGAAGTACAGCCAAGCCCATCTTTAGCTCGTCTGTCCAACGAAGTGGAGGTCGCCTCTTCCTTTGCTTCCACCGGTGGGTACTGCATCGAAAACTTTCAAAGCTGGTGTATTCCCATTCATCCGGACATCATGATCTAGCAAGCGCAGCCGCTGTTTCGTGATTCGCTGAACTAAGTCAATGTCACCATATATCTCGTTCAACTCATCGTACCATCGGCTGCGGGACTCGCCGTTCCCAACTCGTACAGGTTGCTCCAATAAGAGGTGTTATTTCGAATATCCTGCTCTTCCGGTAGATGTCACTTTAGAAGCTGAACTTTTTTGACATTTGAAAAATAAAAACCAAACTCATAATAAAAATGAAACGACACAAGTTTCTCTATAGAAATTTTATTGAAAAATCATTTTGATTGATGAGGCTACGTAAATAAGCAAAATTGTCACCTCTATGGTTCGGAAAACTCAAGATTTATTATTGAAAAGTCTCTCCATCGTCAACGTGTAACTGTTTGGTGTGGTTTATGATCCGGTGGGGTCATTAAACCTTAATTTTTCGTAAATATGGCTGGAACAACAGCTTCGGTGAATGAGAGACGGCGCTACGTGTCACACCAGCAACGAAACCATCGTTTTTTTAATGGAAAAGTTTCGGGACCGTGTTATCTTTCGAAGAGTCTTGTGGCTTAACCCCTTGCGAATATATTTCCTTTCTCCCGGAAACTTCATCACCAGACGTAAAACCCCCCCAAATAGAAATCCCCTCTAAATCTTTGCCTAAGAAAACAGCAAATATTCGTCGGACAAACAAATAAAGAAACTTTCGTACCAAAAAGTGAAGGCAACGAAAGGGAATAACTTTACATTTTTAGATTTAAGCAATGTGTATACATATGTACGTATATCTGTATTCGGGTATGTAAATATATCCGTGGAGATGTGTATGCAGGTAGCTGACCACAGATGTTACTTATAGCTTAGTTGCTTTTATTTAGTTTTTTTGTTGTTGTATTCGTTGTTGCTTGTATTATTTTTTTATTTGCTTTATGCAGATTTGCTGGTCGCTGGATCTTTTGGCTGGCTGATTTCGTTACTCGCAGCACAATGACTGCAGTCGAGGCATCATTCTGTGGCCAACAGCAGAAGCTGCGATGAGCACACAACTTTAAGGGAATATGAGACCTACTACAGATTTTCCGCTGCGCTGTCTTCTTCATGTTCTTAACTTGTTTGTTGTTGTTTTTTTTTTTTGTGGAGAGAACAAAGCAGAAGCAACAACAGCAATAATAACGATACAAAATACAGTAAAGCTCTTCTTCACCACCCAACAACAACGATATGTAGTTTCTTTGTTTTGTTTTTGGTTTTTTTTTTTGTTTTTGGTTTTGTATATGTATATGTATATTTATGTTGTTGTATAGCATACTGTGAAGAATACAATAAAAAAATTAATCGTAACAATGTTATTAGTCGTACAACAGGGGATTAGGCTACTGGCGATTTTCGTTTTGGTTGACTTTATGGGCAACTCGCTTGGCTGTATGTATGTATATATGTATGCAGGTGTGTGTGTGTGTGTGCATGCCACCAACAGCATCCGCATCAACATCTGGTTGTGTTGTAGTACTTAGTTGTCTGCTGCTACTGCCGACTGTTGCATGTATTGTTGTAAATCAAACATCGAAAGCCAAATTTAAATTTCGAACTTAAAGAGTCAAACATCATGCCATGAGCTCTAAACACCAGACAACAGCGGCAAGAACAACAACAACAAGGGGGGAGAGTGCTGCCGTTTTACTTAGGCGATTGCCTATAAATATGTATATACGTATGTATGTATATATGTAAGTAGTGGAATGGTGTTTTACAAATCAAATTACAATACAACAATTTCGACCACAAAATTTCTTTAAGCCGAATTTTATTCGATTTTTTTTTTTTATATTTTCTACTATTGTGTTGATGCTGTTGGCTGCCACCAGACATACGCATACATACAAACATATGTACGAGGGGATTAACAAAAGTTCGCTCAGTTGATGACTTTCAATTTGGTTTTGTTAAATCTAAAAATACCAAAACCTTTGCAATTAGTTTATTAGTCTTCCTTTCAAAATCTAGAACGAGAGGCTGAAATCAAGGCGAGAATATGCACGATAGCTAAGGATAGGTTAGACGAAATTCCACCACCGATGCAAACAGTGGTTCGAACGGGAAATTCCAGATCGGAATTTTTCCGTAGAGAACCCAAATTTTTCAATGATGATGTCACTGTTGCTCTGGTGAAGTCCAGCCCACGATTTACACAAGAAATGATTTCCAATGAATTGGGCTTGAATGTCATGGCTGTATTGCGTATATTAAGTAATCATCTGGGATGCACGAAGAAATCTGCTCGATGGGTACTGCGAATTTTAAATGAGGTCCAAAAGAGGCTCGAGTGCATTCTTCCCAATTTTCCTAACCAAATTCGAAGTACTGTCGTTACTGGTGACGAGTTTTGGTTCTATAAGTACGATCCAGAAACCAAACAGCAGTCCATGGTATGGAGCCCAACAGAAGCAAACCCACCCGTAAAATCTAAGCAACAAAAATCAGCAGCAAAAGTAATGATGTCAGTTTACTTCACCCGATCTAAAATCGCAGCTGCTATTCCACTGGAAAAGGGTCAGACGGTGATTACAAAATGGTACATCGAAGAGTGCTTACCAAAATTTTTTAAAAATTTATTGAAAAACAGGAAGATAGAGGATTTGACAACGTGCCATCCCAGACTGCTGAAATAACGAGTAATTTTATTGCGATCTCTGGTTCGAAGAAATACGTCCAGCACCATATTCCCCGGAAATAGGACCTTGTGATTTCTGTGTATTTCCAAAAGATAAAAAAATTTAAAAGAAAAGATCTTTAATAGCAACGAGAAAATACTTAATGCGGTTGATACCGAACTTGAAAAGCTTTAAAAACATGATTTTCAAGACTGTTTTCTGAAGTGGATCTATAGATTCTAGAATTGCATCGAAATCAATGGCGATTATGTAGAGAAGATAAAAAAGGACAGAGATTACGAATAAATACAAACAGAATTTTATTTACTGGTGAATTTAACGAACTTTTGTTAATCCCCTCGTCCATACATAGTTAATTCAGCGTGACGAAAGTCAACTTTGTAGACAACACAAATTTATAAATAAGTAACGATTGACTGTTCAAGGATTAGAAATTTGGCAAAAATATTCTATTAATATTAATTTTTAATAAGAGTAAATGTGAGTATAGATACACAGTAACAAATAAAAGCGAGTGGGTATGCGCATGTAAAGGGTGTTTTGTTTTTTAGATTGGTGGTTTTCCATGAGTTGATCTTTCTGACATAAGAAGCATACTTACTCCCGAACAACGTTTGCAAATCGAGAAGATCTATTAAAAAGTAACTGTTTTGTTCGCACGACGCATCGCGAACAGTATCCAATATTCGGTTGACATTATTCTTTAGCAGATTCGGTACATCCAGCAGCCACGGATCGGAACGCGCCTGGATTATGCTCATCCTCCGAGACGTCGTACAGTGCGCACCGAAGGCGTTATTTCTGTTATGCAGCAGAGTATGGAAGAAGGCCCAAATGAGTTCATTCGCCATCTCGGACAACAGTTGGAGCTGTATCAATCCACTTTATGGAAGATTTTGTAGTAGGATCTTAGCAAAATCCAGCCGCGCAAGAATTGAAGCCTAACGACTATCAAACGCGTCCCACGTTCGGTGAATGAGCCTAAAACGATATTGCCACTAATCTCGATTTTCACAAGCGATGTTCAGCGACGAAGCTTTTCTTCTTCTTCTTTATTGGCGTTGTCACCGCTTACGCGATTATAGCCGAATCAATATTAGCGCGCCATTCTTTTCTTCTTTTCGCTGTTTGGCGCCAGTTGGAAATACCAAGTGAAGCGATATCACTCTCCACCTGATCTTTCCAACGGAGTGGAGGTCTTCCTCTTCCTCTGCTTCCACCAGCGGGTACTGAATCAAAGTTGGAGTGCTTTCATCCATTCGGACGACATGCCGTCCATCGTCTGTGGTATTCGCCGCTGCCAATCGAAGACTCCTAGAGCCGACTCATCAGATGTTGACATCGTCCACACCTCTGCGCCATATAGTAGGACCAGTATGATGAGCGACTTGTAGAGTTTGGTTTTCGTTCGCCGAGCGACGAAATACCTGGTGATGATAATCCACCTCCTGAAAAAATCACTGTTTGGTCTGATCAATGGGAAGAGGGAATTATTGGTTCATATTTCATCAAAAATAAAGCCGGCTATAATGCATCGTTAATACGGGAAAGCTAGAGAGCCAGGATTAATGACTAATGATTAATGCTTGAATTGAAAAATGTTGAAGCGGACGGTTTTTGGTTGCAACAACACGGCACTACATGCCAAACAGCCAAAGAAAAAAGCAATGTATTGAAGAAAACCCGTTGTGTGCGGATTTTTCGGGCCGTGAGCCTGTGGCGTTAATACGATTTAACACTACTTGACTATTTTTTGTGAGGTTATGTGATGATCGCGTGTCTACGCAGGCAAACCCCAGACGATTGACGCCTTGGAAGATAAAATTCAGCGCGTTATGCCTGACGTGCGGCTCCACATATCTAACAAAACACCCTTTGTATATGTCTTAGGTGCGATAGTAGATGAAAAGTTGTATCATAAGACTAAGTCATCAAGAAAACTTTTGATAAGAGCTTTAGATGAAAAACTTGAAAAACTTTAGATATTCAAGGATATAAAGTTTTAGAAGTGTATTCAAGTTTCTGAGTATGAGTTGCTTTAGTTACAGTCGCAGGATGCGGTAACTAACCCGTGTGGGGTCTTAGATTACAGCTTAAAGAAAGGGAGCTTGAGTGCAGCCACTCTGACCCATTCGCTGATGCCTAACCGCACCGTCTGTCTACCGGAAGTGTGGCTACGAGCACGCTATACAAGTGTGTAGAATGAAAAATTCAACGACGCCTCAAATGAGAGACCCCACTTTTGATAACGTCCACTCGGAAGATTCCGCTGCCAAGCTGCTTGATCTCCTCGTAAGACTAAAAACTGTCACATCCGATTTTCTAAACGACTTACATTCTTGCTTTCTGAGAGCAAGGAAAGTCGAAATATCATATATCCTCTCATCAAACAAACAGTCATCGCATGCCTGACTCGGCTTCCACGTCAATATTGAAATTCATTATTTTGACGCTGTGGATAACTCCGTCTGTCTTGGAACCAGCACTATCCAACAACAATGTCAGTCTAGAATTCCAGCGCAGAATCATATACCAAACTCTACAAGTCGCACATAATTTCCTTCCTATTTTAAGAGGTTAGGAGGTTTTTTGCTGCTAGGTCATGTGGTTCGGATGAATAACAATACTTCAGCTTTGAAAGTGTTCGATTCAGTCCACTTTTTTGAAAATACCATGTAGAGAAGGACCTAGTTGTACTTGGTATTTTCAATTGTTGATTAATCTGAGCCTTCAATGTAAAGATTCATATAAATCAAGCTGACGAAAGTCTTCTTTAGACTGTCGAAATAAATAATTTTTTCTTTCTATTCACTTTTGCATACGCTGGAACCAATTGTCGAAGCACTTTTGCCGCTCTGAGTGAAGTATCTCCAAAACATGCTTTCTAAATGTATCAACCGCTTCTTCAAGAGTCGTAAAACGTTGAACTCTCAGTTTCTCTTTTACGTACGGGAATAAAAAGAAGTAATTCGGTGTCAAGTCAGAAGTATACGGTGGATGACTTAATAAATCAGTGTTTTGAGTGCTCAAAAATGCAGTTGTTTCAGTAGACGCATGAGAGCTCGTATTGTCGTGGTGAAGAGTGATCCATATTCGGTGGGTGGTTTTCCTGATTTCTTGCAAGATAACTGTTAAACAAATTATTAGTAAATTCTGAGTTGTTCTAGTGGTGGTACGGTTTTTCACAAAAAAAAAGTCAACCATTTGCTTGGAAGTGATTTGTGGTGAACTGCTGGGTACTACGCATAACCCGCGATTTATCACATGTCATGATGTCGTATACGTGTTTCAAAGCATGGCCATCGTGTGTTTTAACATTTCTCTCTGCCATCTGCAATATCAGTTTGAGGATAGATTACACAACCTGGAAATGTCTCATGTGGTAATTGAAGTACTTCAAGGGCTGCATGACATGTAACACCCACCGTCTTGTTAAAACTGCATATTGGCCATAGCAATATCATCCACTTCCGGCAAAAAGAAATGGGTTATCATGTCGCTATATCGAGCACCAGTAATATTCACTGTTTGATAAGCCTCAATTTCAAAAAAGTATGGTCCAATTATGCCACCTGCCCGAAATCCACATCAAACAGTGACACGGTTTGTTTTTCAACAATCACATGGGGGCTCTCAGAACCCCAAAAGCGACAATTTTGAAATCATGCTTCATCGCTTAGAATGATTTTGGACGAGAAATCAGCAGGCATTTATTATTTATTTATGCTTGATAATTCTTTCATCCAACTCTCCGTGCTGTACATGATTATTAAGCTTCGGTTTTTGTGTTGACTGAATTTTCGAGATACAGATATTTGGTAAGTATACGCTGTAGAGAGCTTCTTAAAGCTTGCAATTCTCGTCCACGACGTCGATTTGAGGTTCCTGTAATGTCATCGCCCCTCTCGAGCACTACTTCGAAGCCCTGCGGGTTAGGGGTCCAAGAATTTACCCGCGGTAAGGCGTGCGTGTCTTAAGAGGCGACTAAAATCCAATAGTTCCCGCGACAGTCGGGTCTTTATATCGGAACGACCCGGATTTTTTATCCGGCCAAGGACTGTCACTCCCGCAACATTCCCCAAAAATTACTTTGAGGAATATTTTTGTGTTACAACAACAACAATAACAGCACTACTTCGAGATTGTCATTTCAATGACTTCGTTTGTGAACAACCAGTGTGTTTGGCAACACCAACGGATCCTGTCTCCCGGAATTTTTCAATTAATCTCTTCACAGTTAATGAAGTTAAAACACTATTCCGTTCATATTTTTTATGAAATTTTCGTGCTGTGTGCCGTCAAGATTTCATTATTTTTTCAATATTGTTCAATAATAATTCATGTATATAGGTGTGTATGTATGCACATACGATTATTCGTATATCTATAATTATACATGATTAAATTCATTGATTAGAATTACTGTTGTCACCTTATTAAAATATTGATTTAACGATTGTCAATAATAAAGAGACGCTTGCCAGCGATTATACTGATGTACGAGCACAATAATTATAAAATCGAAAACGATTGAATTGAGTGATTTATTTTAAATTCAGAGTTGAATGCAAAAGCGAGTGTTTTTTTCTTTCTTTCTATTTCCGCAAATGTTATGGCGAAATGTGTGCTGAAAGACATACATACGTATATACAAACAAATTACTGTATTTGCATACGTTTGTGTGAATGTGTTTGTATATCACTCGTTTGATACCACGCAAATCCAATTATTAGCTTTTTTATATACCAAAAATAGCCATATGTATGTATGTGTGTGTTTATAAAAATGGATATATTTATGAAAAATTTTTGAAATATTGCTAATAAATTTGCATTTGTTCAAATGATGATTTTATGAATACACACAATAAAACAATAGCAGTATTAAGCAAATTTCATTTGGCAAAAAAAAAATTAATATACCTGCATATCATACATTCATACATACTTACATCTACACATATGGCTGTAAATAGCCAATTACAATAGTTTTTATAAAAAAGTTTTTATTTTTTTATTTTTTATTTTATTTTTTTTTATAATTTCTACATGCATACATGCATACTTATGTATGTATGTATTTAATGTTTTTCTACATAACAAGCTCTTCATTCCGCTCAAGGTGGTTTGGGTTTGAGAGAATCAAAGTTGAAGTACGCAAAAAACCAGTATACAGTGGACCCTCGGTTAACGAACTTAATTCATTCCAGCATCTCGTTCGTTATAACGAACATAACGACTATTTCCATATAAATACATGTCAAATAAATTAATCCATTCCAGATCGAAAAAACTACACGCTAATATGTTTCAATTTGAACTTTTATTTAAAAGAAAGTTACCAAAAATGCTTCAAAACTTTTAAAACGGAAAAAATTAACCAATGCATACATATATCTTAAAGATAAAGGAAAATATAAAATATTTTTTTTTACAATGGGCACATGCATACCTCATTTTCTTTTAATAAAAAAATGCCTAGTGTCATTTGTTTATGACTTCGCTTCAAAATTTGTTGAAAATGAGACACAGCATTATAGTTAAATAATACTGTTGCACGTATTTCCACTGTCTGATTGGGGTGATGCCACAGACTCCCATGAATTCAGCATTTCTCTGATTGCACTAGACGATTGCGGTTCTTCTATTATCTCCTCGCCCGATAAAGTTGAGTTGGTTCAACTTCTTGTTCTGGAGCACATTGCATCTCCAGTAGTCAGATTTTCATTGTGCTCTGCCCCAATCTCAACAGTGTCATTTTTTGCCATCTCTAGCCCAATCTGTTCAGCTAAAGATATGAATTCGTTGGTTACTGGATCAGTAAATACTGCGTCGAGTTCTTCAAATGTGCTTTCGGCAAAGTTTTTGCTTGAAATAACTTGTTGATCCATGGACTGAAGGGATGGTGTTGTATTAGGGGGCAAAAAATGCCTTTTTATAAATTTCAACGCTTCAATGAAATGATTTTGCAAGCTTGGTGGATGTGAAGGAGCGTTATCCATAATAAGCAAAAGGCACGAAGAGGCAAATCCTTCTCAATCAAATATTTCTGCAGGGAGGGACCAAAAACGTTATTGATCCAGTCAGTGAAAAGATCACGTATTACCCAAGCTTTTCTATTGGACTCCCACATAACATTTAGCTTGCTCTTGTCGACATTATGCTTTTTGAAGGCACCTGGATTCTCTGAATGATAAACGAGAAGGGGTTTTATTTTCAAATCGCCGCTTGCATTGGAACACAAAAGTATAGAAAGGCGGTTTTTCTTTGGCTTGTGGCCGGGCATTGCTTCCTTCCTCCTCTGCTGTTATGTATGTTCGCTTGGGCATCTTTTTCCAAAAAAGACCCGTTTCATCACAATTTAAAATCTGCTGGGGCAATAAACCAGCAGTATCCACAAGCTTCTTGAGCCCCCTCTCCCTTTGGTCCAATCCCGTCGAAACAGCACGTTTCCTCGACCTCCCTGGACTTAGATTAATTAAGCCTGTCCTAAGTGGGGTTAGTGAACTGCTACTACAACAACAACACCACAAGCTTCTTGAATTCGCCGATAAAACTATCCGCTGCTTTAGCGTCTGAGCTTGATGTCTCATAACATTGTGAATACCAGTACGTTTTTTTAAATTCTCGAACCATACCTTACTTGCTTGAAACTCTTTTTCACAAACTGTTGATATTCCTGGTAACTTTTCAATAAGATTGGTGAAAATAGTTTTAGCCTTCTCACAACTTTTATTCTGGGAAATTGAGTCATCTTGCATTTGCTTTTCGTTAATCTATATCAGATGCAATCTTTCAACACCATCCATAATTTGTGGTCGTTACGAAGAAACTATTGATACTCCTTTTACAGCAGGCCAAGCTTGTCTTTATTCTTGAGTATAGAAGAAATCGTCGATTTCGATAAGTTGTACTTAGGTCCTACACCAGACATACCCAAACCTTGTTTATATTTTTCAATGATCTTGAGTTTCATTTCAATAGTTATTTTAGCTCTTTTATTTTTCTCTTTCTCAAAATCTTTTGCGGGACGTTCTGTTACCGAGGATCCACTGTACTACGTACATATATACATAATATAATATTTATATTTATTTATTCTAAAACCAACTGAACATAGTAACTTAATTTATTTATATTTAACTATATATATTTACATTTTACATACAAACTCCTGAGCACATTCAAATGTATACATATATACTCGTACATATGTTCATAAGCCTTTTATTATAAAGGGTGGTTAAATTGTAAGGGCCGATGTTGAATGTGAACCACACCTAAACGCCAAGTTTTTTTCCGAATTTAATTTGACAATTCTCTATTTCAGACTTACTCAATTTGAACTATGGAGAGCTACACAATCCAACAACGTGTTAAAGTTATCCAGACTTATTATGAAAATTTTCGAAGAAAATCATCTTCAGTGATGAGGCACATTTTCACCTCAGTGGATTCGTCAATAAACAGAATTGCCGCATTTGGGCGAATGAGAATCCAAGAGTGATTGTCGAAAAACCAATGCACCCACAAAGAGTGACTGTTTGGTGCGGTTTATGGGCTGGCGGCATCATCGGGCCGTATTTTTTCCGAAATGAGGCCGGTCAGGCAGTTACTGTGAATGGTGTTCGCTATCGTGAGATGATAACGAATTTTTTATGGCCACAATTGGAAGATATGGATGTGGACGATATGTGGTTTCAGCAGGACGGTGCCACTTGCCACACAGCTAACGAAACAATGGTTCTTTTGCGCAACAAATTCAATGGCCGTGTTATCTCACGTAATGGCGATGTCAATTGGCCCCCAAGATCATGTGATTTGACACCGTTGGACTTTTTTCTCTGGGGTTATTTGAAAGAAAAGGTGTACGTCGATGAGCCAGCAACAATTCAAGAGCTAAAGGATGAGATAATTCGGCACATTAACGGCATAGAAACTCCATTATGCCTCAGCGTCATCGAAAATTTGGACCATCGTATGGAGGTGTGCCGCCGAGGTCGCGGCGCTCATTTGGCCGATATTTTGTTACATACATAATTGAGTAATACCAATATATCATAATAAAATAAAATTTCAATAATTTCCTAAATAGTTTGTGTTTTATTCAAAATCAACATCGGCCCTTGAAAATTTAACCACCCTTTACATATATTGTACTCGTATGTAGAGGGTTATCCATTTGGCGGTTTCTAATAAACATGAATAAATTGCATTTAAAATATATTTTTTAATGAATTTTTTTTTATTATAAATTTTTAACCTTGGCGTTATAATATGTGAAACACTAAATCCTTCAAATGACCGCCTCGCGAATTTTCGCACACTTCAATTCTATCGAGGCAATTTTCGATCATTTTTTGGCACATACACGTATTAAGCTATATCTCAACCATAACTTGACCCATTTGGGATTACAAGTGCTCGAGAGTTGAAGGTTTTTTTTTCGTGTAAACGCGATCTTCCGGGTAGCCTCACAAAAAAAGTCCAACGGTGTCAAATCGCACGATCTCGGTGACTAATTGACATCAATAAGACGAGAAATTACGCGGTCGTGAAATTTCTTTCACAATAAAGCCTCATTCGATCGTGTTATTGAAACCACATATTGTCCAAGTGGTGTTCTGCAAGTGCAGGCGACAAAATATAGTTTGTTGTTCAAGCACCTAATCGACATACATACACGTATGTAAGGTGTGTTGAATGACCCCGCCGTAATTTGTTGTTTGAGCTGGACTTTGTATGGATATAGGTGTAAATCCAAGTTCAAAAGACGCCATTACCTATATGCCGTAAGAAAGTTACGGGGTAAATCCACTCTGGAGGTTGAAAAATAAACTAATTTTTAAAAATTTATTGTAGGAATATGGGAAAAGGATTAAAATTTCTATTTAACCAAATATTGAAGTATATGAACACATTCTTTAATTATTATTTTGTTACTAAATGGGGGTGATAAAATCCATCATTTAATCCATGTTTTATTGTAAGACGTCCACAAAAGGACTAATTTCTTCTAAAGGGTGAGACCTAGAACAGAACTACAAACTATGGTCTTTGGAAAAACGTACGGACTTATTTTCTAACTAATATTTGTGAAAGCGATACACTTTTCTTTAAAAGATTGATTTTTGACTTAAAAATATGCTCTAAATTATAAAAAAAAGTTTATATATAATCGAAAAACGGCTACGTACTTCCAAAAAAAAAATGTATTTGTACCATCAAAATTTCAGTTAAATCAATGCAATGGGCTCCGAATAATCTGTACTCCCAGTTTGAAAAATGTGATTTTGAGAAAAACTAAAGTTTGCATTATACTCAGCGCACGCTCTAAGGGGCTGCAGCAAAATAAAAAGTTAACCTATTTGAAATATTTTTTTCACTTTAAAACCAATTGTATATCATTTCTAGGAGCCAAAGGTACCCTGTGAGCAGATAAAAAAATTGCGTTTTCCAAAATCCTAGAGTGGATATTTCAGATAGAACGAGCAAAACAATAATACACAGGCCTTAAAATATTTGTAACCGATCCAGTCTATTAAAACCAATAGCTTGAGTAGTTGGATATCATGAGGATATCATGGTGATCATCTTTAAGCACGAATCAACATTTTTTAGCGGGTTTTAACAATTTCAACTCGTTACGCAGTTGTTGCTTGATCTAGCTTCATAAATGCCTGACTTTTAACTCATACAAAACATGTTTGGTTTGACAGTTAAGTTTGACAGATATCATAACACGAAATGGGTTACCCTAAATTGTGTTTATAGTAAATTCAAGTGTTCATTGAACTGTCCAGTGATTTAATTTGTAATTATCTTTATTTCTACTTTTATTTTTATTTTTATTTTTATTTTTATTATAATTGAGTAAGTTTGTGTAAAAATATTGTCTTAATTAAAATATGATTTTTTAATTACACATAGTAAAGGTTAGGTTTGATTCCATTGAGTAATTTATTTAATTGTTTATTTTTATTTTTTTTATTAACATATTTAATGCAATTACGAGAAAACAAATACAATTTAATGAAAGAAATATTGGTATTTTAAAAAGTAGTAAAATTCATTAATTTTTCTTTCATAAAATAAGAACGAGTTCAGGAGACACGTCTATTCGGTTGTTGACCAGTTAAATTTTTTTATTTATTCATTGAATTTTGTTTTTCCGTTGAAGAGTTAAAGCTTACATAGAGCACACAGCGATAGGAGTAGTTCCAGGTCCTAAAAAAATAAAGGATTGTCTACAACTGTAATATTTTACGAGTGCGACAAACGGTTCCTTGCCTTTCAACTGCAAAATAGCATTCAACGTCATACCAGGTTTCAGTCAAGTGATCTAATACGATTTATTGGCTAGTGCTTTGAGATCGCGAGTCAAGGGCAAGAAAACTCAGCCTTTCCGCGACGAACTTATATTTGCTACACTGAGACGATTAGTTAGTTGATTGGGTTGTTCAATCATGGACTGCCTTGATCGAGCGCACTCAAGCCTACGGTGCCATTGTGATGCCTATTAAGAAGGCGCCAGTAAAATAATTTATTTTCACCTGAAACTGATCCTTCTACCATGAGTCCCCATCAAACAGTGTTCTCTTACTACGCCGTTTGCCATGCTTGTGGAGGTTCTGTTTAAAAGGAGAGGAAACTTAGTTTCATTTTTAATCGATCAGTTCTATCTATGTGGTTATATTGTATGTGGTTTCACCCTTATGCTATTAGTGAAGGCCGATCTTAGCAGGTATTTTGTAGAGGAATTCGAAATGCTCACACTGCGTGCAGAGCTTACTTTGATAAGAATTGTGGCCCTTCTTGCTAGCTCGTTGGCTTATCACAATGAAGAGAGTTAATGACAACTTGACTGACAGAATATGTTGTAATGGGTTGAGTTACTATACTAGAGTTGAATAACTATGATGCGCTTCCATGGTTCAGTGTGAATTCCACAACCCACCCAGGCACTGACTTTTGAGCCGTCCGTGAAGTAGGCTACAGAGTACCACTGCGGGGTAGGGGTTCATGAAATTTCGCAGTAAGGCATATCTGTCAATGAAATTCCAAGAGTTCGCGCGACGGTCGAGTCTATATATCGGTACGATCCAGATTTTTACCTGGCTAAGGGCCAAGGTGAAAAATTGTTATACATTTAATGTTCAAAGTATTGCCCATCAGAAGCTACGATGTTTGCCCATCTTTCTGGCAATTTGTGGATCCCATCCCAAAAGGACTTCTCCGGCTTGGAGGTCAAGGAAGGATCGAGCCAATTTCTGATACCCTGTTCTGAAGTGAAGCGTACTCCGGTGTGGGCATTCTGCATTGATCTGAACAAGTGGTAATCGGAAGGTGCTATGTCTGGGCTATAAGGCGGGTGAGATAGAACTTCCCACCCACAGTTTTCCAAATAGTTTTTAACTGGCCTTGCAACATGTGGCCGAGCGTTGTCATGATGAAAAATTATTGATGCGTGTCTGGTCGCATATTCTGGTCGTTTTTCCGCGATGGCTTTTTTCAAACGAATCAATTGTTTTCGGTAGAGGTCTCCATTGATCGTCTGACCCGATTTCAATAGCTCATAATATAGCACACCCTTGTGGTCCCACCAAATACATAGGATAACCTTGGCACCATGGATATTCGGCTTTGCCGTGGATGTCGATGGTTTGACGGACTTCACATACGACATCTTGCGCTTTGGGTTATTATAATGACAATCCGATGCAAAAATTACTTCTTTTGATGGCGTTGAACATCGATGTCTCTTGGCACCCCATTTCCAAGCTTCTGGTTGAATCCTAATGATTTTAATCGTCTGGAAACGATTGCTTGATCAACTCCCAATACTTTTGCAAATTCTTCTTGCGTCTGGCATGCATCTGCGTCGAGCAATGTCTCCAATTCTTCGTGTTGAAATTTTTTTGGCTGTCCGGGTCGTCCTCCGTCGTCTAAGTCGAAATTGCTACTTTTAAACCGTGCAAACCACTTTTGGCACGTTCGTTCGGCTAAAGCATTTTCACCATAATCGTCCAGTAAAATATGATGGCTTTCGGTAGCACTTTTATTCATGTTAAAGTAATGAAGAAGAACTCCCGCAAAAACACTTTATCTGGTACAAATTTCGACATTTTCAAATGAATGTAACAAATAGTTGTTCACGCTAAAACAAATGACATCTACTGAAAACGACGCGAAATGACAGTACCTTTGAAATGAATATAGCCACAGATGAACACGACGCGAAATAATACTAGTAGAGCCCTCTCTTAGAAAACCCAATACTTAACTATAGATCTTTGATCCAGAACTGTTACATTTTCCCCATACCTCTAGCCTTAATCTTCGAAAGCACATTAGAAGCTTCATATCTATATCTACCATATATACATACATATATAAAAATGAATTTCTGCTTGTTAGCCTGGCTAAAACTCGCGAACGACTGAATGGATTTATTTTATCTTGGTCTTGAAATGTTCGTGGAGGTCTAGGGAGGGTTTAAAAGGTAAGAAAAATTCGAATAATAGTCGGGGAAACCCTAAAAACAGGCATTTTCTATTTCCCATACAATTTTCTTCTTCTTATATATAAAAATCTTATGTCCGCTTGAAAAAATCCAATAATTTCCAAAAATCTCCAAAAGTTTCCGCCCGGTTGACTTGAAATTTCGTCAGATTCCAGAAAAGGTTTTATCCAAAAAAATGTTCAGCCAGTGGACCGGAGACTGACCTATTCGAAAAAAGTTAATTTATTGCTAGATTTACTTGAAATTTGATACATAAGTTATTGCTTCGATTAATAGGAAGACTCTTTGTCTCGCCAGGAAGTGGACCAAGGACTGACTTTTTCAAGAAAAACTTATTTATGGGCAGAATTAATTGAAATTTGGTACATATGTAGGTGGCTTTTTCCTTAGATTAACAGGAAGACTCTCCTTCTCTCCGGGAAGAATTCCGGGTACACGCCTATTCAAACAGTCGGACTGTTCGCCCCTCCAGGAAGTGGACCAATGTCAGTGGTTAAACCAAAAATGTTGTAGTCCCACAGGTGTTGAGTAAATAAAGTTATGATAAAAAGATATCCCATGATTAATTTTTCCTACATTCAATGAGTATGTGCGACACCGAAGCGTTGCAGGGTATAGCTAGTGATCAATAAAAGTCACGAATCGCTGTTTTTTTCTTTTGCTGGCGTGGCTCAAGAGATCCTAAGAGGTTTGATGACGTATTTCAAAGGAGGGCTTTTCATGAAGACTACCTCGCGCGAAACCTGTAAAAATACGAGAGCAGAAAGCAGTTAACGAAATAAAATTAAAATCTCTCTTCAGCAAATATGAGCAAAGATGCGAAAAGAAACGTGTTACACTTCAATTGCAAAACTCTTGGATCAAATCAATCAGACAATCGATATCAGATTCACATTTCTTCAACTACAAATAATCGCACCTGATCTAAGCACTATCAACTGCTTTCTACATTTCCTACATTTTCCACATATCATTTTCGCTGATTGCAACTGACGGCCGCCCAGCGGCGTGCATCAGATGGAAAAGTGGGGAAATAGTAGTTGCACAAAGAATACCTCAAGAAAACCAAACGGCACGTGCACTTGTTGCTGTCGCAGCAGCAGCAACGCCAGCATTAGTAATCAAACTCGGTCCACAGCCGGTGGCAAGATCAGGCACAAAGATAACGCCAAAAGCATATGAGATGACAGATCAGGCAAAATAACTGCAAGTCAGAGGCCAACGGCCAACAAGCAGCCAACGGCCAACAAACTGCTGCAAGTAAGCCTAAGATCGAAAAGAGGAAAACAAAAATAACAAGCAAACGAATGATGATGATGAACCACAAATACAACTGCGTGCCAATGATTATTATGGCAAAAAATATGAAATATAAATAAATAAATAAATAAATGAAATAATAAATATGAAAAGTCACAATTCTGTGCTGCATTGACAGTGGCACTGGCACTGGCACTGACTGCCTCCGACTCACTCGCCGCGACTGACATGACTGCTGGTGATGATGACTTCGGGAGTAGAAGAAACAACAAAGCCATACAAATTTCAGTCGCCGCTACATTGCGATGTGTGCTCATGCAGAAGTCCATGTGATGTCCAAAGTGATCTTTGGCGAACTAGTTGCTCCACTTGTTTTTCGTTGTTGTTACTTGTTCAGCGAGGATACGCAACGTCTGACTAAATCCAACAACAACAAGAGCTATATTAGTTTGTCTAAGTTGCATTACGCGCTCCACGCTTGGGCAGTCATGACTGTGGAACTGTGTTCATACATACATACATACGAGTACATATATACGGTAAATGTATGTATGTATGTATGTAAGTCTATGTTGAATTGACGCGCATCCAAGGCGGCAGCAAATGCGATCGGGAAATAAATCATGGCCGCATGGCATACGGTGAGCGCGTAAAAAAATTAGTTTCATCAAGAGAGGATTAGTGTCAGAAACGTGTTAAATGGACTGAAGGGTATGTGATGGACGGCTCACCATCGCTTTCGCCGCTGCACAGTTTAAAGCGCACACACACTCGTACTTTGGTATGGAAGCTATAATTTTTTTGGGTAATGCTCGAAAACCCAATGACGTTTGATCGCAGTGAAGAGATGCATAGCATATTTAAATTATACATAACCTACTATAAGAATGGGAAATACGTATTTATATGTAAATATGTATACATGTGTATGTAGGTACATTTTCTGCAATCAAATATCAGGTAAAGAAATGACTTCAAAGTTCACGCATACAATCATTACTTACTGTAAGAAGCGACTGGTATTTTTCATTCAAAAAAAGTACTAGTTCTATACTAGTACGAAATGGCTTGAAAAAGTAACCAGTTCTATTTTGAGCCAAAATTACAAATTTTGATTTTAAAACAAAATTAGCATAAAAAAATAAATAAAAATATTTTTGTAAATAGTTTATAAATGAACTATTAAACCAAATTTTATTTAACATTTTGAACGCTTCTGCACCTTTACTTGCTAAACCAACAAAAACTGAATTTGTAAATTACGAATATATACAAACGAGCAATTTTATTACTTGTACCCATATATTATATTTGTAAAAAAATTTAATGCCAAAAACTATTTTTTTAATTTTGATTAAAAAATCTTTAAAATCTCTCTTTAATCAACATAATTGCTATAATAGTTTTTAACAAGTAATTCATTTTTTTATTTGAATAAATTGTATATTAATTAATAATAATTTAGTTAGTTCAGTTTGATTTTTATCGGACGAGTTCACTTTGAGTCCAGTTGCTGAGTAGTTATTTTCCTAACCAGTATGATTTCCGCTAAGTGACGTATACGAATATGCATGTAGTCATATTTGTATGTACATACATATATGTATATGCATGTGTATACACAAACCACCTTATAAGCTTAACTCATGCCTTTAACCCTCCTACTGCTCTGCTCGCAATTGTTTTTGTTATACTCTCATTTCTTTTGATTGTTGTGTTTAGTTTAAATTTTTTATTTTATTTACATACATATAGACATGCATATACTTATGATTGCTACTGATTTATTTACCTTTGTAATTTTAAGTCATTTTTATAAATGAATATCTCATTTTGTTTACTTTGACCAGACAGCCGGCCAGCCAGCCAGCTAGTTATGAGTTGACGGATTGCCAAATTGACCAAAGGCTGGTGCCTACTACTTGTCAGTTGTGTTGGCATTGGGGGAAATTAGAAGTGTAATAAATGCGGTTGCTCTTATTAGCGGTACTAATTACACAATCTCTTACATTGTGTGTTTGTATTCGATGTACCTACATACGTACATATATGAGTAGGCGTTCGTACAGTGAGCTCTCCCTTTAATGGCTCTCACGATCAGTTACAGTAATATGGAATTTCGAATTTCGATTAAGGTTTTTTAGTTCTTCCTTTTTTTTTAAGTGCTTTCTCTGATATTTTTAGAAAAAAGAAACATTAAAGCTAAAAATTATATTATAAAAATAAGCTTAACATGAGCGCCTGACCTTCTCATCTAAACTTTCCGAAAATCATGTGGATTTATGTCATTAGTTCTGCTGCCTTTTGATATGAAGACCACCTGGACCCGTAAGTGTAGAATATGATGGTGTTCTCCTCTTCTGCCCTCCCAAAGGGCGGCACGACTAGCCACATAAATCCATACGATTTTCGGCAAATAAACATTACTTACATCTTTTCTATTAAAAATCTTAGAGAGAATGCCCGATGCTTACATACATATATACGTCCAGAGACAACTACGAACAGTCTATGCCGGTCTTTATAATAATGTTACGAGGATGGAGAAAAAACTTGCCCCCAAAGACTACACATTAAGCATTTTAGAGTTAGTCAAGATCACACTCCGAAAAATAGTATTGGGGCATTAATGAAACTGAAATCTTTCTTAGAAAACAGTGTACTCTTCGCTAAATTAAAAGGCGCATCCGCAGCCAGGTATGCAAAAAAGAGCATACTACAGAGTGAAGCTCTCTCTCTTCCCTCTTCTGTGGCGTCACACTGTTAACACGTTGCTACACAAGCTAAGGAGCACGGGTTGTACTACGTTGACGCCATCGCTCTTATTACAATTGGAAATCCCCTCGATGTTCCAGGCAATCTACTCCGTAATGCTCTTTACAGTAATTGCGGTCTAGATGAGAAACCTTCAAATACTGTTCACCGAAAGATGCAGACATCGAGATGACTCTATCTACTGTGGTTAAATACCGAAACTGAAAAGTATGACCCCTTTCGACGCCTTCAAGCCAGGGATTACTAAAAGATAGGAAATAAGATCCATATTATTTTACGGAGTTCAGCGCTCGACAATGATATTTTAGGAGCAAGTTAAACAAAGTTCAGCAAATGACTACAATTTAATTACAGCAGCGCTGCTTTAAACTTGGAAGCCCTTGAAATTCTCTGTCTGTTTTTGAATCAAAGATCGGCAACCAACTTCAACGACTGCAGAGAAGTTTTAAACAAATTCGAGACTACATATATTCAATTTTCTGTGGCTTGGGTACTCGAACACAGAAATATCTCTGAGACTTGACAACCAACGAGCTAATTGGTATGAATTCTGCACACTACGTGGGTATATTTCTTTTTCCGGCAAAGTAATACCTAAGGCCGACTTTGACCTGTAAGAACAATAGCAGATGGCGGGCTGAAACCACAACCAATATAGACGAGACCGTTTTAGCCAATGAACGAAAAGAAGTTGAAAAAATTCTTCTAAACAGAACCTCCACGAGCATAACAAACGGCTTAATAGCCGGATACTGCCTAATGCGGATTCATGGTTTATTCTCTAATGAATTCTGACGCAGCTGCAAGGACACATACAAAGAGGAATCGGTGGAACACTACCTCTGCCACAGCCCTTCATAAAACACATGGTTTGAACAATTAGGTAGGCGAGGTGAGGTGCGCTTGATCAGGGTTCTGCGAAACTTTCTTTCAACTAACGAAATAACGAGGGCAGAATAGATTTCTGACTGCAGAAGATGTTAAAATCTCCTTTTTTTGCAACTACCAAACTCATTAGCATCTACTAAGCAGGAGTATTGATCTAGTGCTTTATTAATCCACTTTATAACTACTGGAAGATACAGAAAGCAACTACATACACGTATATACTCGTATAACTGGACGATATTTCTGGCTTTGTCGTTGACAATGACGCATTAGCGACGTCGTCAACCATTTTAGGAAGGGTTTAAACTCGCTGATAGGTAACTCGGTATCGCTATAGTCTGGACTCCTGGTCTCAGTAACATTTTCGATAACGAAAAAACGGTCGAGTTGGCTAAGTCGGTAGCAACTCTTGACGATACTGAAGCTGAGTTTTTACTAGATTAGGCTTATATGTTACAGGACATGTTCTTCGGAGAGCTTGTATTAAAAATAGATCTGCTCTATAATAGCCATTATCAATCTGGGAACTATAAATAAATAAATAAGGAAAAAATTATCAATTTTCTCTATGAACGCTGATCTCTTTCACGTATTTTACACAGAATCCCTGAAATCCATAACGTAATAAGCCAAAAATTCTTCTGGCACCACTTCTACTTACCTAGCTGCGGACCTAATTTCGACGGGTATAATGTTACTTGGTCAAAATTTGCTCATATTCCCTTTAAAGAAGAACTTTCTTGAACATTAGAGATTTGATATACCACTCTCATACTAGTTCAAAATAGACAATTGAATATTACTTCAGATTGGAGTAACAATTAGTGACTATTTATTTATTTCCTTTTAACAAATATTTAAAACAAAAATTTAAAAAAAACTACAAAACAATTTTAGAAATTAAAAAGTAGAAAGAAAAATATGAATAATAATAATTTAAATAAAGCGATTTTTAATCGTTAACCGCATGACATTTTTCAGATTTGTGTGATTTTTTACGGTATTTTTAAGATTACACTGCAAAAAATATTTGAAATAAATTTTTTACTATATTGTAAGCTAGAGTTTACCCGCGACTTCGTCCGCATGAAATTCTGAGATGGTTCTAATAAGATTTTTATTAGGTTGTTTTCTTATTATAACTTAAACTATACTATAAATTATATATACTACATACTAAATAAATGAAAAATGTTAAAATATATGAAAAAGAAAGAAAAGTTTTCCTCATATTAGTCTAAACAAACAGACCGGTCTCTGGGTCACTTTCAGAAAGAAAAGCTCTTTACATATTGACCTTGACAAAGATCCATCTACATACGTGTATGTTCCACATATTAAGCAAAACCGAGACATCGAATCCGTCCCAGGCCCATTTTCCTTAAGAAAAACTGTTGCTCATGTTAATTTAGGTCTACCTCAGGCGAAAATCGCTTCAGCGGTTACAAAGCGCCAATTATATGTACTCGTAAAGCTACCTCTTCAGCGATAAATAAAAGTGTTTTGTCGGTCCGGGGAAACTTCGCTGTGTTCCCAAGTAAATTTAGGCAAAGAGTTAACTTTCTATCAAATTTCATGTAAATCAAACGATTTAAAAGTAATCTGGATTTTTTCGAGATTCACCCACTTCCCGGAAAATCCTTTCTTATCGGACGCATAAGTCATACCCAGAACACATCCTCTATATTTCATGTCTCTACGAGCAGTGGCTTAGGTTGTGTGCTGATCCGTCAATCATTCAGGAGCAAATTCTTATGTACATATATATATATAAATATTTATATCGAGTGAAAACTATACCAATTTACTTTCTTACTTATGCATGTACATATGTATGTATGTACCATATGTATGTATATTAATATATTCAAAGGCCTTTCTCCTACGCTTCGTTAGCCACAAAATTATGTATATACGTCCATATTTATGTAGGTTTAAATATATATACTTATGTTTTCATACACCTACATCTATCTATACGCGTATATACGAGTATGTAAATATGTATGTAGATGGGGAATTTCTTAAAATTTAGCTTAATCAAAAATTAAGTGTGAAATCTCCAAATTAAGTGCTTAACCTTTTTTATTTCTACTTTATTAGTGTAAATAATATGTATAATTAAGTTAAATCCCTTAACAATATAATTAT
The DNA here is from genome assembly GCA_037013455.1 of Ceratitis rosa. Lineage (NCBI taxonomy): Eukaryota > Metazoa > Arthropoda > Insecta > Diptera > Tephritidae > Ceratitis > Ceratitis rosa. The sequence continues at coordinate 17,985,362 of JAWMAG010000054.1, forward strand.
ATAATATTAACGAGTTTAAATTTTTGAAAAAAAATGAATAAAATATAATAAATGTACCTATATATATATAGACACTAGTTTGCATGCATAAATTATTAATTATGAAATGAATTCTATGTTTGTATTTTTTCCGCTTACAATTGAAATAAAACTTTGTAAATTTTAGATTTTTTTCATAATTACCTAAGTATTCAGAACTACACTGGTAACATTTATGTCTCGTGCGGCTAAATTGTTCTAGTTTTTAATTACTTAATTTAAGATACAAATGCTCATATTAAGCGCTTAAATTGAGCATAAGAATGTGTCATAAACATTTAATGTTTATCCGTTTTTTTTTTGCGTTAAATATATCTACATATATATATATATATATACCAGGGGATTGACAAAAGTTCGGTAACTTGACCAGAAAAAAAAACAATTTTTTTTATTTATTCGTAATCTTTAATCGCCATTGATTTCAATGCATTTTTAAGCCTATAGATCCACTTCTGAAAACAGTCTTGAAAATCATGTTTTTAAAGCTTCTCAAGTTCAGCAAGTTCAGTTCGTTGATATTAAACACATTTGCTTTTAAATATTTTTTAATTTTTGGAAATAACCAGAAATCAAAAGGTGCTATATCCCGGGAATATGGTGCTGGAGGTATTTCTTAAAACCCACGGATCGCAATAAAATTACTCGTTATTTCAGCAGTGTGGGATGGCGCGTTGTCATGTCCTCTTTCTTCCTGTTTTCCAGCAAATTTTTTAAAACTTTTGGTAAGCACTCTTCGGTGTACCATTTTGCAGTTACCGTCTGACCCTTTTTCTATTAGATTGGCAGCTACGATTTCGGGTGAAGTAAACTGACATCATTACTTTTGCGGCTGATTTTTGTTGCTTGGATTTTACGGGTGGATTTGCTCATTTTGGGCTCCATACCATGGACTGCTGTGCGATATCTGGATCGTACTTATAGAGCCAAGATTCGACACCAGTAACGAAAGTACTTAAATTGCTAGACTGACCATTTTCGAGTTTGTTGAGGAAAAATTGAGCAAATTGCACTCGAGTCTCTTTTTGGGTCTCATTTAAAATTCGTGATACTCATCGAGCAGATTTCTTCGTGTATCCCAGATGATTACTTAATATTCTCTTTTCAACCATGCGTTCAAGCCCAATTCATTAGCAAACATTTTTTGTGTCCCCAGAGCTACATTTACGTCATCAGTGGATGATTTTGTTTGACCTTCTCGGGGCTCGTTCTCTACGGAAAAAGGTCCGGTTTGTGATCTTCGGAACCACATAGAAATAATCTTTAAAAACGGTGCAATCGTTCCATATACAATTTGGCATTCACTGAATATTAGTATTAGCTGTAAAATACGTTGAAACCCGAAGAGAATCACATGATGAATTTCTATTTGCGTTGGTGTTGGACTTTCATCTGACCTATTCTCAGATATCTTGCGTTTTCTCGTCTCCATTTTACCCGATCGTTCTGAAATTTGAAAAGGAAGACTAATAAACTAATTGCAAAGGATTTGGTATTTTTAAATTTAACAAAAACAAATTGAAAGTCAGGAACTGACCGAACTTTTGTTAATAACCTCGTATATATATATCTTACTTCCTTATTTCAGCACAACTGCGCAATGTTATTGTTGATTAAAATAAAGATAATTAATAGAAAAAAAGTTTAATTGTAGACAACAAAGATTACGCCTGTTAAACTTTGCTTATAACTACATAAGTTCTTGTGTATATATATAATATATAGGTATAGATGCAAGCTAATTTCGCGTAATTCAGTAACTTAATATTACAACAAAGTAACTTAATATCCCTCAATAGTACAGGCATGAAATGGTATTTAATTTGGTTTGGTAAGAATTATATATTTTAGTTCCAGAGGGAGAAGAAACGATAGACCCCTCAAAATTTGTACCGTTTGGGTCAGAATAACAAGTTGAGTCCGCCTGCTTGTATGCAAATTTGTCCCTGAGTTTTTGAGATACTTCAACGAAACTTGTTGAGTTGTTGTATTTTTATACTGAACTCGAAGACCCGACCACACGTTGTTATGGCTCTTTGAATTTTGTTCAATTTATATTTTAATTAGAAAATGAAAATCGCCTCAGCTATTATAAAACGTCAATTATATATATAAGATTTAATTAGTGATAAATAATTAAATTTTTATTATATTTTGTTATAGATTTCGCTAAGTAATTTTAAGCTTGAAAGTGTATAAAATGTTTGGAGCTACTTTTTACGTACCTAAGAAGGTGCCTGTTTGATATGGTCAGAGACTAGTCGCATTTTCAGCAATCTACCGATCTGTAACAGTAAGTAAGTATTTAATATGTGAGTAACATAATATTTCGTGCAACAAAAATTCTAAGAATAGCAGTTAAATAGTGAGAGCCTTGATCTGTAGATCGTATTATGTCACATAATGAAGCATCGTTCCCGATCCAAGGCTAGAACTGCAGATAGATACGTTTTTTTGAAAAATTGACCTTCCCGCGTCAAAATAAACACAAACAGGCACACTTGACCACCCCGAGTCAAGACACACAGAGAAATGCGATTTTGACCTCTCCGAGTCGAAATACACAGACAACTGTGATGATCACCCCAGATCATAACTCAAAATCGGTCAAAAGAAAAAATATGCAACCGTGCTGCTCTACTCAAGAGCAGATATACTCATTGCACACCCTGATTTCTCCAAAATCAGGCTTTTGCCAAAGACGCCAAACAAATATGTTCCACAATCCCCGTAGAACAGTCTCAAGGCAACAGCATGACACTCAGTCATGTCTGAATCATAAGAATAATTACCATTCTAAAATTAAAAGAAGACACTTTCGACTGCAGAAAACTTCCAATTCTATCTTTGCAGGAAAAGGACAGCCCTCCAATGGATGCCATATACGGAAAACCCAACTCCTTAGTGGAAAATACCACAGTGGCATCGACTATTTACGATATAAGTGCAGCGTGAGCACTTCAAAGCATCCACGAGCCGTGTCAACGCTTCAACCGGTTCCCGGAAAAGGACATCAACATAATTGCACACATATTCGTGCATCGCAATCTCGGGAAACCGCCTGTCAAGAAACGTGCCAAAATCACCGATTAAATCCAATATCCCTACCGGCTGATACCCAATGCTGCACATTCGTGCAGGGGCCCCAGGATGTTTAAGCGTGTGCTTAACCATTAGCACATCCATACTTTTTGTGCGCACCTTAATTCGCTTTTGGCCTATATAAGCCGTGCTTGTCAAACCAACAAGCGAGATTTTCTTAACAACTATCGGCAAGCGCGCACGGGGCGATAATATTTCAGTTCAAATTAAAAATTAAATAAAATAAAATATATGTGTATGTACATATATACATAGAAACATTTATATAAAAATAACTTTGTTATACACAAACAAAAGTGACTTTTATAAATATAGTAAAATATCTAAATAGAACTATTTTGTACACGTTTGTATTATTATAACTAAAACAAACATTTAACAAATTAAAATAAATATTGTAAAAAATAAAACGAAACGCGAGTGGTTTTATTTCGAAGAAGGTACCTCGCGTGAACAACGTTTGATAAAAGTGATACTTAACTACATATATACGAGTTTATGGTATACAGTTCCTCAAACAATTGATCGAATATTTGTGGTGGGTTAACCTATTCATGAATAAAAGACAAAACAAAACCAAAATCAAATTGCTACATTTTATATTAACAAAAGCAGCGGTTGACATTTTCAAAAATCTAAACGCATTTCGTTCAAAAAGTGCAACAAAACAAAGGTAAAGCCATTCGAGCATTACTTTGAGTTTCAACTCAAAATTTCGTATAGCCACCCCTTGCTTGCAGAACTGCTCTTATTCTGGTAGGCCTGCTTCTTATAAGTATCTGGCAGGCTTCTATTGTGATTTTATTTCAGTTCGGGGAACTGAATCGTTATTTGCCAAGAAGCTTTGAGGCATGGTGATTGCGGTGGCCAATCGAGAATTTTTATTTGTTTACCTTGGAAACAACTCTTGGTGTTCTTGTCCTGTTTAAAAAATTAATTGAGCCCATTGACTCTAGGAAGCTTGAGAGAGGTTTTAAACCAAAATTTGAATATAATCGAATGCAATCATGCGTCCTATAATCCGGTGACATTTTGCGACCCCATTCCAATACATACAACCCCACAACATCATCAAAGATCCGCCACCAAATTTTTTTATAACGTTTTGTTAAAAGAGGTTTCTTAACCTTGGAACGCCCCTTTAAGCCATTTTCGCGTAAGACGTTGCGAATTGTTTCATCACAGACATTAAGCTGATCAATTTCCGAAGCTGCTTACTGATTTCTATCGCATTATCACATGCACCTGACCTGATTTGCATTATTATTTTGCGTTTCAGTGACTGAGACAGTAGACATTTTCGTCCTGGCGACCTTTTTTTTTGATGAATTTTCAATTTTGTTACGTATTATGCTAATGGCTGAGGTAGAGCAATGACCCGTGCATGCCATTGTGGGAATGTCTCTCTAGTAAAAGATTCTCTATTAGCCTTTTTGCTTCCTTTGATATCGGTTTCTTCTAAAAATCTTAAATTTTATGTGAAGGTGATCACAATGAAAAAAATTAATTTTCTATAATTTTGATGTTGGCCGAACCAGGACTCGAAACCTGATCTCACGAGAGTTAGTACGTAATACAATAGCTACTCGGCTATTTGGGCTGCAACTAGATGTCAGTATATTTCAAAGATTCAAAAAGGCTTCATTCCACCGCTGGCCAGATCATTGGTCTCTCTCGGTTCATCTCTCAAATCTTTCAACTTGGAGTATACTGTATTGGTTTGGCAGCTTGTATGATTTTCCTATAGCTGGTGGAGCGAAGCAAACTTCAGGCACCACTTCCCCGTTCGTTTTAGAACCATTTGCAAAGATACTCGTATGCAGAACCTTGTCTGTAAAGTTTTGTCCTTTTCTTCATCCGTTTACTTTTATTGTTCTGCCGTGGCAGATAAATAGGAATATAATTTCTTTCTTAAAAAAGTTCTAATGTTATGTTTAGGAATTGTATTTAAAAATATGGTGGTTAGGTTTCAAACTTCTTAAATTTTCCAGTTTGTATTAGCTTTTAAGCAAAAAGTCTGGACTCAACCTGGAAAGCAAAGTCCTTTTTTATATAGCGAATGTTATACCGATATGAATGTATGGAATACAGTTATGGGGTACAGCCTGTGCGACAAATTTCGAAATAATACAAAGATTCGAATCGAAAACGTTAAGAATATCAACGGGCGCAACATGGATATGTACATGCGAATGCAAACATCCATAGGAATCTAAATATACGCACTATAACAGAAAGAGATTGAAAACATTGCACGAAAAATACGTAGCAAAACTGCGCTATCGTCCGAACCCTTTGGCTCTCACCTTGGCCTCCGCAACAAGTCAAACGCTCCTGAAGCGCAAGGACTTACTACGCTTGTAAAGAGCAACACTGAGCCAGCAGCCTGGGCTATTATATTTGAATTTACTTTTCAAGATTTGATAACTTACCATATTGTGAAACTTTTAATAGCGAAGCAGATTCCCTAAATACTTACAAAAATTACTAAAAAAAATGGTTTGGACCGCACAACCGCACAGCGCCTTAAAACTGTTAAAACATACTATAAAAATGGTTATACAAACGTAGCCACGTTTCATGCTTTAAGAGGAGATTATGGTCTACATAATCGTCCAACTACTCGAGCAATTGGTAAAATGATTGAAAAAAAAAAATTTAAGAGACCGAATCGGTTACAAATATTGAAAGGCATATGCATCATTGCTTTGCACGTTCCATCTCAAACATCACTACTGCAAGTGAGCCGAAGTGTAGCCGAAGACCGCATTGTGTATATTTCTCGACGTTCTCAAGAGCTGGGACTTTCTTACGGCATATAATAGCGTATTTTAAACTTGGAGTTACACCTACATCCATATGAAGTACCGCTTGCAGTACAAATGGAACCAGCTGACCATTCGCAGCGTCGTCCATACGTCGATTGGATGCTTCAACAACAACCAGTGGTCAGCGATTTTTCGAGCAAAATTTTCTTCAACGACGAGGCGCATTTCTCACTCGGAAGATATGTACGTAAATAAGCAAAATTGCCGCTTTTGGCGTTCTGAGAATTCTCAAATTTAAATTGAATAGAAGGCAATACATCCAAAAAAGAAACTTACTGTCTGGTGCACTCTTTCTTCCTGAGGTGTGTTTGGACCTCACTTCTTTGAAAAATACAAAGGTTTCAACAAGATGGTGCCACATGCCACAAAACACGAGCGAATATGGCGATATCAATTGGCCACCGAGTTCATGTGATTTAACTTTTTGGGAGGCTACGCGAGAGACTGTGCTTTTGCAGATTTACCTTTAACTCTCGAGCACTTGAAAATCAACATTCGTAAAGTTATGGCTGAGTTACCGCCCAATACATTTCCGCCAAAAAATGATCGAAAATTACCTCAAACGGATCGAAGTTTGCGAAAATTTGTGAGGCGATCATTTCACTGATGTTGTGTTTCACATAGTATATGTATAATGCCAAGGTTCAAAATTTATAATAAAAAAGGAAATTTATTAAAAAAAAAATTATTATTTTAAATGAATTTTATTTGCGCGGAATGGAATTAAAAAATTTCATGACCCAAGGAAAGTTTACGAAATCAGGGAAGGCGATATTCTCTTCGATCAAGGGTTGGCTAGAATTACATGGCATACATTACATTATGGCATACATACATACATTAACTATTATAAATGATTTTTACTAAACCTAAACACCGAAAAAATTAAAAGCTAAGGAAGTTGTTTTTAAGATATTTGTCTCCAAAACCTAATGAAAGCAAAAATATATCTATACATATATATGTATATATTTAATGGAATAAATTATCTTTCACCCTCAATGGGCACAACATATTATAAAACTAAGCAGTAAAATATTTACAATATATTATATGTATTTGAGCTGACAATTTACTGTATGCCACAAAATAACATTAAACTACCACAAGATTAGTTTGAAATTTCCATTTAAAATTTTCTCAAGTGAATTACTATTTAGTATGTAAAATATCTGAAATTACATACCAACAGAGACAGAGGCACATGTATATAATGACATCAGTTTAAAAAGGTACTAACAAACATTTCGGTTTACTTGGAATTTTGTTAAAACCCGCACACCGAAGGATAACACAGGATCACATTCAAAACGGTAGTCGTTGAATTGAGATTAAGTGGGTATTTGCAGCTACTAAATCATCATATATTGTAATCCGTTAAATGTAAATGATGCGCAAAAGCAACAGCGAAACTCAGCATAGACCGATAGTGGTTCAAACGTATTTTAGAAGGCATTACTTTGGAATGAGTTATTTCGATTCAGTTTTTTAAAACATTACGGGCAATCCAATGGAGAGCGGAATAGAGGTTTTGCAATAAATACAAGAAGAAACGGTTTTTTTTTTGAAAATCAAGAAATAATTTCAAAAATTATTCTAAAAACCGTTATTCTACTTAAATACAAAAGAACAGCGAAGAATATATGTACATATGTATATATAAAAAAGGACAAAAAAAATTTAAAAATATAAAAAAAAATTGTTACTATCGCATTCAATTAAAAGTATTTAAAAAAAAAGTATGAAAAAAATAGAATTTCAGAAATACCTAAAATGGATCGTAACAAAATCGACGCATCGGATGGTGCCGGGGGATGCAAAGTGGATCACTTACCATACAGTAAAGTCAAACGAAAACGGTCGTGGTCGAAGGCAGTGAGCTGTTGCCCTACGGCCAAACTCTAAGTTCAGACCTGTACTACAAGCAGTTGGAACATCTGAAGGAAGCAAACGCCAGAAAGCGCCCAGTTTTGGCCAACAGGAGGGGAATGTGTTTCATCAGAGCAACGCCAGAACACGCACATCAATAGTGACTTTCCAGAAGCTCCGAGAGCTTGTTTGGGAGGATATTTTGCGTGTGTGTTTCTTGCACCTAGCAATTAGCATCTGTCACTGTCTATGACGAATGATTTGGCTGGTGAAGAACTGGCAAGAAAAAAAACCTATGCAAATCGATTGCACCAATTTTTTGCTAATAGGGATGAAGAATTAAAGAGGATAATTTTAACTATGGTACATAAAGCCTTCAATTTAATGAAAAAATAATGCATAATTTTTTACTAGAGCATACGAGTATGTATGACTTCACGAAGGTGGTATGTAAGCGATTCTCCATATTTCTGCTTATGTATATTTTTCTCTCAAATAATACTTTCTGCTGGGTAGCCAATACATTTTCCACACAAACTTGTATACCTGACTACGCTCTGTGCAAGTAGCTTGGTGTTAAAGAAAAATCCCAACCAACAAGCTAACTAACTAACTAACCCTTTGGTGTTGATGGTGCACGCGCATTTTGGCAAGAATTAACATGAAGCCACAGAGCGAAATTTAGCGGCAACACCCACTGTGAGTCCTAATCTAAATAGGCCAAGTGTGCAATTTCTCGGAATTTCCATTTTAATTTTATTCTATTATCTTTTGTTTCTGTGGAAATTTTCGAAAAATATATATTATATTTGCATATGAATAAACAAAAATTTTGCAAATACACTTGTATTAAACTGGGTTTTACACTTTGTCTAAACGACGTTGACCATTTTGGTTCGTTCCTTTTTCTTCTTTTTTTTTTTGTTTTTTTTTTTGGCAGCTGAAAAGGTGTTCAATAATAAAATCATAATATATCTCGATCTTATCTTTATCATCTAAGTGTGTGTGGGCATGTGTGCATACTTACATACACGTATATGGTATACTAAAGGTAAGCAAATAGTTACCCTGAACATGCCTGCCCAGTTAACCAAATAGTAAGAGTTTGAAGGCAGGGACTTGTTCAAGCGATCATTAAGACTTTATTTTCATACAACACAAAGTCGTTAGTGGTTGCACCTTATCTACATATAATCAGACTTGCAATCCAACGCAGGACCACAGGTTATAGACCTTTGAGCATTGTGACAAAACTATTGCTTTGAACTTATTCAACCCATTAAACGCTGGTGGAAGCAAAGAAAGGAGGTAGAGGTAATGATGCTCATAAAATGTGAGCCTCCGGCAGACAGATGTAGATCATACTTGATAAGGAAAAGCTCATGAATATACAAGGAACAATGAATAAAGCATCAAAACTCAACAGGAAGCTTAGCAGTACAGAGTTTCTGATAACTCTATGGATCTGGTATCGCCTCTATGGATCTGGTATCGCCTCTACCCTTCGGAGTCTACCAAGTACAATCTAACCTCACTTAATTGGTTGGTTGAGAGAGGAGGTATGGAAGCTTATCGCGTGCGGTACTTGAATTCTCTCAAACATCGACCTCAGTTAGATGGAACGGATTTTACTTTCTGGTATCAAACTCCATAAGCGAATTTCCTTTAATGAAGTTACTTGACTATAAAAGCAAGGAAGCTGCGAACTATTAAGGATCTCACTAAGCTACGGTAGCTTAGAGTTGACTTTAAAAAGTGGGAATTTCTTAAGTAGCGACTCTGGAGTGTCACATTAGGGAGGCTCGTCCACAAGTCCCACGACGTGTTAAGCCAAAATGACCTAAGAGAGTATAATTGTCAAGTGTTATAAGAAATCTGTATCACTTCTTACTATTGAAAGTTGTTCAGGGAGTTCCATACCCTACGACTATGTGAGATTGTTACTTATCAGCGCTTCGCTGTAGTGGGAGTTTAACCTACTGGATTAGTGGGAGTTTAACCTGCTACAATATCCAGACCTGAGTTGTGCCAGTATAACGCAGGTGATGGTTTGACTCCGAAAGCGCCATTCACAGGGAGAGAATTAATGAAGGTGTTAACTGACTCATGATGAGTGGCGTTAAGTGCCTATCTGTACGCCGACCTTTCCAGCGGTTGTACGTCGGTGGAGGGTCAGCTTATAATAAATGTCTGTTAGGTTACGAGTAGCATGTAGGTATACTTCGCTGTGCAAGTGACATCCGGTTCTACGCACCGGATTTGACCATGATTTCGGCGTCCTAACCGCGTTTAATCTAAATTTCGGCCGGTTAAAACCAGCAGGTGGTGATATAGCCAAGAAAGTGCACAGGGACACACTTTGTTGCCTCATGCTCAAGCATGGAAGAGTTATTCTTTGTACGCACAAAACCACAGGTATTTTTTATGATGTTGTTTGTTCCAAAACCTTTTGGTTTACTGGGTTGGCATCCAAAATACAGGCTACATACTTAAACTAACCCTTAGTTTGCCCATAAATACTATTTATCGCAATATATGTCGACAAAAACAAGTTGAGCGAAATTTTTGGGCTGGAAATTAGGTTTCCACCTCGACTTGGAAGGGAAGGATGCCAGAAGCACCTTTTGCAAACAATTAAGACATGTAAACACACACACACAAGCGTATATAGGTATGTATGAACATAACTCATATTCTAGCGACCTGTGTTCACTTGTTGTCCACATGTTTGTTGCGCTCACCAGCACCAGCAACAACACCATCGCCACTCGGTGCAATGCAGTTCAGTAAAGCCAATGCGACGAAGCCACGTCGAAGATTAACTGCTGCGCTCACAGGTACCGAGTGACGTTCCACAGCTACTGTGTTTATTTTTCCACACGCTAAAACAATGCAAGCGATTAAGGCAGCAATTCCATAAACCGCAATGCCTCGAACGTACACAAAGGCTAAGAAAGGAGCAGTGAGCGACAAAGCCAGTCGGAGCGTTGATAACGGCAATAGGAAAAAGGTAAGGCAACGGCAACGACAACGACAACGGCAACGATGGCTGCTGAATGCGGTTAATCCCTTTGCTGCTAATTCGGCGATGCAGACACACACACACACACACACACATACATACATGCATACATATTTTCAAATTTGCATTGCATTGTGTGTGGCGCGTCTATACATATCTATGGGTGGGTGACTGAGTGTGTAGGTGCGTGTGTGTGTGTGTTATATGTACTATTTGTTTGGCTTTCCATTTGCACGCATGCAACGTTATGCACACGTACCTACCTACTCACTTTAACTAGTCCCTAGTAGCCGACAGCCGACAACCGACCAACCGTTCGACCGTACGACCGACTCAGCTTAACTTCAACTATGTCTTTACTCTTTGTCTTTCACCTGCATAGCGGTTTGTATGTAGATACATATACAAATGTAGATGTGTATTTAAGTACAACAACGAATTTTATGTGGCATATTGACTGATTTTAGTATGCACAGTGGATCGTTTTGAGCATTATGCGGATACTTGATATGCTGATCGGGCCCTCAAAAAATTGTTGCGCTCCCTCCAGTGTCTCCGAGCCCTGATAGGTGGCCTGTGTTTTCCGGGCGATGTTATGACCGAAAGGTGTGGCGAGCTCTTAAATTTCAGTTAGTTACTGCCAGTACGCCATAGTTGTTGAGTGCTGATAATGTGGTGATGCTATCCTTGAAGTTACTAGGTTCTCTTAGCTACAGCACCTACTTTTGCTCTTGTCGTCAAGCAGATTGATGAATGACGCGTTTCTAAGGGTTTCATCTATTGTCTTCGAAACTCTCATCATCGCACCCGATGGCATAATCATCAGCTCTCTTACAAAGGGGCGGCTGTGTAACCCAATGAAGCGCAGTCGTTGATTGAGCGAGGAGGTAGAACGGATGAGGCTTTCAACCAATAGCTTCAAGAGTGAGCAAGAATGTTATTCAATTCCCAACTCGTTGTGTTTCCCTTCAGTATGTCACGACAGTGGAATGGCTACTATAGATTCCATCTTCATTTAATGAATACGCTAGAGGATAACCTTTAGTATTGATCGCACCGACAACGCTCACGCTCGTCACATATATATGTCTGCGTCTTCAAGAGCTTAGAACCATGCTCTTGACGAATAAGCCTTGGCTTTGGCCATCTACTATCGATAAAGTTGATAGCTAGTATATTCTTAAACCCAGCAGTGAGGATCTTAAAACCAAACCTGTGTGATTACGACTTCAACTTAAATTCATTTTACCCTTACGTATTATCACCGCCCCCTGAAATGATTGCGACTTAGGAGACGTGTTCCCTCCGTATCTCTCTGCATCGATGAAGCGGCCTTTTAATTTAATTTACAGCTGTGGAATACCTCACACATTACCAGCCAACCTCTTCCTTACAAATATATGTAAGGAGCTTGAATACATTCTCCTTTTTCACAGACCGACGCAATGACTCTCTACATTCGATTTACGATGTTATCGATAGATTTGATGCGCATTCTCAAAACGAGCAGTGAGGATCATAGAAAGAAACTTGTTTGATGATGACTTCAAGTAAAAGTTCATTTCACCATGAGAACAATTGTACAAAGCCTTTTAGAAGCTCTGCGACTCGAACAAAAAGGTCCACCCAGAACTCTGAGAATCGCTTATAAGTCCATCGAATGGGTTCTAAAGCATCTGCTTCATCACTATACCACCCTGGTTGACTCCTGACTGGTGGTTTATCATTATCAGAAGTTCGAAGACAATTTTCATACTCTGCGAGCTTTACGGTAGCAGTACTTTCGACGCTCGCAGCTTGCAAATTGTTCCACTGTACTTTGAGCACCACACATACTCACACACACACAAATAATGTGTTAGAAGGGATTAGTCGCAACAAATAGGTCGCTTGGAAGAACTACTTCTACTTAGGCATCGTCTTTTAACTATGTATACACACTTAACCGCCGCTTGCTACCTTACGAACACAAAACCGAAGTTAATCAGTCAAAATACATACATAAGCAAACGACAGCCAAGTCTACAGCCAGACTGGCAATCAGTCAGTCGGTCAGTGGCTGAATAAGCGGGTCGGTGCGGTGTGCATTCAATGGAAATAACAAGTTACGGCCTGTCTATCGCCTGTCCGTCCGTCCGTCCGCCTGTTTTTCCGTTCGTCCGTCAGTGTACCCCGCATGTGTGCTGCACTCTACATTCTAGACTCTACAAAGGTTTGCCTTGATGACTATCAGCAGGTGGTTGATGAGTTTGGGGCTTTTGCATGCCGGTACTCGTTTTTTTTTCGCAAAAACAAAGACATGAAAACAAACCCCGATTGATGAGCATGTCTAAATGCAAACTGCGAAAAGGTATCAACAACCAACAAATATGTACATATGTATGTATACTTCTCGCTCTGGCGGTGAAAGGTGAAAAGCGGCCGCAGCGGGCACGTGACTCAAATCTTCCAGAAGTAGCAGCATTTTGCGGTTTTGCGCGATTAACCACCAACCGGCAAGGCACCACCAACACCACCACCACCAAGCCACCAAGTGGTGAGCCACGCAGCCTAAGTGAGACACAGTGAGACCGCGCGGCAGCAAGAGATCAACAGCGCACATCATGAAACCATACAAATATGTCATTATTCACCTTATCATGAGCGCATTCCATTCTTCTCGCACTTGCTTACCATCATCATTATCGCCATGGTGCACTTAAGCATTATTGCAATCAGTGAGACCCCGCCGAAGAAGAAGAAACATCTTCAACGCTCGCGCTTTGCTCCCCGGTAGTCCAAAATGTCGTCGGCTCGTAAAGGAAGTGTCTTCTAATATTTCCCATGCAGCTTTGCATTAAGTCCTAAAGCAAACAATTTTGCAGTTCATTTGCAGTACAAGGTCTATTACATACTAATATTTATAGTAAACGCACATGTGTATGCACCTACAATCTATTTATTTGCCTTTAATTACAAATAACTATTTCTTTTTCCTTCACTAGCGAAAATGTTCAATATTTTCATTGGATTTGCCCTATCGATTACCACATTAGTCATACCCAACCGATTATTAGACATTTTGACGTGCAAATATAAATACGAAACATTCGTACATACATACATACATATGTTATGTATGTCAACTATCTGCCCTTGTGCTCATCTACATACAAATATGTACTTGTACCAAAAAAAAAAAAAAAACAAAAAAACAAAGAAAAATTATCACATTTTCTGAGGATTAAAATATTTTTAATCCTTGGCGAAATATCTTAATCCACTCTTACATAAATATTTACTTCCTCCACCACTGATTTTGGTGTGGGAAAGTGTCGTCGAAAGTTTCCAAACGAAGCGGCAATTGTGAAAGATACTAAATACCTATCATGTGGCATATCAAAACAGTTTCGATTGACAGGCGCATGTGTCCAAAGATTATTGTTCGCAAGAAAAATAAATAACAAATTTCCAAAAAAAAAAAATCTAAATAAATAAAAATGGCAAAGCAAATAATTTTATTATCTAAATTAATCAGTTGGTTGTAAAATTGGTTGAGTTCTCCGCAGTTACACATCGTGTAATAGTAACTCCATAGAGGAACATAGAAGTCATAAGAGTTATAGCCGAGCTAGCCATAAATAAACTAAAATAAAATGCATTTAAAATATTTTTTTTTTCTAGCAATTATTTTTTTTATTAAAAAGTTTGCACCTTGGCATTATATGTGCAACCAAACATCATTGAAATGACCGCCTCGCGAATTTTTGCAAGCTTGGATACATTTTAAGGTAATTTTCGACCACTCTTTGGCACATATTGGGGGGTATCTCAGCCATAACTTGACGAAAGTAGATTTTCAAGTGTTTAAGAGTTAAGGGTTTACCCGCATAAATACGGTCTTTCGTGTAGCCCTGCAAAAGAAAAGTCCAATGGTGGCAAATCGCACGATCTCGGTAGCCAATTGACATCGAAAAGACGATAGATTACGCGGCCGAGAAATTTCTCTCGCAATTAAACCATATAAGCACGTGTTTTGTGGCTTCTTGAAACCACATACTGTGCAAGTCGCGTTCTTCAATTACAGATTGAAAAAGGTCGCTTATCATACGACCATAACGCTCCGAATTGACAGTGACCGTCCTGGCGTTGTCTTCTTCAAAGAACTAATATAAGGTACAAACACACCTCCAGAACGAAGGGATCATCAGGCATTCAGCTTTTTAGTTTTGGTGTAAAGATCTCTCTTTAACTATTTGAGAGGAAGAAATGTGCCTCGTCGCAGAAGAAAATTTTGTTCAAAAAATCGCCATCCACTGCTTGGTCTTCAACACCTAAACGACTGCTGGTCTGTTGGTTTAAGTTCTTGTCTAAGCTGGACTTTATGTTTATGTAAGTCCAAGTGCAAAATACTCATTAATATGCCGTAAGAAATTTCCATCTCTTGAGAACGTCGAGAAATATACACATTTGAGTCTTCGGTTCACTTACAGTAGCGATATTTGAGGTGGACCGAGGAAAATGATGATGTCCAGTCTCTCGGAATTTCTTTAAAATTTTACCGATTGCTTGAGTAGTTGGACTATTATGGGTACCATAATAAATTCCTCTTAAAGCATGAAACGTGGCCACGTTTGAGTCACCATTTTTGTTGTGGGTTTTAACAATATTTTAACTCAAGCAGAACATGTTTGGTTTGACCGTTAAGATTTCCAGATGTCAAAATACAGCCCTGTATTCTTTAAATCACGAAACGTATAACCCTGTTGTACATATCTCTGAAAATATGAACATATATATGTATATGACATGGACTCAGTATTTTTAATGGAAATATTCAATAACGATTCAATGTCGAGACCTGTTACGTCCTACTCTTCTTCTCGGTGCATTTACTTATTATCTATTTTCAGAAAAAAACTGTTTCGAAGAATCAGTAAACAACGTGCTTTTTGAATTATCTTGTGACCAACTATAATTTTATATGTATATACATACATATAAGTTCTTTTTCCAGCATGTTAGAACTAACGTTGGCTAGAGTTACCTTAGATTCTTTTTTAGTTTATATCCCATCTTAGTTTTATGCTGAGTACTTCGTTTGAGGTTTGTTCAATGTTCAATAGTTTCAGCACCTCCACCAGTTCAAAGAAGTGTAGTTGGCGTTTATTCAAGGTGTGTCAGAGTCATATATTGTACCTCTATATAAATCTGGTAGTAGTTCTTCAATAGGGAATTACAAGGGGATAGCAAAGTTATGTTCTATTGAAGCTATTATAACTGATCAATTAGCCCATTCTATATCGTCACTTATAGACATCTCATAAAATGGGTTTTGTAAAGGTAAATCTACCCTATGGAACCTGCTAGAGTTTACCAGCCATGCCAGTAATGGTGTCAAAAATGGTAATCAAACAGATGTTATCTACACTGACTTCAGCAAAACAGTTGATAAGGTCTCTCATCCTTTACTTCACTTTGAACTCGATCATTTCGGGTTTCCAGCTTCCCTTTTCAAGTGGATTTCATCGTACTTGATTGGTAGAAAACAAATTTTTAAAAATTGTACATCACGTGAAATAGCAGTAACATC
This sequence comes from Ceratitis rosa, assembly GCA_037013455.1. Classification (NCBI taxonomy): domain Eukaryota; kingdom Metazoa; phylum Arthropoda; class Insecta; order Diptera; family Tephritidae; genus Ceratitis; species Ceratitis rosa. Next base: position 18,001,794 of record JAWMAG010000054.1, read on the forward strand.
TGGTGTTCTTCAAGGCAGTCACCGCGGTCCTCTTACTCTTCCTTATATTCAGCAATGACCTTCCAAATCTTGTTCTTCATTCAAAAATATTCATTCTATTGAAGAAAGAGAGCTTTGGCAACTTGACCTAAATAATTTGGTGGGTGGTGCGATGCGAACTGTATGTCCCTAAATTTAAATAAGTGAAAATATATGTGTTTCTCCAGAAAATCTTTCCAATCCTTTATCTATATGATACATAATCACAGTGTTGAAAAAGTTACTGACTTTATTGATTTAAGTGTCACAATGGACCCTAAGCTAGATTTAAGAAATCAAATAAATGCTTATGCTAATAAGGCAAAAGGTGTTTTAGCTTTCATTAAACGTTGGGCTAAGGAGTTCAAGGACCCATACATTACCAAATTACTCTTTACCTCACTTGTTAGGCCCATTTTGGAATATCGCTCAGTTGTATGGAGTCCGCACTATCAATTGTATAGTGATAAATCAGAATCTGTACAAAAGCAATTCCTATTATTTGCTTTAAAAAATTTAAACTGGGATGCGAACAAGAACCTGCCTTCTTACAAAAGTCGTTTACGGCTAATTAATCTGCCTACACTCCATAGTCGTAGAAAGATGCTCGGAGTTTTATTTTTAACTAAATCGATAAAAGGTGCTATCAATAGCCCATTTCTACTTAGCTTAACTTTACCATCCCTTTAAGATCATCTAGACACTTTAGGCCCCTTCATTGGGCTCATGCAGAACAAACTTTGAAACGCACGAACCTTTTAGACCTTTGTGTAACAATTTTAATACACACTTAACCAACATTGATTCCTCTGACTCGCTTTTCTGTATCAAAACCTTCTTACTGAGTGCTTTAAATAATTTAATAAATTCCCTCTCCTTTTCCCCATGCAATTTTATAGCAGCTGATGAACAAATCTGTAGCTGTTTAGTGTAAGAGGCAAGTGTAACCGCGACCTTCCGCGATCGGTTTCATCATCCGCACGGCTAATGGATGGATTTTTATTAGGAGCTTTCATTTCATATCAGAATATGTTGGAGGGTTTTACATTCTCTGCCTCGCCGCTAGGCAATTAGAACAAGATGAAAGTGCTGTCATATCAAATTTATGGTATATGCTATTTATTTGTATCTTGCGTTGTATAAGTCCGATCGGGTTCTGCTAGGTGACGTTAGAAAGATGACATTTTGTACTAAAAGGACTTTTTTGGCAGTTTTGTGATTGGTTGATTCATGTTTGTTTGAGCGAGCGTCAAAGATGGGCACTCGTTTTTCTTCGATACTTCGATGCTTCACGGAGTGGAAGGCCAATTGTCGAAAATGTCAATAAAATCATGAACAATGTCGAGTCCCACCTATGATGGTACACTATTTCGATTGCCCAAAAGCTAAAGATTACACAAAAAACCATTTGGAACCATGATGAGTTGGAATGCGCGAAAATTTTATGGCAAGATGCGGCGACTCACAAAGAGTTTCAAAACTGGAGCATCCTCATGTAAGAACCAAGGAATCTGGTGACTGATGTCCAGAGCATAGTACATTTATACAAATAAATTTATACAAATTTTGGTCAGATAAGTGCAAGTAGGACGATTTTGCTCTGCACAAATCCTCAAAACCTGGTTCCAATAATCTACATTAATTATCATGGAGTAAGCCTCGTCAATTTTGTAAATACGGTCTAATCGGAAATACTGTATAAAAGAGCCCAACATTGACGAACTGATTGTACCGCCTCAGAGTAATTTTATACCAGGTATTCGCTGCGCACCAGATATTCATTATACGGCAACTCTTGGAAAAAGTCTGCTACAGAAGGATGAACACTCACCACCAACTCGTCTGTTTTGAAACGACATTCGATAGCAGTTTTGTTTGAATTTTTTAATTTTTTTCCCATAGTATGGTATTTTGGTCTAGCTATATAACGAGAGTATTAAAAATTCACCCGAAAAAGAAGTCGAAAATTTAATTCCGGTGATCAGCTAATAGCGATCTTTGCTAGAGATGCGCACAAGCACTGAACAAAATTACTTTATCGATTATTTGCAATAAATTTTCTTAAACAGATTTGATAACCATAATTGTTCATTTAAATAAACAAATGCTGCTGATTAGCTAAGAACTGATTTTGGAATGAGTTAATTTTACGTTTTACCTGAATCATTTGTTTAAAAAAAGTTTACTATTTCAAGTCTATATCAATCGATTACCATGTACCAACTACAGATATGAGCAAGTGATTTGATATTTATTTTATTTATTTATAATGTACGAGTATATACTGAAGCGATTTTCGGTCACCTCCTCCTTCAATTTGTCATTTCGTCTTTTGATGGTTTTCCAAGAAATGAATTGACATACAGTTTTTATTATACTAAGCCGCCTCCTAACGGCTAATGGTTTTTTATGAGAAGCTTCTTATTTCATGTCATAAATACACTCGGAGGGGTTGACATTCCCTACCAAGGGGCGACCGCAATTAGAAATTTTAAATTAATTTTTTATTTAAATTAATTTTCTATAACTTTTTTATTTAAATTAATTTTCCATAACTTTTGGATGTTAGTCGTACCTTCCTAATAACATTATAATAATTTTCTCCACTTTTTAGATGTTCAAAAAGCTCAGAAAACTACCAAGGAGCCAATTGGATGCTACCTTATCATCATTAAATTAATTTTTCATTTTATCATCTATTGTTATTGTCATCGTTCCATCATCTGCGGATGATAAATCGTTAGCAAAACTTTCCACTCGAAGACTCCCAATGCCGATTCAACAACTGTTGTCATCGTCCATGCCTCCCCACCACATAGTAGGACAGATATGATGAGCGACTTGTAGAGTTTGGTGTATGTTTGTCGAGACTTTACTTTTAAATTGCCTACTCAGTCTAAAGAAGAGTGATTCTGCGTTGGATTTTCATAGGTTGTAATTAGTTACAATTGATTGCGATTGAACTGTGTCAGTTAAAACTTTGAATTCAACTTAAAATTCATTAATTTATTTATTTATATTTAAGTATTTATAAAATAAAAATTGAATTGCAACAATAAAGTGTAATGGCTTTGTGTATTTAATTTATGTTTGTAATGGTACATAGGATTGTTAAATGAAATATGTTAACATAAAATGGGTTTATTTAAACAATGTATTCGTTCCTGAGAATGTAGCTTTTAAACTACTTCTCATCATCGGGCAAGGATTCTTTTGGAACTTCTGTTTCGTCACTTACATCACATGCCGCGCTCTTGTAAAATAATTTTAGAATTTAACTTACGTGCAGCTCAAAAGGAATTCTGTTTTGTCTGGAAAGATTGTCATGTGTCTATAATTCTTTATTTAAGTCCCAGCTTTGTGATTTCGGCAGCCCCCTTCCAATGAAAATGGATCTTTCGTTGTTCTAATAGTGGCAAAATTTTGTCTGCGAATGCTTCTAATAAAACATTTAGTGTTTTTATTTTTCATTAAAACAAATATTACCCTTCTTCACGATCAATTTATTACAAAATTAATAAAAAAAAGCTGCAAGTTTCTCCTTCATTGTTTTATTTTATGTGACAATTATGTTAACACAACAAATAAATTGTTTGTTTTGATTTTCATGACCAAAATATCTATTTGAGACCAAATACTGTTTAATGCATCCCAGCGTAAAACTGTCATTGTTTACCAACGATTTTTTTTCCTCGTTCGCAAACACTCGTAAACTCATTCGTTGATTTTCATTCCCGTTCTAGAGAGAGTAGAACTACCGAATAGATTGCTTATGCTGAATATATAGTTTTGAGTTAAGCAAAAGTGTGCAATTATTTGATTATTTTTGGATTCAGGTTGATTTTTAAATTTTTGAAATTGTTGAGCCCTTTAGATCGCAATATTTCTGATGAAAATTGGGAGCTATCTAGTTCCCATAGGGTCGCCAAGGTTATACTTAGAGAGTACCTTTTAAAAAACGACTGGATCACGATTGTTCTTGAAGCGTACATTTCCCGTTACCTTTCATTTCGTGCCATCAGTTCGAAGACAAGAAAATAGTGGAAGTACTATGACATGTGTACGGCGAATATTTTAAGGAAGCATGATTCAATAAAATTTTTTTTTTTCAAGAAATATGGTATAAATGCATATATACCTAATAACAAAATGAAAATTTGGGATTAAAAATATCAAAAAAAAAAATAAATAAATAAATAAAAAATTATTGTGGTTGCGGCAGCAAAGAGTAAGAGGACACTTACTGCCTCCTCCATGAAAAATGAATAATGCCGAATATTTTCCGCCAGCATGACTGTGCAAAGCGCGGACCACCTTCTGGAACAGCAAACTGCAACAACAAAGTCAACGAGACAAGACGACAAGACCAACACAAAGAAAGCGAGAAGACATTTTGTACGCATTTTCATTTCATTTTTTATTTTTATTTCTATTTTTTTTTTTAATTTTTAAAAAGCAAAAGTAACAGAATTACATCAAAGAAACACATCATGCGTACGAACAAAAATATGTATGTATGTACATATATTTGTTAGTATGTAGGAACAGGACAAAAGAATAAACGAGCTATGAAAAGCAGCGAACCAAAAAGCTGCGAGTGAAAACGCAAACCAACGACGAGCGATCAAGAGACAAATATACATACATACTTATAAACAGATACTGTTTGCAAGAATACATTTTTTCAACAACAACAACAGCAACGACTAAAGAAACAGCAACAATATATCCAAGTCCCTCGTCCAAGTACAAAATCGTTGTTGTCGCAACGAACAGACGTCCCTAGAGGAGTAGCTGCTTTTGTCACAAATACGTTTTGTTGTTGTTTTTGTTGCCGTTGCTGTAATATACTTTTGTGTTGTTTTTGTTGCTAATATTATGCTGTTACTGTAGTTGTTATTTTTATTATTGTTATTTTTGTTTTTTCTTGTATTACAAAATGTTTGTATGTATTACCAACTCCAGCCAGCCTACATTCACTCTTGGACACCTACAGTTGTTGGCAATCAAATATTGTCGCCAACATCAGCATAAATAATACATAGTACCTACAACAAGAAAAATAGGAACGAGAATAACATCAGCTTGTAAGACACAAGCAAACTATAATACAATACAATGGCCGAGCGAAAATATAAACACATCAAAAGCAACAACAACAAAAATAGTTGCAGACAGCCAAATTCGCGCTACAAATATGGCAACGCTATTGTAAGATACCAACGTAAATGTTATACAATCTTTTGTTTGTTGTTGTTGTTGTAATCGTCGCATGTGTTTTATTACTCTTGTTGTTGTTGTTGTTGTTGTTACTTTTATTGGACTGTTGTCTCAGCATTATTTATTCGTTTCGCATTATTGCAAAAACAAGAAATACACATTATAGTTGTTATGTTTTTTTTGGTGGATGCATTCACATACACACATACACATGTACATATTTATTTAAATAAAGTAAGTAAAAGAAAAATAAAAAATAAATAAATTTAATTAAATAATGAAATTAAAATAAATTTAAAATTAATAAATTAAAATAGTGAAATTGATGAAAAATAAGAAGGAATAAATTAAAACAAAATAAAAATAAAATAAAATTTAATTAATTAAAAATTGATAAATAATAAGATTAAAATCAAATAAAATAATAAATTGAAATAGTGAAATTAAATATAAATAAAAAGAAATAATTTAATTAATGAAATTAAAATAAAATAAAAAATTAAATAAAATGAAATTAAACAAAATAATTCAAAATACATTAAATAAAATTTAATTAAAAAAAAAAACAAAATACGATACGAATGAAATAAAAATTAATACATTAAAACAGTGAAATTGAAGAAAAATAAGAAGGAATAAATGAAATTAAAATAAATAAAATTTAATAATTTAAAAGTTGATAAATAAAATAATGAGATTAAAATTAAATAAAAATTAATAAGTTAAAATAGTGAAATTAAATAAAAATAAAAAGAAATAATTTATTAAATGAAATTAAAATAAAATAAAATAAATTTAAAAATTAAGTTAATTAACAAATGAAATTGATATAAAATAAAAAAATTAAATAAAATGAAATTAAACAAAATAATTCAAAATACATAAAATAAAATTAAATTAAAAAAATAGCAAATAACAAACAAAAAGAAATTCAACTGAGCCAAATAAATAATATTAAATTATTTTAAAATAAAAAAACCAGGATAGAAAATATAGGATAAAATAAAATAATCCGAAGAATAAAATAAACCGAAGAATAATACAAGATGAAACAAAATAAAAAATAATAAAAAAAATTTATGAAATCTAATAAAATAAACCGAAAAAAATAAAAAAAAATATAAAAGGATTTAAAAATAATAAAATAAAGTAAAATAATAAATACAAAACGAAACGAAATTAAACAGAATCAAATAACATAAAAAATATAAAACTTAAATTGTATGTAATCAAATAAAATTAAAAAAGTTAAGTAAAACACAAAAAAATTAAACAAATTAATCCAAATGCAGTAAATAAAATAAATTAAATTAAATACCAAAAAAAATTAACATTAAAAATAAAATACAATACAATGAAGGAAATTAACATATAAAATATGTAAAATAAAATAAAATATAAGATAAATGAAATTAAAAAACAAATAAAGTGAAATAAAATTACTAATTTAATATAAAACAAAATGATGCCAAATAAAAAAATAATGATGTAAAATAAAATTAAAAAGATTAAAATAAAATAAAAAATTGTTACAATTATACAAAATAAAACAAAAATAAAATGAAATGCAAAAGTAATATAGAATAAAGTAAAAAATTAATATAATATTATATAACATAAAACGAAATGAAAAAATTTAAATTGAATAAAATCACATAAAATAGAATAAATTAAAAATAATGTACATACATATATATAGGTATACATATGTATATAAACAAATAAAACAATTAAAAAAATACGTTCATGAAATAAAATGAATTGAGATAAAATAAAATAAAGTAAAATATAATGAAATCAAATAAAATTCTTAAAAAAAAATTTTAATATAATAAAACAAATAAATTTCTAGTATCTTACATAAAAATTGAATGAGTAAAGATACAATCGGCGAAGTGAAATCAGCTGCCAAGAGACGATCACCTTTCGTTTATTCTTTGCATAATTTTGCACGTTTGTCTAGCCAGGATACGAACCCACAGTAGCACACAGGGATGCCAATGCTCATAAAAATTCACATTTTTAAATTATAAACTTTTTCGAAATTTATTTGTTTCCGGTTATGAGTGTGTGTCTGTACAGTTAACCCTCTAACGGGCCAATTTTTTTTTTTGTTTTTTTGAAGAGAAATATTCACACAGACTAATTCGGATGCGAGAAAAGCGATTTTGAAGCCAGGTTCGAAAAACCCTACCCCGCCTTTAGGCGGACTTGCCTGGAAATTAGAATCTGTAATAAATAGACGAATAATGGTTTTTTATATACTTGTTGTTGTAAAACATTGTAGAACTTGGATATTTTTGAACATTAGGTGTTGTGGAAGAGTTGGAAGCATTTATTTTTACCGATAAAGATAAATTAACATTCCATTTTGTGTTTCTGATTTACGGTGCATTCTTTTGTTGCTCCGATCCAAACAGTCATGTAAATGACCCATACCCTTCGTAACGAATATCAGTCAGAGGTACGTAAGTGTACTTGGAGAAGCACTTCTTAGTCGCCCTACTAAACTCTTCAGAATTTTCTAGAATGGTAAAGTACATCAGCTACTTCAGTTCGAAAATCAGACAGCTTCAAATGAGTAAACTGACGCCTTGCACAAAATCGCCGAGCGAGTAGGTATGAATTCACCGTAGCCAAGTCCACAATATGGTACAATATACGCAGTGTCCATTTTTTGCTTTTCATCCGAATGTGGTAGCGTCTTAGTAAGATATCTATGAGATAAAAACGATCGAAGTATAGGAAGTATGGTTCTTAAGATTAGGAAGTGCTTACTGATCTACATTTAAGGAGGTAGCTGTTGAGAGGAAATTGCTTGTAGAAGCATTCTCTAATTTCTTGAATTTAATGTTCCATTTGGATAAAATATCGAACCAATATTAGCAACTCCTCATCTTCAGTACCATCTTAGGTTTCTTCATCTTCAGAGTGTTCGTCATCGTCATTGGAGGTATCCATGAATTCTTCCATTTCCTCATCCGTTAATTATGACAATTTACTTCGTTTGAAGTTATCCATTGCAATAATATGGGCCAGTATTCTAAGGAACAAACGTCTGGTTAGTTTCAATTTTGCAATAAAAAAAGAACAGTGTTGCATACACCGCCTTTAAACGTAGTATGTTTTTTGATCGATAAAAGTTTAAATTTACATATAATTGATAACTTTTTCTTTAAATTCTATTATCTATAGAATACTTCTAGGCACTGACAATTTTTTTCCGCTATAAAAACACTTTTTATCACTTTAACTCTTATTATAAATACCACTATTCAAAAAAACTTATTGTTTCATAAAATGTGCGCTATTTTTTTCAACGAGAATGATTATAACGGTTATTCGCTGAAAATTCCAGCTAGAAAATTAGCATTGCTATATAGTACAAATGATGGGCAAGCTGGAGGAAGTAGTAATGTTTAAAATAATTTTGGATTTACTAGAGTTTTACGGATTTAACTTAACTTAACTGTTAATTATTATCTACCTATTTCAAAATCGCAGAACTCTTTTCCTTGAATAACACATATAAATAACCATGACCGCCTACTACATGCATAAGAAAGAAAAATAGTTCAGAGAGCCTTGAGCAAACGCGTTGTACTCGTACGATATTTCACCGCTCAAATAGTATAACTGCGGACTGATTCTTGGTATTTAGGAGAGGCAAAATAAATAATAAAGGAAATAAAATGTTAAAATAAAACTCTTTTGTAAAAGGGTTTGGCTTATTTGAGGATGACCTCGTAATGAAAAATGGTATTTTACCTACAATTTGCTAATTTTTGAAATACATTCATATGTATGTATGTATGTACATTTATATATGTATGAAATTATATAGTTTTTCAGAAAAAAAAAAACAGTAGACATAGAGAAAGCATTTTTTAATGACGGACAAATTGTTTAACAAAAATTTGTATTTCCTAAATTACAGTTTTTAATTAGATATTTTTATTTCGATTCGATTCTCGGAAACTAATGAGCGAAAAATGAGAGGCGCGACGAAACCAAGTATGTAACTAACCAAGTAAAGTTACAAGTACAAGATCTGCAGAAAATACCTATATGTATGTGCAAGAGGCATATGTATGGTACACATATCTACGAGTATATATATTTGTATATTACTTAACGCTAACCAAAAATCTTTTCATCTACATATGCTGAATTCATATTCTCCTGTAAATAATTAACTTACACTACAAGTGTAATCCTCTGATTTAATCAATCACATTTATTAGTTGACTACACTTTTAGCGCTGACTGAGTAAAGTATCTTTAGCGAAAAAAAAAATTAAATTTATTAGTTATTCGATTTCATTTGAAACGTAATTCACATGCAGTTTAATCAAAGCTCTCTCTATTGAAGCATTTTCACGGTAGCTAAAGATATTATGTACCTACATATACATATGTATATAGGTTGGTTTGTTATTGCAATTTTTCGCAACTTTTTCGACTCGTCAAAAGTAAAATGACAGTGAGTAGGTTTGTGTATGTATCCATTTGCTCACAGCCGTCAGGTTGGTATTTTTCGCTGCATATATAAACGAAATCTATATACATATGAGTTGGTATGTGTGTTATGAACAGGATGGCTCTAATTAAAATACGAAGGAAAATTATTTATATGAGATATTATGGAAGGATTCAAAATTGGGTTCAACAAAAATACTCGCTATGGCAGACTTTACTTTTCCCACATATTTTTTCATGGAGATTTTTCACATTTTTGCAATAACAATTTCTTTCCTTTCTTATTTTCAGAAAAAACCATGGAAATGCTTGAGTTATTTTGCTTAGATTTTTCTTGGACAATAAGAAAATTGAGAAAATCAGCGCAAATAAACTTACCTGCCCTAATTTCAGAATGTACATACATACATACATACATATATTCTATATACAGGTATAAATATACTCGTTTTTATATATGTTTATATTATATATCTGCGCCTAAGGACATAATATATAAATGCTAAATGTATCTACAGTTATGTGAAAAATAATTATGACACTTGCACTAACATAAATTTCGGCATTAATGAAATTCAAATTAAATTTATTCTATATTATTTTTCATCGTTCCATTTTGTTAACTGAGCAAATTGTAATGGACGCATTGAATTTTTTTTAAAAATAATGATGGAAAATGTAGTAAAATTTGAAGCGAAATTCAAAAACACGGGGAAGGAAAAAACTTATTCACAATGCTTGGTAGAATATAAGATGAAAGAGGGGCTTGTAAAATATAACCCTTTGGTATATTCTAAATTTTTCTGTATTGATAGGCTAGTAAACCCCGCTTTCAGCATACCAAATAGCAGTAACGATTACTTTATATCCGACTATTCGTAACCGCTGAAGCTATTTACGTACCCTCAGTTTATTCTAAGCCGCCTCCGAACTGCTGATGGTTTTTTATGAGAAGATTTTATTTCATGCTAGAGGGCTTGACATCCCTTGCCGAGGGGCGACCGAAATTAGAAAAAATGAATTAATTTTTATATTATAATTAAATTTGTATAGTTTAGATGTTGGCACGATCAAGAATCGAACCCAGGACCTTCCGCATGGTGATAAGCTCCTTTTCGAATAAATTAAATTAAAGAACAAAATATTAGCTCAAAATACTGGAAAATTATTGTTGTCCTTGCCTTAATATGAAATACTATCGCGTTTGTCCATTATTTTTTCACATGACTGTAGACAATATTTGCTTAAGCCACATTTGGCTATGTTTTTTCCATCGATTTCTGTTTGAACGTATTTTCTACAATTTAAAGGCATCGATGTCCCTTGCTTATCCGCCTAGTCAAGTAAGTAAGTAACTATTTAGATATTTAGAAGAAAAATTCAAAATTTTTTTAGATAGGTATACTAGGTTCAACGTTTACCTGAGCACACGGCGAAACATCTCGAAGAAAACTGCAACCACAAATAACACATGTATTTGCATATACATAAATAAACATACATATGTACATATATATTATAATAATTTATAAATGTACTAAAGTCGTGCGAATGCCTCCTTGCAAATTCTGGTAGGTTACTTTAAGTAAATTTGGTATATATACCTAGAGCTGTTTGTTTGCATGTACATAAATATGTATGTATGTGCGCAAGTATGTAGCTTGAGCTTCAGTGTCGCAAGATGGCGCGTGCTGAAAAGCATAAAAATCCAGCAGCCGTCATTTGCTTCGCTACCACAACGCCAGCTACACAAATACTCAAACTCACACTTGCATATATGTACCTATTTGTATGTATGCAGAGTTGTACACTTTGGCTGTGCTCCAATACTAACATTACAAACATATCTACATAACCACCACTTGAGCCTTTTTTGTTGCCCACAACAGCACACTCGACAACGATCGCAGGCTAGCACGCTAAGCAAGCAGAGCTAAAGGAGCAGCCAGAGCAAAAACAAAAAAAAAACAGCAAAAATTGAAGGAAAAAAATTTGCAATATAAAAATATCGTTGCTGTTAGAAACTGGCATTGTAGGGATGCATGTATTTGTTATTGTATTGCGTCGGCCGCCGTCATCAACCCACTCGCTGTCGCCTCTACATAAGTAGCTATATAAATATGTACATATGTATGTATGTATATGCATAAAGTGTACGTACTGTGCAGACCACCATTTGCTGCACAGCAGCGTACCTACAAAGTTTTCGTTAGAGCATCGCTTTTTTTATTTATTTTCTTTTTGTTTTTGTTTCAAGCGAACGCTGCTCCTAACGACGAAGAGGCGAATGAACCGTCGTCGGGGGTGTGGTTTTAGTAGGCGCTGCGCTCTTGTTGTGTACGTATGCCCATACAATTATACATATATACACTTGTGTGCGACTCGCTATTTATTGCTACTCACCAACTGGTACTGGTGGGTGGAGTGGTGTAGGCAGCATACATACCTAGTATGTGCATACATAGTATGTACATATGTGGGTACTAGTGTGTGAGTATAGGTAGGTGACTCGAGCAATAAATAGCAACTATGCTTGGATGAAAAACAACAGCAACAAAGACAAATAAATACATTCATGTGTATTTACATCTGCAAAGCATATCGACAAGCTTATAAATATTATCTACAAGCGACAATAAAAACAGCAACAAAGTGCTTGAGTATAGGAAATGTAGTAGGAGCAGTAGTAGAGGCAGTAACAGAAGTGGTAGAAAAGAAAACCAACAACATAGCCGAGCAGCAGCAGCAGCCATCTACAGACGCTTCAGTTACCAAAAGCTGTCACGCTCTAACACATATGGTGTGTGCCCGCTCACACTGCAGATATGTACATACGAATACCACAAATAACAGCCGTGCCGTGATAAACACACCAAGACGGTTGTGCTTGCTTATTTATACAACGCAACCGTCGTACTCTTTCGCACACAGTTCAGTGCATGCCGAGCCGACGTAAACGCTATAGCTCGTACCTACTCGCGCGCATACTTTGTTTTGAGCAGTGTAGAGTCAACCCTGCTGAGTTGCAGGCACACCTATACATATGTACATATATATGTGGCTACTTACCTACCAAAATTACCAGTAGCTTGGCTTGCACCTCACCTTCGCAAACGTGTATTTACTTACCGTCGTTCCCTCGGCTCGTATCTAACTGTGTGTGCTGAACGAGTCAGTTGTTTGCTGTACACTTCGCTATATACACGTATTTTAGTATATACGTACGTACGTATGCACTTCGGAACAAGTTCTGAGTTTCTCAGCCAGTCATCCAGCCATCCAGCTATCCAAACGTCGGCCAACCAACACCAACACCAACAACGTTCGCACACAAAGGTGTTGCTAGTCGGTGTGCGGCATCACAGTCAGTCCAAAAGTTACGTTCATTCAGTTCACTCCGTATTTGTGAAGCGTTATCGTCGTATTCGGTGTGTCGTCGTCGGTGTTTACCGCTGCGTTTAGCCAACGTCTCTTGCTTGTATGTTTGCCGTGCCGTTAAATGTAGTTATTTTGTTATAATTTAAATATATTGATTAACGATTTGAGCGTTAACACAAGCTTGTGCTTGTGCAAAAAGAAAAACCTATAAATAATAAAAATATTAAAATAATTTGTATGCTGTGTGTTAGTTGTTTTTTTTTATGCAAAAACCCAAAGAAAGGGGTTACTAGCGTGCTGAAAATAGGCAACAAAAAAGATTTTGCAAAAAAAAATCAAAAGTTACAGCGAAGCAAGTGTAAACAATAATGAAACATCATTAAAAGTAAAAAAAAAAATATATATATATATAAATAAATAAACGCTTACCAAATAAGCCGAAATATAAATTGCAGCGACTAAAAAACGCTAGAAAACGTGTTACAGTTTTGAAAACATTGTGTTCAAACAAAAATCAGTGCTAATCTGATTGCGCATACAAACGGTGAGAATAAACAAAACAAAATATAACTAGTGTTGAATTATAAAAATAGAAGAAAAACTAAAAAGCGCAAAGCAAAAACAAATCATGATATTCGAACTCGCACCGATAACTATGAAAAAATCGTTGGAAATTTAAATAAGCCGAAAAGTGAATTTAGAAAAAGAAAAAAAAAACCGTAGCGAACTACACTTGGATTAACTAGAAAAATACAAAGATACATCTTGTGCATAAATACATACCTGCCCCAAATGCAGCGTAGCAAAATAAATCCTTACAAAAATATTTCAAATGTTTTTGTGTTAAGTAATTTCGCTACTATTGCATTCAAAATCTCAAAATAATAAACTAAAAATTGAAAAAAAAAAACAAACAAAAAATAAAACATTAAAAATTATTATGCTTATTTTCTAAACTGAATAATTTATGGTGTAGAAATTTAGACATTTTTGTCATTTTAACGTTTTTAACTGTCACTTGTCAATGCTACTACTAAATTTGGAATACTAAAAGCCGTCGCAACAGCGCAGCAGAGTAGTTTTGAGCAACAAAGATATATACTTGCATATATTAGAAGTGCAAGGAAGACTGCACACATTGCAGAAAAAGTTTGGTAAGCGATTATTTTGTATATATATTTTTTTAATTTAAATTGGTACAAAACTGAAATTAACTTTTTTGTATTTAATTTTTTTTTGTTTTGAGAGTTTTCAAATATGAAAGAAAAATGTTTTCCTTGAACTATTCCGCAATGCTCAATGAAATAAAGTAGCTAAAGAAAATATTATTTGGGGCATGTACAATAATAATTTGGCGCTCTATATCGCACTGGGTCTACAACGTACAATGATGAAAAAGTGCTCAAACACTTTTCTTGCACACATTTTTCAATTTACACATAATAAGCTATCAGTAAAGCTTTACCACTTTTAAATTAAAGTAATTTTTAGTTTAATTTTATGCTTTTGAAACTGATCTAATCTTAATAAAAAAATCAGCAAATGAAAGTAAACAAAATAAACAAAAAATAAGAAATAAATAAAATTAAATTACATGTTTAAACAAAAATTTGTATGGAAAAGACATTTTCCAATTTTTGTAAGTTATACAAAGCAAGTACAATAATACAACTAATACCTTATCAAACCATATTTCCACATTGTATTTGTTGAAAGGAAGGGTTAAAATTTCTTTAAAAAATACGCTTGTTTAGGAAAAAAATTTTAAATTTTATTCGGATCATAACAACCTTGTTTTATTCATCGCAGATCAACGAGATAGTTCGTGGAGGGTGTGACTATTTTGAAAGTCCTATATCGATTACTTATCTTCTTCATACTCCAAATTGTACTTTTTTTATGAAAACAATTTGGCATATAATGTTCAATTTGTTTCAGTAACTCGGGAAACACCATTCTCAAACAAACAAAAATCTTTCCAATGATCTAAAACTTCAAAAATTCCATATATGTACGTATATGCCAGGAAAACCCCAGAGTGTGGGTGGTGTATGCCGACGACATCACATACAGTTCCAATGGACCCGCGATATCATTCATGGCCATCAAAAACATTCCATTAATTCTGAAGACAACATAACAGAAGAGATTAAAAACTTAATAATCCTATAGATTCTTTTATCATTTCTTAATTATATTGAAACTAAATGATAAAAAATTTGTTGCCTACAAATACATTAGAAATGGAGAAAATATATTTCTTTATTGGTGAAAAGCAAAATTTATAAGACTTAGGTCTTGGAATTTAAAAAAGATGTTGATAAATTTGAAAATAAATGACTGAAGTTTTCCAAATTTTTTCAAACCAGAGATCGCAATAAAATTACTCGTTATTTCAGCGATGTGAGATGGTGCGTTGCCATGTCCTCTTTTTTCCAGTTTTCCAACAAATTTTCGAAAACTTTTGGTAAACACTTTTCGGTGTACCATTCCGCAGTTACTGTCTGACCCTTTTCCAGTGGAATAGCAGCTACGATTTTAGATCGGGTGAAGTAAACTCCCATCATTACTTTTGCTGCTGATTTTTATTGCTTAGATTTTGCGGGCGGGCCTGCTCCTGTTGGGCTCCATACCATGGACTGCTGTTTAGCTTCTGGATCGTACTTATAGCACCAAGATTAGTCACCAGTAAAGACTTTACTAAAGTTGCTAGACTGGCCATTTTCGAATTTGTTTAGGAAAAAGTTACTCAAGCCTCTTTTTGGGTCTCATTTAAAATTCGTGGTGCCCATCGAGCAGATTTCTTCGTGCATCTCAAATGATTACTTAATATTCACGATACAGTGACATTATCAGCGGAAGATTTTGGTCGACCTTCTCGGAGCTCGTACTCTACGGAAAAATGTCCTTTCTGTTATCTTCAGAACTTTTTAAAAATAGTATTTAAAAACGGTGCAATCGTACCATATGCATTTTGGCATTCACTGAATACTGCAATTTGATTTCTCTTCATACAGAAATTTGTTTCGACCCCGTGACTATGAAATAAAACCGTACTTTTCTGAAGCAGGTTAATTAGTTATGGTCTACAAATACGGCAACTGATAAAGGAACCTTTGAAGACCTTTGAAGAAAATCTAAATTGTCTGATAATGTTTTGTCAATGTTATTCATATTCTTGGAAACAATTGCCATTAAAAAACATATGCTGGACTCTCATTTTGATTTCATTCCGCCAAATTTGGTTGCTCTGAGAGACGAACAAGGTTAGAGGTTTCATTAGCATATTTGCTTAATGGAAATGCGTTATGAAGAGAACTGGAGTACGGGAACGCTAGCAGATTATTGTTGGAAGCAACATAATTTATCTAAGTGTAGATTTTTAATTTTTTCCGAAAATTAGTGTTTTGAAGCCACAATAAATACATTCAAAATTTGTTATAAGTTTTCATGTCGACAAAAAAAGTTTCAAGTTTGTTGATCAGTGTAATCAATAGCATTTTATTATTAAAAGAAAATATAAGAAATTTCGTAGAAATTTTTTTTAAATGTCTTTTATGGAGTAAGGGTTCCTCTTCGTTGAATTTAACTTATCATAAATAAGTGTGTACACGTGAAGACTTAAGTCGGAAGACTGAAAATCTTTTTTTTAGATTTTTATAAACTCTTTTAAATAACATATATATATACATTTGCATAGCAATTTTATCTCTCTAACCATAGTAATCATGCAAGTAACCATTCGACAGTTTTCCCGTAGCAACAAAAATATTTTACTCGCTTATTTTCATTTCTAGTTTTAAGTTATTTTGATAAATATTTTTTTTTATTCATCCTTTGTCACAGTCACTGTTTTCACGATTATAGTCCGTTACTTCATCTTTAAATATTTATCAAGAAAATCCGCAAGGCCATCGTCCTTGCAAAACGGATAGGAGGAGGATCAAAATAAGTTTGGTTGTTTTACGACTGAAATTTTTTTTTTTATTTGATATCTATAGAGTTATTGAGTAAATTGTTTCGCCGCAGTTTAGTTCTGCCGCTAGTATTGTCTTCTTACCTCTATTCTTACTTTGCTTAAAACGTAAAATGATGAGGTTGTCTGCTATATGACCTTGCAAGCAGGTCGTCAGCAACAGTCCATATAACCGTATTAGGTTTACAAGAATACATAACTTAGCCATAGTAAATCAGCTCAACTGTTTTCAGTTAAGCAGTTAAGCCGAAGACGGTTTCCAGGTAGTAACTGCTAGTTTTTATCTTTCGCATCTTTTCAGAGATATTTTGCAAGGTGAATATCTGGGCTCGAATCGCCACAATCGTGAACGTATCGGCAAACGTACGAAAGAAAATTACGTGCAATGTCTTCCTCTTCCTCTGCTTCCACCAACGGATACTGCATCGAATACTTTCAAAGCTGGAGTGCTTTCATCCATTCGGACGACATGACATAACCAGCGTAGCCGCTGTATCTTCATTCGCTGAACTCTGTCAGCTCATCCTTCCATCGTCTGCAGTATTTGCCGTTGCCACAGCGCAAAGGACCATAAATCGTTTGCAAAACTTTTCTCTCCAAGACTCCTCTAGCCGGCTCCTCAGATGTTGACATCGTTGACACGCTTCTGCGCCATAGGTATAGTATGACCGGTATGATGGTTCGCCGAGAGAGGACTTTACTCTTCAATTGCCTACTTATTCCTACATAGTAGCACCTGTTGGCAAGAGTGATTCTGCGTTGGATTTCCAGGCAGACACTGATATTGGTGGTATTGTTGGTCCATAGATAGACGAAAGTATCTCCGACCTCGAAGTTATGACTGTCAACAGTGACGTGGGAGCCGAGTCGCGAGTGCGATGACTGCCTACCACCAGACCTATTCGATTCACTTATTTATCAAGTCTGGAGAAAGCAGAACTCCCGGCGCGATTGTTGAGGCCAATAATGTCGATATCATCGGCAGCTGTACACTATTATAGAAGATTGTACCTTCTCTATTCAGCTCTGCAGCTCGTATTATTTTCTCCAGTAATAAGTTAAAAAAGTCACACGATAAAGAGTCTCCTTGTCTGAAACCTTGTTTGGTATCGAACGGTCAGTTTACACAGCCGTATAAGTTTTGCGGGGATACCAAATTCAGACATAGCGGCGTAGAAGCAACTCCTATTCATGCCGTCGAAGGCTGCTTTAAAATCGACGAAAAGGTGGTGTGTGTCGATCATCTTTTCACGGATCTTTTCCAAGATTTAACGCATGGTGAATATCTGGTCAATGGTTGACTTACCAGGTCTAAACCCACACTGATAAGGTCCAATCAGTTTGTTGTAGTCTTTCACACAATACGCTTGATAGGACCTTATATGCGATGTTAAAAAAGCTTATTCCACGGTAGTTGGCGCAGACTGTAGGATTAGGCAGAGCACACTTAAATTCCAATCGTCGGCCATGCGTTCATCCGACCATATTTTGCAAAGAAGCTGATGCATGCACCTGATCAGTACTTCACCGCAGTATTTGAATAGCTCGGCCGGTAATCCATCGGTCCCCGCCGCTTTGTTGTTTTTCAAGCGGACGATTGCTATTCGCACTTCTTCATAGTCGGGTAACGGAACAACTTTTCCATCGTCATCAATTGGAGTTTCGGGTTCACCTTCTCCGGGTGTTTAATTTTCACTGCCATTCAGCAGGCTGGAGAAGTGTTGCCTCCATAGATTCAGTACACTCTGGGCATCCCTCACTAGCTCACCCCTCTGGGTCCTCTAAGAGTTGTTTAGTTAGTTTAAATTCGATAGTGAGATTAGTTTATTGAACACTTTAAGAGTTTTGTTTAGACATTCCTTTAAGCGCTGGGAATTATGAAAGCGGAGAAGGAAATTAATCTATTTAGTAATGTTCAGTAGAGAATTTTGGAATTTGACATCGAATGATGGGTTTTTCAATGAGATCTTGTAATATTGTGTAAAGAAAAATTTTTACTCTTAACACTCTTGATTTCCATTTAAAGGAATAAAGCGGTTTATTCGGGTAAAAGCAGTTCTATTTTCCTCAATTTTTTTTACATAAAAAATAAAATATTTTATTCAAACTTTTTTCAATCTAAAGATTTGCATTTAAAAAGAATTTCTAATATTTTCAAAAAAAAAATATTCATAACTCTGGCATTGTGATGTAATTTCTAGTCACTGCCCGAAAAAAGGTGAGTCAACGTTGACAGTAGAAATCAGGAAAGGGTCATCCGAAATGAAAAAAAATCATGGTTATGTTAATATCATATACTAGAATTTAGACGAAGAAAAAAAAAGTGAAAATGGTAATTTTGGCAAACCTTTTTCCAAAAAAAAATGTAAATTTCGATAAAATTTGCTCAACATTTTTTTAAAAGTCACTCTTTAATTTTATATCGAATTAAAATCGATTGAGTAGTGCGAGAACTTTGGAAAACCGACTTTCCACACACAATTTTGAGAAAAGCGCGCTTAAAGTTTAGAGCGCTGAGTCTAACTGACTTGGAGCGCAAACGTTCCGAAGGCTGTATTTCCGAAAAATTTATTCGGATGGACTTGAATATTTAGCATAATATATATTCTCCAGATTTCTTAAAAATTAATAAGATAATAAAAATAAATAAATTTTTTCAAACAGTGAAAATCATGTAGCCCCTTAATAAATTTCTTTAGAAACTGATTTCATCAAAAAAAAAATAAAAATACAGTTTAATTTGACTTATATTTTAATGATTTTACCGATATACTATATTTTTAGCTACAATAACAAACAAGTTCCCATAGTCTCATGCCTTCCCTCTCCATCCCACACTTTCTTAATGATCTAACCATAAACAAAAAATCTCCTAACCTTGCGGGCAATGTTTTTTTTTTCTCATTCGCCTAACCAAATGAACCATTTCATTTAACGTTTAGTTTTTAGTTGATTAGGTTATTATAAATCATTTTTAAAACATTTGTCATTACGATACGCTGGTCATTTCGGTTTCTACTTAATTAATAGTTGCTTTGGGTATAAAAATTCGCATAAATTCACGCTGAGTTTTACCTACGGCAAAATAAAAAATAGAGAAGTGAAAAAAAGGAATATTTACGTATAAAAAGATATGAGTAACAACAAAAAAAAAAAAGAATTAGTTAAAATCTATATAAAAATTGTAAATAATATAAAATAAAAAGTAAGAAAAAAATGAAAAAAGAAACAAAACAACTAGAAAAATATAAATTTGTTAATAATAAAAATAACCAAAAATAATGTGATGAAATCAGAAAACTATCGCGAAAAAATTTTTAGCCAAAAGGAATTTGAAGAAAAAATATAATAATAATAAATTTAAGAAATATCTAAAAAAGTCGGCTTATGCTCATTTGTTGTTGCTTGCAGATACATGAAGTAATATTTCGACACAAAAAATGTATATAAAATTTTATGCAGATAATTATAAACTAAGATACATACAAATACATATGTACATACCTATACATATGTACATAAATACATATACATACATACTTACACATATGTATGTACATAAAAAATCATATAGGTATGCGCTTGTGAACAATTAGTCATATAGATTTCCAAGATTTTCCTTCATTAAAATGCCCAAGGGTGGAAGATGAACTGCATGAAATACATACATATATAAAAATTCACGAAAGCTTTAAAAATTTGAGTGAAAGAAAAAAATAAAATAAAAATACAATTTTTTAATAAAACTTTAAATAATAAAAAGCATAAAAGTCAATAACAAAGCAAAACAATACCGTTCATTACTTTTCCGCCTCTTCCCACCATCACATTATGATGCTCTGCAACGACAACGTCACCATGCGCGGTTGATCTTGCGCTCTTGCGGTGTAGCATTAAACAGCAAAAAATCCAATAATATTAACCAACGCTTAACATATTAAAATGCCGACACATTATTCACACGTTTTTTCACAAATACATACATTTATACATATACACACATTTAGTAGCCAACATCCTTACCCAATAACGCTGACCATATTGTCAGCCGCCAACAGCGTTAATGTTCCACTGCCGTGCGTCACCTTTGTGGGACCCCTTTCTTACAACGCTTAACGTGTTTATTTCGATATATCGAAATGTGTGAATCTCTCGAATATATACATACAGTACAGTACAGATATATATATGTGTGTGTGATGTGTTGGAGCGTTGAACACGCTGAATTCTTAATAGCAGCTATAAATTATTTCGTATACTTCTGCCAAAGTTACAATATTAATGTCTTGTAGTATTTTGCTTAGCAGCCGCCGTGCGAGTCAAGCCAGCCAGCCAGCCAGCCAGCCAGCTAGTCAGTAGCGCGAGCAACAAAACAAACCAGCGCTGCGCGTATGCAGTCAGCGTTCAAGCAGCCCGACAAACACGATCAATATATTCTTTGCTTTATTAATTATTGATCATGAAAGCACGGCAAGCAGCACTGCTTACTTCCTTTCATATGACTGCCCTCGACGCTCCAATCGCCCTCACGGCCTCACGCCGCTACTGCGCCCGTTGACTTCCACATTGCGAGTGTGTGCGTGTGTGTATGTGTGTGTTGCCGCCGTGTTTAGTGTCGGCTGCTTCTTTCTCTGTTCGATTTTTGTTGGTTATGGGTGATTTGCATATTGAATAAATTAAAAACAACAACAATTACATGCATAATACACATGTTGGACAACGCGCGGCAAGAAAAATATACATACATACATACCAACATGTACAACTATTATTGCTTGTATATAATGACTACATACATCCATAAAAACTAGCATCCGTACAAATTGCTCTCATAGCCAGACTATTGGAAATTCAGTGAGAAATGTTAATTTTATTTTATTTTTACTTTTTTTTTTAATATTTTTTTTTTTTCATTTAGAAGGGGTTTCCTAATATCGTTTTTTTTCAATTTGATTTCGAATCGCTTTTGGAGCGTAATAATAGCTTAACATTAGAGAACTGGTTATGTTCATACTAAAGCTCACACATCTGCATACATATGTATGTACATATGTGCATGTCGACATTCTTATATGTTTGTTTATTGGTATATTTGTATCTAAATCGTTTTGGCTTCTAAATACATATTTGTTTAATATTTTATTTTCTGTTATTTTTTCTTCTACTTAGACATTCTTTATATTCTAACTAATTTACTTGTATTGATAAGAATGAATTGTGTGCTGTGGGGAAAACCGCAAGATATTAAAATAAAATTTTTTTTTCTTAGTTTAGGTATCTAATGGCCGTTGGAAATTTATGTATGGAGAAAGGCTTATTTTGCATAATTTTTTTTCTTTTATAATTTTATGGCAGTGGGAATTCAAAGTTTAGTTTGAGTAGGTAACTCCCACAATTTGAAATCGAAAAATGTAGTAGAATTTGGGAGCAGTATGTTATTGTATGTTTAAAATTAAAAAAAAAATGATTGAAATTTGGGCAAATTTAATTAAAAAATAAAATTTTATTATAAAAAAATTATTTATTTCTTATTTTAATCGTATTTTATGGAAAATTCAGCAGAATAAATTTTTGTAAAATTATGCAAGCATCAAAAAATCAATGCGCTTCTGACTCAGATTTTCAAATTATTAAAACCGCATATTTTTTTATATAAACAGCTATTGGGAATATACGTGTACATATGTATGTATGTATATGCTAATATATTCCCGTCGGCTTGATTTTAAATAATATTATTCCCTGAAAATATGGCTATTAAAGTGGGCATAAATCATTTATTTAAGAAGAGAAGACCCTTACTTTCCTTCAAGCTAACTTTAAATAATAATCTCGCGCACCTAAGAGTTTGGAATAAGTTTTCTATATACATATAATGCATTATTTAGTTATCATAATTGTTAAGCTTTTTTTATATTATTTTTTGATGTGTAAATAAGTAAAATTTTAATTAAATTTATTTCACATATTTTATTCGTACACGTTCCTGCAATAAAAAAATATGCTTATCTTTAAGGTTCGGGATGTGAGAATTTATTTGACGCTATATAATGCGTTTTTAATTACTTAAATTAATTTATTACTTTTTGGTGCGAAAATATTGAACTTGTTTTGGGCTTTTGAAGCATTGGATTTTTTTTTTAAATTTTTGTTACGAACAAATGTCATGAAAAATAACTTTTTAATTTAAATTGTTAACAAAAAAAAAAAGAAATTATAAGCCTTTAACTTCAGAATATGCTTATATAAACTAATACAAAAAAAAAAAATCAAATGAATTTAATGTTTACGCCAAAGCTGAAGCTCAGATTATTTTAGAAAAAATTTGCGGAAAGAACAAATATGTATGCATTGATATAATTATTTTTAAATTAATATCTTATGATTTTTCAAATTGATTTCGAGTTTTCGACGTATATATTATTATTTAACTGAAAAGACTTATTTTTGAAACCTACATTAGTGATATAATAGAAAAACACGGCCAAGTTTGATTTTATCTTATAAGCTTAACGCCTTTAAATTTGGTTTAATTAAGCTGAGCTGAAGAAAATTCAATATAAAAATCGAAGAACTCAGAATTTGATTTAATTTTAATTTCTTTTTTTATTTTTATATAATTTGTTTTATTTTAAATATATTTTTTTATTTAATTTTATTGCCTTATATTTTCATTTAATTTAATTTGATTTTAATTAATTTCATTTTACGTTTTTATTATTTTTATTTCACTTTATTTTCTTTTCAAACATTTTTTAAATTAATTTTTAATTTTATCTGATTTGATTTTATTTAATTTTTTATTTATTAATTTACTTTTTTATGTTTAATTTGTTAATTTAATTTTATCTGATTTGATTTTATTTTATTTTATTTAGTTTATGATTTTATTTATCAATTTAGTTTATACATAATTTTTTGTTTATTTCATTTAATTGTTTTTATAATTTTTTATTTCATTTTATTTTATTTGCTTTATTTACTTTATTTTATTTTAATTAATATTTTTTAATTTATTAAATTTGCTTATTTCAAAGTTGAAAAATGTATGCGTTAAAACAGTTATAAAAATGAAATTTATTTCGTTTTCACCTTAGCGAAATGTTGCCGTTAATGTTAAATCGTTAACGTTAAAATTGCAGCCAATATAAAATTGAGGTTTATGTTCAATTCGTTTCGTAATATGGCACCGCAACGCCATATCAACAAAACTAAATGACGTCGTTTTGTTAGTTTATTATTTTTATTTTAGTTATTTTATTAATGTTTTATTATATATTATTTTATGCTTATTTACATTATTTTTATTTGATTTTAAAATATTTGAATTTTATATAGTATTATATAAGATTTTACTTTAATTTTATTTAATTTGAGTTATATTTTAATAATTTTAGCTTATTTAATTTTATTTTGATTTACTCTGTTTTATTTAATGTTTCTTAAATTTTATTTTAGTATATTTTATTTATTATTTTTTTTATATTTCATATTTCTTTAATTTAATTTAACTTAATTTTATTTGTAATATGTTCTATTCTTATTTACGTTGTTCTATTTCATTTTGTTAATTTTATATGTATTTCTTACAAATATATTTTATTTTATTTACTTACTTTATTTAATTTATTTTATTTAGTTTAATTTAATTGAATTTTATTTTAATTTATTTTATTTATTTACTAATTTCGTTTTATTTTGTTTAAGTTTATTTAATTTATTTTATTTTATTATATTTTATTCATTTACCTATTTCATTTTACTGTATTTAATTTATTTTATTTTATTATATTACTTATTTTATTATATTATTTACCTATTTAATTTTACTTTATTGAATTTATTTCAACTTTGACTAATTTAATTTTTTATCTCTATTTTACACTATCTTTCTTTATGTTATTTTTTTATACTTATTAAAAATTTTTTGTACCTTTATGCCCAACAACAAAATACAGAACTTTCTTATTAACAAATCAAGCAGCTCGATCTCTAGGCTTTTGTGTCATTCATTGCTTAAAAAAGTACAATACTCAAAATTCTATTTACAAACAAACACTCACTCCGTCACTTAAGCAACTAAGAACTCCCTCGACAACCAGTTATTGACTGTCAAAATCGCTTAACAAGCAGCCACCCACGCACATAGCAAAGTTTCTGAGATTTATTCAATGGAAAACATGGAAAAAATCTAAAGAAAATAATTCATTCATGCCATATCCATATCCGGTATCATAGTTGTGTTTTTTTTTTTTTTTTGAAGAAAAAATAAAAATTAAACAAAAATTGATAAAAAAATACTTGTTACTGAAAAAGCTAGAAATCTCAAAATTAAGAAATAAAAATAAAAAATATAAAATAGAGAATAAAAAATCGCATTATCTTTAGCTGGGCTGGGTTGGGCTTGAAAATGAAATTAAATTTGAATCAGTGATTTCGAGCACATAAGTGGCAATAATAATAATAACAACAACAACAATAACAATGCAAGTAACCTGAGAATAATAAGTGAATTTTAAAATCATAAGTCAATCAAGTGATTGAAGGCATGAAGTGAAGCTGTGGAGATATTTTTTTTTATTTTTTTTGTTTAAAAGAAGTAAAAAATATGCGCTTTTGAGTGTTTACTTGAGGTAGTTGAAGCTAAGCTAGTTGGGATTTTTTTCTAATTTTTTTTTTATCAGCCAACTGGCTAGACTAGCGACGCGTCGCAACTGTATTGTAATTGAATTGATAATTATAATTATTATTTTTTGACTTTATATAAAGTATTTATGATATCATTCCGGTTAATAAGAGCACACCTTGAAGTTTTTTTTATCATTTCTTATTGTGGTTGTGGATTTTATTGAATTTAATTATTTATTTATTTTTTTGTCACAAACCATTCTTGGCGCTTTTCTTGACGACAGCTTGTGAATTTAATTTCAATTTGATATTTTTTAATTTCTTTAGATTACTATATTTTTATTTTATACCTATTTTGTTTATAAGTTTTACATTTGTTTTTTTTTTTTTGGCTGACAAAATCATTTAAATAGAAATGATCATTCAAGTGTAAAGAGTAACAACTATCAAGATCGTGCAACTCAAAACAAATAAAAATAAAAAAATTATAAAAAATAAAAGAAAATGATAGTGCTACAAATATAGCTAGCTGAAGTTACAAGCCAACAACTATGGTATATGAGAAAAAATCACAACTGAATTGAATTGAATTGAATGGATATGACGCAACGTTTACTCTAACCCGAGACTCTGTCACTGTTGTCATTTAGCTGTAAGCATAGCATATAGATACGGCAGCGCTGATATGAATATGTACATACCAGTACATACATATTTATTTACGCAGCCGCCAGTGGAGTTGTCTTGGAGGTTGGAGTAAAAAGTAATGTAGGCTAGAGTAAAGAATCAGTCGACAATCTCAGTCAGGTTTCTTTATAGCCATATTCATGCCTTCAAAGCTGCTACGTTTTCAATATATTTTTACCTTAATTGTTTTCTATTCTGTGTTTTTTTTTTTTCATTCAATATTTTTGTTTATTTGGTAAATTGGAAAGCACTTTTTGGCAGAAAAAAATATCAACAAAATATTCTTGGCGACACTGGTGTTTTGTACCTTTTTTTAAATTTATTTGTCTCGCTTTTAGCAAAAAAATAAATAAAATAGAAAAAATATATAAAAAACAATTAACATAAATAATCAAGCTTATGAGTGTTGGCGCATAAAGGCTTAAAATTATTAACATTAAATATCAACAGGAAATCAAAAATAGAACTTATTAGTAGTGATTTTATATTTGCTTTGTATTTTTATGTTTATTTTTTTATTTATTTTTTTTTTTAATTTTCAATTTTAGTATTTTTTTTGTTTAATTCTTAATAACCAATTTCATTTTCTTCGTGCATTGATTGTCACTCAATTGAAGTTGTTTGCGTTCTGTATGGCGCTTAGCTGCGCTGGGCACTTGTGTAGTATTATGCAATGGTATACCATATATTTTTGAATTGACGCTGTTCCATAGCCTAGAGGTGTTGAAAAAAATTTACATATATTAAAAGCAATCAAATAAAAAATTTAATAAAATAAAGAAGAATAATATAAAACCACTGAGACATAAGATAATGAGTTTTTTTGTAAGAATTTTTTACCTTTGCGTGGGCGGTTAAGAAATTGGTTAGCTTCAAATATATTCAAATAAATTCGCTAACATTTTTTAAAATATTTAATCTGCATTTCAAAATCATAGAAATAATAAGGAAAAAGTAATTGGAGCATAATAAGTCTATATGTATTTTTTGATGTGTTGCTTTTGGAATTTTTTTAAGTGATTTTCAAATTTATCTATTACTAAAATTTGTGAATAACTTTACTGCTTAACTACAGCAAACATTGTAAGGTGATAAATATCGTAAGCCATTGTGATTAGTATTTTAATTTCATTAGAATATTTTTTTTTATATATTTAAAATTTTTTATTTATTTATAATTTTCTATTTATTTACTATAATAGGATATAAATTATTATCCAATTGCAAAAATTGTTCATTCTTCAATTATTTCTTTCAATATGCCACACTTATTAAGTTATTTATTCTTTTGAATAATTAAAATTAATTAATAATTAAAACTTTTAAAGCATTTAACAATCGAACATAAGTAATTAAAATTTTGAATGTAATGAAACCCTTAAAACATTTAAATTATTCAAAACACTTATCTAATGATAATAAAAACTTATCAAATTTTTCGATTTCGAAAAAAATATGTTCAAGAAAGTTTTGAGACGAATCGTTAAACTGCTTTTTTGGTGTCGGTTAATAACGGTAATTAATTTTTTGATATCAAAAATAATTATATTGTAAGTTGAAATATGGATACTTTTATTAGTATTTCCTATTAAACTGTTTTTCGTTAACTCCTACATATATTCTATAACGAAATCTTATTCGATTCTATTTCGATATTATTGTCGATTAAATGCCGTCGGAAAAAATCTCAAATCTGAATTTTATGTTATTCAGAATGATGATGATGAAACAGTGTACCACCGCCGCATTTTTCGCTGCCTTCCGGGTCTCGTGGATGGCTCCACGATCTGAAATGTTACAGTGCATCCATCTGTAGCTATAGGTAGGCACAATATAATGTTGATCGAGTGCAACTCTTAAAATAGATAATTCCTTGTCAATTTTTCTATCTTCATGAATAATCTTAGATGACGAAATTTCATCTCCGACTTTAGAGTCGTCATAATCATTATCATTTAGAGCACGATTTTTAAGCATTTGAGGCAGAATCGAATAATTGAAGTAAGAAATTAACCTGCAACAATTCAAACACACTTCTTCTACTACTTATTATTTAGTATTTTTTTGTTTAATGAGAAAAGTTAATTTTATATATTATCTGAACTTTAACTGACAAATCTGGGAACTCATCAAAAAAACCGGCGTATAAAACTGAGTTTAGACAACTTTTTGTAAAATTTTGTAATCTATTTTGGCCGAACATCAATTCAGCGGTTAAAATGTATACCTTAACCTTACAGATTATTCCATGAAATGCTCTTGTGTTACTTTACTAATGTACGTTACTCTTGTAGACGACTTTTTAAGATGAGACTCCAGAAGGTGTTTGCCAGAAGCCATTCTGAACCCAAGCAATGGACTGAAACTACTTTAATTTGTCACAGGAGTGGTGTTTGACAATATTGTCCCATCGTCTCACGGACGGAACATTCTTACTGCCTTAATTGTTTTCACGCATGGGGTTCATCATTCCCAAAACTTCTCGTTTCTTCCGAGCATATCCTATTGTTTTTGGAGGTTATCCTGCTGAGTTATACCGAAAATCTATAAGAAAAAATTTAACATAACATTTTCTGAAAAAACCGAAACCGCTGCATGACGTGTGAGCCGATATTTTCAGAATATCTATAGTTATGGTTCGTGTTTGTTGAGCTTAGTGATGGCTCGTTGGTTTCTACTAAAAAAAATTAAGCTTTTAGGTGGCGCCTGGGTAAAGTTAATGATGAAATCAGTTTCAATTGCCACGGTATTGATGATAAATAAGTTTAAAAACTTCATACAATTTCGATTATGAGATATTTTGGCTTTGAAATATTTAAAAATATATAAACATATTAGCCTATAATGACAGTCAAACTTAGTGTTGAAATCTGGCAATTGACAACTTTGACGTAAAGTTTGGCATTTTTGGTTGTCATACATATTCAGAATGTTTTGACATACGAGCACCACTCGTGGTTTTTAATGTAGCTTAAAATATTCATCGCGGAAAAAAAGAATTAATCGATTATCGATAAACTTAATTCAATTTTCAAGGACTAGCGCTTACAGATGGTATGGTGAATTTATCGAGGTCGTAGATCATTCCAAGCCAAATTTCGTGAGGGTTGTCCAAAATCAGTTGTTGTTTCTGAAACTATTGATGCTGCGTGCCGACTGATATTACAAGATTGTTTTGTGACCCATCGTGAGATTGAGACAACTATACGTGTAGGCATTAGTGGGACCAGAATATGGTACATTCAATATTGCATGAATGTGCTCAAAATTCAATGACATGACTTTAGATTTTTACTTTATCTAAAAAAGATTTGATAGAAATAAAAAGCTAGAAAAAAAGATAAACCTCACCAGAACCAAAAGCAGTTAAAAAGCGGAAGAAAACATAAATTATTTTAGTACATTGCTTTGGCTATGGTTATGGAGGCGGCATTAGTAGTACGCATCTCATATCTCGAATATTTATTAAGACTTTTCCGACACGTATGTTTCTTTAAATAAAAAATCTTATCATTAAATCTTATAAAGACACATTTTATGACATTTTTATGCGAATTAAATTGTAATTGTTAGGACGTAAATTGTAAATTGCCCCCTTAAGACGATTACCGATGTGTAATCGAAATATGTCGGAAAAAACAACAATTACTTTGTGTTTTTACTATTTTTTCTGACATCAAGCCGGCAAACTTTTTCAAATTAAAATAAAAAAAAGGTCTCTAAACCCATTAATATTTGTAAGAAAAAATCTAAAATAAAGCAGATTGAAAACTGAAAGAAGTTTTAGTATTTCGCCGATTTTCACTGTTTATCTTAAAAAAAAATTCACTCTAAATATACATAAATATTACATCTTTGGATTTTTTTTACACCGAACAATCGTTATCCGATTTATATCAAATATACACCGTTTTGCTCGATGACTTTTATAAACACTTGCTCCTTGTTCCCAATTATTAACTAGACAAATCATTCGCCATATCTACGACAGTACGGGTCCAAATTAAGAGTTTGGCTGCGCTGGGCGTCAATCCTGGCTCACCACGACCATTCGCCCACAACCGTTTTCGTTTTATGTTGCTGTATGTGATCCATTTTTCATCACTAGTCACCATTCGCTTCAGAAATGGATAGAATATGTTACGATTCAGCACCAATACGCAGATGGAAACTCGGTCCATAAGATTTTTTCTGTTTACCTAGCTAATGTGGCACTCATCTTCTTCGAGCTTCTTTGTGTAACCAGCGTTTCTCAAGTAGTCTCAAGCTGCTGTTTGTGCAAAGTTTAGACTTGATGATGTCTTTTTTTTATCGACAGTTTCGGCAATTGGCCTTCTACACTGTGGAGCATCTTTTACATCAAAATAACCTGAATGAAGTCATGATTGACTGTTACAGTAACAGGTCCTTAAGCGCTTTTCACATTTTCGCCTTTACCGTAGACAAATTGTAGAATAATATTATATGTTATTCATTTTGTAGCATGACTTTTTGAAATTTTTTTTGAAAATTTAAGAATTCCATTTAATCAGTATTATTTTCTTTTAAGTCTAAACTAACCAAAAATTAACGGTCAATTTTGTGCATATCCAAGGCAATTATGGCGCTACAACAAGATTATACAATCTAACATACACACATATTTTTTCTTATAATTTGCACTACATACATACATATGTATATATCGTATACTCGTATATATTTATTAATAACCACAAAATCAACAACTTATCAATTCGTTTTGGCGCAGCTTTTCACCCGCAAAGTGACGCATTCAATGCCAACCGAGTAGGTACCGTTTCTTTTAAATGTGTTTTCCTTTTTTCTCTACTAAAATTTTTCTTAAACATACAACTTATTTAAATACATTTACAAGTAAGTGCTTACAAACATACATTCATACATACATACATATGTATGCACAGACCGTTGCACCTACTACTAACAGCGCGCGAGTATGTAACGTGAAAATTCACAAATGTCAGCATCTGTTTAAAGCGAATACAACTGACAGACAGCGGAGATAGGCAGCGGCGTGGAAAATTTACATTTGCATTTTGATGCCTTTTGCAGCAATTTTCACATTTGCATATGTCAAAAAACTAATTAAAAGCAAATAACTTGTTCGCACATAAACAAGTACATACATACATTCAAATGTATTAATACACATATTCAAATGTACATATGTATACAGGCGTGAATAGAACTATTTTTATAACCATATAAAAAGTTAGTTAGTCAGTAGCTGATTTGCAATTGTACATTTCTAGGCCAACTCATCTAACAGCATGCGTGTATATGTATATGTATGTATGTTTATAAGTTAGTTTATTTATTAGTGATTTTTTTCTTAGATCTTTTCCTTGAATTTGCTGCATGCCTTGTACAGTTAATAGTCTTAAACTTGTCAAAATCGTCAACAAATACAAATCACGCACAACTTTACATACATACATACACGTATGTGTTTACATATTATTTACGTTGCTAAAGTAGACAAATAAGTAATTCGTTTGTATGTACATATATCCATATATGCATGTGCCAATTTTCTGCGTATTTTCCTTTTTAGCTCTTTAATTAAACTTCAAGTTGAGTTTTTCAACAGATTCATCACGCAGTTTCGGTTATGGATGCCGCTGAGCCGACGCAATTGCGGTTGGCGGCAACACACAGTGCGTTTAGAAATGCAACTAAATATTTTGGACTTTTTTTAGTTTCTTTTTAATTACCTTTATTTTTTTTTTGTTTCATTTTGAATATTTTTATTTTTTTAGTTTTTGAATTATTCTTAGTTTTTTTTTGTCTTTTTTAATTATTTTATTTTTTCTCTTAATTATATTTATTTTTTCTAATTCCTTTTAATATTTTCTTCCTTTTTAATAATGTTTACTTCTTTTTATCTGTTAGTTTATTTTTAAGTATTTTTATTTTTTCGTTTTTTTAAATTTTTTTGGTCTTTTTTATAATCTTTGTTACTTTTACTATTTGTTAGTTTCTTTTTTATTATTTTGATTTATCTTTTTTAATAGTTTTTATTTCTTTTATTTGTTATTTTCTTTTTAAATATTATTATTTTTTTAGCTCTTTTTTAATTATTTTTATTTTTTAGTTCCTTTTTTAATATTTGTGTTTGCTCGTTCCTTTTTAGTTATTTTCATTTTTATTTATTTTTAATTTCCTTTTAATTATGTTTTTTCGTCTTTTTTAAATATTTTATTTATATTTTATTTGTTAGTTTCTTTTTATTTATTTTTTATTTGTTTCAAAAAGAATATTTCTATTTTTAAATTTTTCATATTTTCTTATTTGTTAATTTCATTTTAATTATTTTAATTTTTGATTATTTTTTAGTTTCGTTTTAATAATTTTTATTTTTTTCTTAGCTTTTAATGATTTTTTTTTATTTTTATTTTTTATTAGTTTGTGATTATGTTTTTTTGTTTTTTTTTTCTTTTTATTTTTTTTTTTAATTTCTTCGTTTTTATTATGTTAGTTTCTCTTTAATTATTTTTATTTTTTGCTAATTTTTTTAGTTTCTATTTAATTATTTTTATCTTTTTTCGTCCTTTTTAATTGTTTTCTTTTATTTTATTTTTTACTTTAATTTGTTACTTTTTTTAATAATATTTTTTTATTTATATTTATTTGCTTTATTATTTTAGTTTCTTTTAAATTAATTTCTATTTTTAAATTTTTTTATTAGTTATATTTAGTTTCTCCTTAGTTATTTTTATTTTTTATTTTTTTTTAGTTTTTATTTTATTTGTTTTTGTGAATTTTTAGTTTTTTTTATTAATTTTGTTTTTAATTTTTTACTTCCTTTTTAATAATTTTTTTATTTTTATTTTATTTTCTTTATTATTTTAGTTTCTTCTGACTTAATTTTTATGTTTTAATTTTTTTTGTTAAATATTTTAATATTTTTTTGTTGTATCATAGCATTTTTTTAATTAATTTTGTTTCTCTTTTTTCTAATATTTTTATATCAGTGTGAAAATTTTGCATGCCACATGACTACAAACAAATATATATATGTATGTACGTTTATAAGGCACACGCAATCGTCAGTGTCAGATTCATTATACATCTGATTGCAATTGAAATGTTCAAATGTAACAACAACAACAACAACAAAAAAAATGTATAACTGCAAAAAATTGTGAAAATTGCAAATTCAAATGAAAATTCGAATTAAATGTCAGCACGCATTTGAAGTGAAAAGGAAAAAGAAAATTGCTAACTTACCAGCATTCACTGCAGATTCACACACACATACAGAAAAATATGCAATAAAACACTTGACCAAGTTGAAATGATTTTTCCGTAGCCATAATAGCTAAAACGACTATACAAAAGGCATATGTTGCATGCAACATATATACATATACATACATTTGTAATAAAAACTACACAAATAATGCAACAAGAATGCGTTATTCATTCAACACCCAGCAGCAGAACTAACTTAAAAATGCATTGCTTGCTGGCAAACGCGTGTTGGTTGAGCTGTGCAGAGTGAGCGATTGAACGAGTAGCGAGTTCAAATGTCCGATCAACGGACCGACAGACCATCTGCTGTGATAACCCGCTGTTTTACTAAGTTTATTAAGCTGCATTTATTCATTTTTTCTTCCACCAAACAGCTAGCAGTGGGGGCAGCAGGTCATTAATATGCAAGAGCTACAGGAACAACAACAACAATGACTACTGTGATAGCCTTGCTGACTGTCTAGAAAGCGCATTCTGAAAATGTTAAAAATGCAGTTTTTTCTCCTGTTTTTCGTTGCTTTAAACCAGTAGCCGCTCAGTCAGTCTCTTAATACCTGCTTAAGTGTATTCATTAATAATGCGGCCAGTTAAAAATAGTTATTTATTTTTTATTTTTTATATTTTTTTGGTTACATTTGGCTCGGCGGAGTGTCAGCAGTTAAATGAAATTTTCATAAATTGTGAGTGAAAGGTTTGTTGGTATACATATGTATGTATGTACTCGTATGTTAGATTAGTGTGGAGTTTAGCGGTCAAAGACATTATTAACCCCAATAAATATTAGTATTTTTTGGCGAAAAATTTAACGACTTAATAATAATTAAATGAAATAGATTAAAACTTTTATAGAGTTACAACGAGAGTTTGTGGAAAAAAATATATAAAATAAAAAAAATTAAAAAAAAACTTCATGGAAAATTTATTAGAAATAAAATCGATGTAAAATCCAAAATTGTAAAAAATTAGTTTGAAAAGAAAAAAATTAAATTAATTTTGCTTTAATTGCGGTCGCAGAGAATGCCAACACCTCTGAGTGTACCTATTTCTGATATGAAATAGAAACTTCACATTCTGGGAATACTTGTCATATGTCATGGGTTAGGTGGCTTGGTTCCCATTAAAGACTTCATTGTAGGCACAATACTTAAGAGTCCTAAAAAAAGCGCTTTCCCTTTCGAAGACGAGACAAACTTATTAATTAATTATTTATTCTCCAACCCAATAAAAACGCTCTATGCTACAAAATCAATTTGAGCGTCCATAAACCGCGGAGCTCTGTCAAGAGGGGGTTAGTTTAAATGCTACGCTGTAGACGCGTAACCTGGTAGAGGAGACGAAAAAATTGTCGTTGTTTCTTCAGAAGAATCAATATTTTAATATAAGTTAACAGACTGCATTTAATAAATGATTTATTAACTTTAAATAAGTATTTATTAAGTTGTGTGATTTATTATCTGATAACTAATTATTTTAGGAAACACTGTTGATAAAACTCTTATGTTTTACTAACCTTTTGAAAAATGAAAAATTCTTTGATAAACATTGCTTTAATTACACAAGTTCACATATTCATATTCCATTTCTTAACGCGGGCAGATTAGAACGAATCCTAACAATATTCTCTGGCATGTTGGCGTCTAAATTCTATTCGTATAAAACTCTTATTGCGATGGAATAATTCCATCAAAGCTTAATAAGGAAACATAAAAGTATTTGCCAAACAATTTACATATAAAAAGTTACAATTTAGTAAATTTTTGGACCAAAGAGGTAAATTCGAATTACAATA
The DNA here is from genome assembly GCA_037013455.1 of Ceratitis rosa. Classification (NCBI taxonomy): domain Eukaryota; kingdom Metazoa; phylum Arthropoda; class Insecta; order Diptera; family Tephritidae; genus Ceratitis; species Ceratitis rosa. The sequence goes on from JAWMAG010000054.1 coordinate 18,037,244, forward strand.
TCTCAAAATAATTCAATACTCCATATAAATTTTATTTTATTCGCTTTACTAAAAGTCAGACCTTACGGATCCGAAATTTCGTTGATATGCGATGAAAAAAAAAAAATAGAAAATTATGATCCAAAGAATATTGGAATCTTTCAAAAAGGGAATTTTGATTATAAAAACATTTATATTTTTTAAACAAAAAAAATCGATAAGGGATTATTATTATTTTATTTTTTTTCTTTTATCGAACACAAAAAATTCTACTCGAGTTTTCTCAATTTTGACTGGTCATTTCTCAGAAATGCGTTATATATTAAAATTGATATCTCATTCGACATTGCGTTCATTCTTTTGAAAAGGGTGATTCATTTCTAGGTTCCTTTTTTACTTTTTTTAAAGAAAAAAAAACACAGAAATTTTTCAAATTTAATTTGTTATCATTCGAAAGAATATTCTTTGGCATTTATTTTTTTTAAGATTATCTCATTCAAATGTTGGCCACAAAAAAAAAAAAGCGTCTAACGGTGTGATATCACACGATCTTGTCCGCCAATCGACGAGTCCAAAGGTAAAATTATCTGCTCACAGAAGGGTTCTTTCAATAAAACCATTAATTGAAGCGAATGTGTTTGAAGTGGCATCGTCTTGTTGAAATCAAATGTCGCCGACATCACGAGCTTCAATTTCAGGGCAGCAAATAATCAGTTGCCATGGCGCGAGAACGGTCGCCATTGACGGTTACGTTCTCAACGGCATCATTTTTAAAGGAATATGACCACAAAACACACCGGACCACAAACCACACCAAACCGTTGTTTATACTTTATAAAATCTCAACTCTTGAATCTCTTCAAGTTGCTCTTCGTCCCAATTGTGGCAAATTTGCTTGTTCACATACCCATTGAGACAGAAATGGGCCTCATCGCTGAACCAAATTTGGCTGGAAAACGTCGAATCCTCTTAGAACTTTGTTGCTTGAGAAGGTCAATCGGCTTCAGTTCTTGCACAAGCTGTATTTTGTATGCTTTCAATTTAATATCTCGACGTGAAATGCGCCAAGTCGTTCCATAAGTCAGTCCGAGCCAAATCGACTCTCAACTACGGCTGTTATATTTTCTTCACTGCATGCTGGACGTGGTCTATTCGGTCGAATATTGTCCAATAATGAATGCTGGGTCTCAAGATGGTGATGGTGTTGCGAATAGTACGCTCGGTAGGCCGATTATGTTGACCATAAGTTGAGCGAAGCGCGCGAAACACATTCTTTGCAGAACGTGAATTTTCGTAATAAAGTTTAATGATTTGTAAACGTTGTTCATGCGTAAGTGTTACCATGATGAACAGCCAAACAATGCTGAACAAAATTAATAAGACAGTTTGACTCGACTCACGCGTGATTTGTCAAAAAAATGCTATTGAAAAAAACCTCTACATATGGCTCACCCATTTTTATTATTATTATTATTTTTTTTTTTTAACGACGAATCCAGCGTTACCCACCTCCCGTCTGAGGGATAATCGAAAAACCCAACATACCGGTGACTGCCCTGAACCCGAAACCGATCGCCGATGGTCGCAGTTACACTTGCCTTTTACACTAAACATCTACAGATTTGTCCATCAGCTGCTATAAAATTGCATGGGGAAAAGGAGAGGGAATTCATTTGATTATTTAAAGCACTCAGTAAGTATGTTTTGATACAGAAAAGCTAGTCAGAGGAATCAATGTTGGTGAAATGTGTATTAAATTGGTACACAAAGACCTAAAAGGGTCGTGAATTTCAAAGTTTGTTCAGCATGAGCCCAATGAAAGGGGCCTAAAGTGTCTAGATGATCTTAAAGGGATGGTAAAGTTAAGCTCGCTAAGTAGGAATGGGCTATTGACAACACCTCTTATCAATTTAGTTAAAAATAATACACCAATCATCTTTCTACGACTATGGAGTGTAGGCAGATTAATGAGCCATAAACGACTTTTGTAAGAAGGCAAGTTCTTGCTCGCATTCCAGCTTATATAAATTAGAAAAAATTAGCAAAAAATTGTATGCTTGTGGCATATATATAATATTATATTCTAGGATATTATATTAACTCCAATTTTTTTCAATTTTTAATGATGCTGCTTAGCGATGACTAGTGGCTGACTGTGAGCACTTACAATGAACTCCAGTTGTGCGCTTAATGATTAATAACAGAAAACACTACAATTCCATCAGTGTTTTTATTTTTATTTTTTTTTATTTGTTGTTGTTTTTTTTTTTTTTGGACTGCTCATCTCATGCGCATATACGTACTGGTCATTTGCCCTTAACCCAAAGTGCTCACAGCTATTTCCCAGGCGTGTTTGTTAGTATTTTTATTAAACGCACACTTGAGTGCCACTCAAAATATTTGTTATCATTTGACATCCTCAAATGAATGTCTGATATACAAATGTATGTACATACATATATGGTATATAGGTATATTAGTAAATAAATGCGTAGCTGTAGGAATTGCTCCACATGGCACTTACATGGCATTGATCATTAGTCAATCGATATGTTTGTGGTTAGAAGTAGTAGAAAACAGAAAATCTGTGATTGACTCTGACTCTGACTGTTTGACGCTCTTCTTCTTCTTCTTCTTCTCCTTTCTTTGCTCTGTTTAAACATATTTATTTTCCTAAGGCATTTTTGTTATTTTTGTTTACGTATAACGTTATAGCTACCGTAAATAAATACATAATATTATTTTGACCGTAATTACGGAAAATGCTCAAGCGAAATATTTTTGATGAGTGATCAGTAAGTGAGTGTGTATCATACATATATATGTATGTATGTATGTGTATTTTGGTATATGTTTTTATATACATATGTTATAAATGAATGATGGCAAGTTTTGTAGTAAATGATTTTGGTAAAAATGTGCGGGTGATGAACCTTGTAAAGGCTGTAAGGGAAAAAATAGGAAAAGAAAATAAAAAAAACAAAATAACTGTAACCCACAGCAACTGCTGCTCGTCGAGTGGCGTGTGATGCTTAATGATTTCATATGATTTGGCAATTTATTGCATACGTACATAAATGTACATATGTATATGTGTATGTAGTTTGTGAAAATCTCTGCAACGCCACAAGAAGTGTAGGCTTCTTAATCATTTGGCAGTGGCAAAAGTCATGTCTCACATTAATTTAATTTATTTTTTTTTGTTACTTCACTTTTATTATTTTTTTATTTATTTATTTATTTTTTTATATTTATGTATATGTATATTTTTTTTAATTTGTTCTCTCTTCAGTTTTTTACTATAAGTGTGCACATTTTACTCAAAATAAATTAACCAGCTCGTTATGGTTCATTTATAGAAATCAACAACAATGCAGCGACCGACAGACGTCATGTGTAGTAGTTCAGATTTTTCCTCATCCATTTTAATTTAACGGTGTTGTATTTTTTTCAAAGGAATTTATTGTTATATACGTATTAGTTTGCTTGCTGCCGGAAACTGAAAGTGAAAATTTATACGCTATTTGTGTGTACGTATGTATGTTTTAGCTTTTGTTGTGTTTACTTTATCCTTCTTCTTCTTTTATTTTTTACTTACAAAATAATATTGTAATGCGCAAGCGTACGTGATAAAGTTGCAGAAAAACGATTTAAACGCAAATAAAAGAAGGCAAAAACGCAATATACATATGTATGAATATATGTATGTATAGTAAAGAGTCATTTCCCTTTTTTATTATTGTATTTTTTTCTGTTCGAAATAAAAGACAAATGTTATATATACGCTGATGTAAAGGTATATATGTATGTGCTATATTGTATATACAACTGCCATTTTTGGCTGGCTAACTAGTTAGATGGTTGGTGACTTGCTTAGTTGGATACATGTGGCACATTTGTTAGTCCTCCCCCCTCTGTGGAAAGCAGTGTCAGTTGTCATTGTTATGCATTTGTTATTGGTATTTTTGTGCTTATGATATGCCATGAATTTTCCATCGATTTTCAGAAAAGTCACGTACTTGTGTTTGTATGTGTACCATATATTATGTGTACATATGCACAAATATGGGTTTGTATGTATATGCAGGTCACTAATGCTGATCAATAACATTGTGGTTAATAGTAATGAAATCACGTTAACCTTTTATTGTTGTTGCAATTACGCTTATGTAATGCCAAAAATGCCAGATTTCTAGCTTTTATACCTACAGATATAAATGTATGTATATTATGTACATAGTATATACTATTTACTCGTATGTACCTATATCAAATCAAGTCACGTGTATTAGTAACGGTCTACAAGGCATCAACGGTAATCTATTGTTAATTATATTGGAATAAAAATTTTTTGGGCCTTTTTTTAATTTAAATTTAATGAAATTTAAATAAAAACAAAAATAAGAATTTTTATTGAATTTTTTTCTTAATAATTAAAAAAGTGTAATGCTTTTAATAAACTGAAAATTTAATTTTTACTCTTATTGCTATTAAATTTGTATTTCACAATGAAGAGTTGATCAATACCTTGTTAACTGTATTTTTCATTGAAAAATGTGCATTTTAATACATACAAAAAATTTAATATATTATTTTAAAAAATGTAGCTTTTTTAATTCTCGTCATAATATACATATATGAAAAGTATGAATGTATTTAAATTTTTTTAGGAATCGCCCCAAAGATCTTTCAATTCATCTTTTTGGATTTCAAGACTAAATTTATTTTGTTCTATTGAAGCTCTGTCCTTGAAATCGGACTCGAATTCTATAAGCGATTCTACTAGTTGATGATACGACGCCATTATTAATTAAAAATTAATTTTATATTTCTAGAAATCTATGAAAATCTAAATGAAATAAACAAATTTATTCTTGCACGTAGTGCCGAACGAAAATATTTCAGATTAAACGAAATGTCGAATTTGAAAAGTTGCCCCACTTTGAAATAAGCGAAAGTTTTTAATAATTTATAAAAGCCCCGAAAATTGGTAGTAATTTTTGCAATATTAATTGCAATGCAATTTTTCCTAAATATAATAAAATACTAATAATACTTTGAAGTAAGTTGTGCAACTTCTTCTTAACATGGCTATTAAACAATATCCTTTTTTTTTCTGGCCACCCAACACTGTGCGAATTCGCCGCAGTCTTTTATATATTTTGTTTTGTGTTTCTTTTGGTTATATTCGCGCTTTAGTTTTTTAATAATGTGCTGGTGAATCACAAATAAATTTTGTTTAATTGGAATATTTGCTTAAAACAAAAACAAAAGCGAAAAAAAAATGTTAAAAATAATTTACTTAATTTTGAAAGTATGTATGCTTATACATATGTACGCTTAATTGCGATAATTCATAGATGTGCTTAAACGACGTGTTGTTGTTGTTAGTGCGCCTGTGTTAAAGTTTAAAACTAGTGAGTGGAAAATGCACTAACAACATACACGTACATACACTATTACCGAAAGCGTATACCACTAAATGCACTTCAATCGAGGAAATGACGTATTTTTAACGAATTCGTTATTTCCCAATGTTAATTATCATTTATAATAACAATCAATAAACAGAAAAGAACTCCCGATTTTTTTTTTTTTTAATAAGTATTATGTTGTAAACCATATACATATGTATATACGCCGCACTTAAAATGTAATTTATATGTACGAGTATGTGCACCTGGTGAATTCTTTTTTGTGCATTTGTTGTTGGGCGATATAAAGATAAAAAACGATTGCTATATATTTACATACATATTTACTTAAGCCTTTTGGCTACTCGCCTATGCCCAGTAAGAAATTATTGTATAACAGTTAGGCTTCTGGCCTAAGCAGTATGAGTATACCTATAGGGCGCTTAAAAAAAACATTTCAAAAATGAATTTTATTGTTTTTAAAAATTTATTTATTTATTAATTATTATTCTTTCTTTGCTTCTTTATGAATACGACTTTTTTTTAGTATTATTTGCAAACATATTTATTTATTTTATTTTATTTTATCATATTTCCAATCGGCCTCGTGCTGCCAATTTTTCACTTTTAATGCAAATTTTCTTATTTTTTAGTTTCAAGATTATGATAAATGCTCTTAAAATTTTTTCTATGGATGTACAAAATAATTTCTTTTTAAATTTAAATTCTATAGTTTTTTCAAACTTCAGTTCGTAAATATTTTAATAAATATATTTATTTATTTGTTGCTGCCGTGCGTAAAATGCACCGAACCATTCTTTGTATTGCTAAAATTAGAATTTGTTTCCGTGAAGTTTTAAAGAGGAAAATAATAATAAAATAAAAAAATTTTAATACTGCACAAATTGAATACTAAATTTTGTTTGGCTTATTTTTCAAAAAAAAAAAAAAAAATATTATTATTTGTTACATCAAATATTAAAAAAAAATCGGCATCACCAAAATAACTTTTTTTGTACAAACGTTTACATGTTATAGTTAATTATTTTTAATTTCTTACTTTTGAAATTTCTTTTTCACTTTGAAATATTCTAAATTTTTGGTTTTGGCAAAAAATATTTGAACTCTGCATTTTGTTTGTTTTTTTTTTTGTAAAAGTTAAAATATTACAGTCAGCGGCTCAGAAGGTTTTCTTTCCTGTCAAATTCTTAATTTTTAATTAATAATTTTATTTGCTCAGTTTTTGTTCATAAATTTTTCGCTACAACTTATTTTTTGTTCTCTTTTTTTACTCTTCTTAAAGTATTCTATTCAACAGGTTTCCAATTTAAATTTTTTTTGCTAGAAATAAGTTTTCTAAATTTTTTTCAGACCAAAAAGGATTTTTTAAATTTTCAACATCATTTTGTCGCCTCATTTGCGGTAGCCTTTTGATCTTTTATTTGTTAATAATTTTCCTTCTCAGTTTTCCATCGAAAAATTAACCAATAGATAAGATATTTTTGCTCATAAGAGGTGCTTACATACATACATACATACGTAGCTATACAAAGAACTCTATACCACTATGGAGCGACCTACATAATCTTGCGACCTGGATTAATTTTTATGGTTATCTCTACATCTACTTATGTACCTGAAAAGGTAATTTGGCAAAAGAAATGTTATTGTACACGCATAGTATGTATCTATGCTGACATACATACATATGTACTTACATATGGTACAAGTGCATATATTTAGTGTGCTACTTAAATAGACGAATGCATGCATACATAGAGGCTTTTAAGTATGCAGATGAATGTCTTAAAATACCTATATATATACATACATGCTAGTACGATTTATTGTATGCACAAATGTCATGAAAGCATCCTTTCCCGACTCACCGCATTCTGGCCAGACGACGACCGGCTTTGCGATTTTCCATTAACTCTCTTCACTGTCTCGAAACAATTGACGGATTAGGCAGTTCGTGCAAATTACTTACATATGTGCGGACATATATCTTCATATGTATATACAAAAACAAATATCGTCCTTTGTAGTAATGTACGAGTACAGCGCATTTTCTTTGCATCAGGTATACATGCTTGCAAAAATACTGAAATGAACATAAAAGAAATTTGCACTTCACATATCCACACCTTCAAAAACGTTTCACATATGCGTTCACTATTTACCGCAAAATGCAGCAGTGCAATTCCTTTCATATTCATTTGGGTCAACGTCGTCGACTCGTCTGTCGGTTTATCCTTTCGTATATTGTACTGCCTGCCAATCGCTTGTCAGTTGGTTGATCCTTTGCAGAGATTTGGTCTACCGCATGCATAGTTCGAAATACACCTACATACATACGTACGAATATGCACATTTGAGTCCCTACTTTCATACCATCAATGGATCCGCCTCTAAGACCGCCTAAGCCAGAGCAATTTCCTACATTTGTGTCTATACACGAGTGTGTGTGTGATTTTCCCCATTTCATACTTTTCATATTTTCCACTTTCCACCGAAATTTGTGTTTTGTTTTGTCAGATCGTTTTCACGTTTCATTGCATTCGAAAGCATTTGCTAATACGTACACATGCATACTCGTATGTACATACATATATGGTACTCTTACTTGTATATTACACTGAATCTCCTTCGAACGAGCAACTTTCGTCACCCAAAATCAGTTCGACACCATTATTCTTCTCATCATCAGCGTCACCATCACCATCATCATCATCATTACCTATTGTCGGTAAGAGAGCAGCTAGCAAGCAATAGCTATTAGGTTGTAACCATATACTCGACCCCAAATTACATGCTCACGCGCACACGTAAATTAATAACACATCTGTCTGAAATTTAAATTTATGAATACCCAATAACAGCAACACCAATAGCACGTAGAAAATAAACAGCATTTTTCTCATTTCACATACTGAAATATATATGTCGGTATGGTTGTACGTCGTCGATATGAGCGTGCTGTCCCAAAAGTTGAGAGACCACCCCATGAAACGTTGTCTATAGAAATACTAGTGTTAGTCCTGATGATAGTTTCGATCACGCAAATCCCGACGGGAGATACCGTTTTGTGGTTATTTGTGCAAATCGTTTTCTGTTGCAAAATTTTGGGTGGCCAATACTTAAGAAGAAGATTCAATAACTTATTTTGTTAAATTTCTTAATCTTTTTTGTTTTATTTCAAAATAATTTTAATTTAATTTAATTAGAATACTTTATTTTATTGTTTTTGTTTATTTTTATATCAATTAATTTGTTTTTTTTTTTTAATTTTATTTATTATTTTAATTTGTTTTATTTAAAATTATTTAATTATCAACTATTTTCTCTAATTTGTGTGAATTCTATATTTTATTTTTTTCATTTTATTTACTTTATTATATAACATATAATTTTTTTAATTTTTTTTGTTTTATTGATTTTATTTTATTTCATTTTATTTTATTTTTTTCATTTTATTTACTTTATTATATTTCATTTCGTTTTATTTTTTTTTGTTTTATTTATTTTATACGTATGTTATTTTATTTTATTTCATTTTATTTTATTATATTTTATTTTATTATATTTCATTTTATTTTATTTTATTATATTTCATTTTATTTTATTTTGTATTATTTTATTTTTTTCATTTTATTTACTTTACTGTATTTCATTTTATTTTATTTTTCTTTTTGTTTTATTTATTTTATGTTATTTTATTTTATTTTATTTCATTTTATTTTATTTTTTTTATTTTATTTTATTTTACTTTATTTTATTTTATTTTGTATTATTTTATTTTTTTTCATTTTATTTATTTTACTATATTTCATTTTATTTTATTTTTCTTTTTGTTTTATTTATTTTATGTTATTTTATTTTATTTTATTTCATTTTATTTTATTTTATTTTATTTTTTTTATTTTACTTTATTTTATTTTATCTCATTTTATTTTATTTTATTTCATTTCATTTTATTCTATTTCATTTCATTTTATTTTATTTTATTTTCTTTTAATATATTTTATTTTAATTTATTTTATTTCATTTTATTTTATTTTAATTTATTTTATTTTATTTAATTTTATTTTATTTTATTTTATTTTATTTTATTTTATTTGATTTTATTTTATTTCATTTTATTTTGTTTTTTTTTTTTCATTTAATCTTATTTTATTTTATTCGACTTTATATTAATTTATCTTATTTTATTTTGTTTCATTTAATTTTAATTTATTTCTATGTTGAGTTTATTTGTTTTATTTCAATATTCTTTTCCCATTTTATTTCTTATTTGATTTCATTTTATGAAAAAAGCTATTTCTTTCTTCTTTGTATTTTATTTTATTTTATTTGTATTAACTATTTTCTTTATTTTGTGTTATTTTATTTTAATTTAAATTTCCTTTGTTTTTATTTTTACATTTAGTTTAGTTTAGTTTATTCTCTTATTTTATTTTTATTTTATTTTTCATTACTTAATTTATTTTAATTAAATTTGGTTTTATTTTATTAAACTTTATTTTTGCTTTTAATTTTTTCCATTTATTATTACACCACAAAATTTAATCAATTCTACTATAATTGCTTTTCCTCCTTCCTCTCTTTTAGATTCTCACCAGTTAATTCAACATCATTCATCGTGGCTCTCCACTCGACGGAAGCCTTAATGGCTGCGGGTTTATTAAAATCCGGTGATTTCGGTCATCATCCACACAGTTATGGCGGCCCGCATCCACATCATTCGGTGCCGCATGGGCCGTTGCCGCCAGGAATGCCGATGACTTCATTGGGACCCTTCGGAATACCTCATGGTTTAGATGCTGTTGGGTTTTCCCAAGGTATGTGGGGTAAATATCGAACCGATTTTGGTAGCAAAAACTTAGTTTCAATCAATATAGGCGCAAGTGCGTTAAATGCGTTAGGCAATGTGAGAAGTAAAGTGTTCTTAACAAAAAAAAAAATATGTATATACCTTTATTCTTGAAGGACATATTTTATTTAACAAAATATAATTTTACAAAAATGTTTACAATAATAAAAACACTTTACTTCATTACAAGGAATACTAAATTAATGTTTATTAAATTAATATGCATATGTATGTATGTAGAAAGTTTTATATTTATTTCTAAATTATTTCTAGAACATAAATTTTTTTATCAACTTTTTTCTTTTTTAGAAACTAATAAACGATTTTTTACACCTTTATCAAATAATTATTTACATAAAATCTTTACATAGACACTCTTATAATTCAGTCAGAGATCAATGTGCTCTTACTTTTTAAATTTTCGTATATATAAATGAAACTGGAAAGTTAATTTTATTTCTTTAATCTTTAATTAATTTTCCTTAAAGTTACTTTATTTTATTTTATTTTCACATTTCTTTTTATTTACTCAAAGTTTATTAATTTTTGTATATTTTATTTTGTGTCATTTTATATTATATTAATATCTTTTATTTTATTTTGTTTTTGTATTTCATTTGTATTTATTTTATTTTATGTATTTCATTTTTATTTTATTTATTTTTTCATACAGTTATTTTAGTGTGTTTTAAGTTAATTTATGCATGTTATTTTATTCTACTTCATTTAATTTAATTTTATTTTATTTTTCTTAATTTTATTTTAATATTTTATTTTAATTTATTTTATTTTAATTTATTTTATTTTAATTTATTTTATTTTAATTAATATCATTTTATTATATTGTATTTTATTTTATTTACTTTATTTTGTTTTGTTTTATTTTTATATAAATTTATTTTACTGTGTTTTATGTTAATTTATGCATTTATTTTATTCTCTTTTATTTTATTGTATGGTTTTTAATTTATTTTTGTTTACTTCATTTTATTTTGTTTTATTTTATTTCATTTTATCTTTATACTTTTCTTTATTTTATTGTTTCATTTTATTTCATTTATTTTATTTTATTTTCTTTATACTTTAATTTATTTTATTTTATACTTTATTCTGTATAATTTATATTATTTTGTTTTATTTATTTTATCTTACTTTATTTTATTTTTCTTTATTTTTTTATTTTACTTTTTTATTTGATTTTATTTAATTTATTTTTTTTAATTTTATTTGCCTTTATTCTATTTGGTTTCATTTCTTTTTTTTCTTTCATTTTATTTTTTTTTATACTTTATTTTATTTTATACTTTATTTTGTTTAATTATTTTTTTATTTTTGTATATTTTTTTATTTTATTTTTTTATAATTACTTAATCTTTTTATTTTATTATATTTTATTATTATTATTATTTATTTCTTTATTTTTTTTTATTTCACTTTTTTATTTGATTTTATTTAATTTAATTTTTTTAATTTTATTTGCCTTTATTTTATTTGGTTTCATTTCATTTTTTTTTCTTTCATTTTATATTTTTTTATACTTTATTTTATTTTATACTTTATTTTGTTTAATTATTTTTTTATTTTTTTATTTTTGTATATTTTTTTATTTTATTTTTTTTATATGTAATTAATCCTTTTATTTTATTTTATTTTATGGTATATTCAATTATCTTATTTTATCTTATGTAATGTTATTTTTTTATTTCATTTTATTTTAAATTATATAACTTCATTGTTTTTATTTTATTTATTTATTCTTTTTTAATTTTTCCCGAATTTTTTCTCCATCGCACATTTTTTCCCCATTTTTTTCGTATGAGAAAAGTGCATATCATTCTACGCAATAAAAGAAAATATCCATACAAGTCCCACACCAATGCAATAGAGCAATGATCAGGTGCAATAACCCATAAAATTATAAACAAATTGGCTGCATTCGTTACAAAATGCATTTACAAAACACCGCTATAATAAACCGTTTTAAGAATTCTATTGAAAAATAAAGACAACAACACAACACAAATATTTTGGTATAAAAAACTGATTTGACAATAAGACCTGCGAGATTTCAAAGCAAACACAATCATAAATATACAAAATATGCAACATAAAAAACCAAAAACAACAAACATAACAAAAGCAATAACAGCATCAGAAAATCATCAATAGCCAGTGTAGAGCATGAGAGAACAAACTTCGCCTTGCAACAGAATTCCTATCGAGTTCAACGTGAATTGAAGTGAAAGAAAATGAAAACTTGAAAATCATGCTTCGAACTTGCATTGTAATGCATTTCTGAATAAAAGAGCGAGTTTGAAACGCAAGATAGTAGGGGGGAAAATATTAAAATAATAATAAGCAGGGAGCGCTGAGAAAAAAATTCTGATACAGATATGAATGCGCTTGGAAAACATTTTTTGACCTCAAAAAAGCAAAAAAAAAAGAGAAAAAATGTTACTAAAATCAATAAAAAGTTAACGGCAGACAAAGAGTCGTCCAGCTAGCCAGTTAGGCAGCCACATGTGCACTTAGCCGCCAGCCGCCAGCAACCGAGCAATCAGCCTGCCATTTAGCTCGCTCAAGCAAGTCAAGTGTAGTGAAACTGATTCGCAATGAAATTGAGACATGCAAGTAGAAAATGCTGCGATGAATGGACTGCAAGTTATATAAAAAATATAGCTACATAGGTATATGCCTGCAAGTTATGACAAATGAGCCATTCTATCCACTTGCAACCAAGCAGACGCTCTAACCCAGCCGCTTTGTAGTTGCTGTTGTTGTTTAACTGAGTGAATTTCGTGCTACTGATATGCCACTGATAACTCAATTTAAATAAAACTGACATGGGTGATTTCAACTGGAAAGCAACAACAACAACATGTGAGCGAGTTGTATGCCGCATTAAATAAAGGAGGCGAGAGAAAAGAAGTAAATTTGAAGCCACCGGCAGAAAAAAAGTGGCTAAAACTATGCAAAAAGCTGCTGAAAAATGCTGGTAGTGTATATATAGGTATGCCTGTATATGTATATTGGTATATATGTGTGTACATTCAGTTATGATTAAAGTTATGTTTGCATATATTTTGTCGTCACATCCTGCAAATCATTGTGACACGCCAGACCAAAAATAAAAATAAAAAATATTCTGAAAAATAAAGAAAAAATAAAAAAGAGGAAATTTTTTTTGTGTACAGAACAATAAATGTTTTCAATATTTTACTCACACGCCATTCACCGATCGACATCATTATCAATAATATTGTCAAAATGAATAATGAGCAAACTGAAACTGAGCCCAGGTAGCCAAGCCTATAAGGTGTATGGGCTCAAGGGATCATTAGGTATGGAAGTGAACTAAATATATTTTTATAAAATTTGAAATAATCAAGAAAGTGTGAAGTATAAGGACAAATTGAGAGTGCAATAAATTAGGTCAAATAGGTAAGTGAGACGAAGTCTACAAACTATAATAATTGCCTAATTGAAATTTTAAATTAATTATAAAAATCAGGTGTAAAATAGAAATAAATTTCCAAAGAATAACATTTAGAGCACTTTAATCCTATTCCAGTATGCTTTTGGGTGTAGGACACATTTTCATAATTTCCTCTGAACCCTTCATATAAATAAATTTTGGACGTAAATTAAAAAAAAATATTCCCCAACCGATTTTATAACATATTTATAGTCACATCCTTTCATGAAAAGCATAGAAATAAATATAGTTTAAAAAACTAAAAAAACACGCTTTTAAAGAATATTGTACTAAAAAGTTGAAAATAATTTTGAAAATAAACTTAAGACAATAGTATATAAAAAATACTTGTATAATTAAGAGAAAAGCGTGGGGCGCTTTGTACCATAATTTCCATATATCGAGCGCCCACGCTTTTCTCTTAATTATACAAGTATTTTTTATATACTATTGTCTTAAGTTTATTTTCAAAATTATTTTCAACTTTTTAGTACAATATTCTTTAAAAGCGTGTTTTTTAGTTTTTTAAACTATATTTATTTTAAACTTTTTAGTTTAATATTCTTTAAAAGCGTGTTTTTTTAAACTATATTTAAAAGCGTGTTTTTTTTTTAGTTTTTTTTAAACTACATTTATTTTATATATTTTTCTAATTAACTCTATTTTGATTTTTTTTTCTCTGAATTAATCAGAGAACGTATAATAATTATTAGTATGGATTATTATACGTTCTCTGATTAATTTTGTTAACGCTACGATGTATGCAACGATTCGCATTTCAAATATTTCATATTGGGATCGCGTCACCGCTAAAAAGTTACAAACTGACAGACAGACATACTGAGAGACATACTGACATACAAGTGAAGCTAATATAAAGCGTGTAAAAATATATTTATATAAAAATATATGTATGTATGAACGTTCAAAAAAGTATTTTAATTTACGAGCAGTTTTTGAAGAAAAATTCTTTCTAAAAATCTTTAATCTTAACTTACGTCAGTTCAAAAAATTACCAGCCTGCCGTTCTACCAATTCCCAAACGCACAAATACTGTAAACCGAGAGCTGAGTCAAGTAAAGAAAATTAAGGAAAACGTGCAGCAGACGACAAATGATGATAAACGAAAAGTATTTTTTTGATGTTTTGTTGCTGTGCACCATAAGATAATCAACGACAAATTGTTGAGCAAAGTGGAGTGGAATAGAAGAAAGCAAATGATTGGTTTTATTGAATATGAGTTGATAAATGTCGACGAAGCAACTGCGAGTGGTTGTTACTTTCAACCAAGAGAAATAAAAATTATAACATTAACGCTATAAACCTTAGGTGATGACCCAAGAAGAAGTTTGAGGAATATCATGAGCTGATACACTTACATTCCGAAAACTAAAACATTTTAGAAAAAATTATTATTATTTTTGATAGTTGCCGCGTACCAACTGCACTTCTTTAGTGTTCATAATTTAACCGTATAGGTCATAAACCTGTAAACAATTTCAAAAGTTGTTACTATAAATAGCAACTTTCAATAAATTAGTCAATATAATTTCAAATGTAAGAGTGATTTTCAGGAGTTTCCCACGAAAATATATATTACAAATACATAAAGACTCGTTACACTATTTTTACTGGAATCAAATTCTTCAAATTTCTTATTTTAATATCTTTTGAATTTAATTTTATGACATTTTAAATAATTTTTGCGGCCTGTACTATTAATTTTTTTTTTATATGTATGTGAGCGAAGGGCCTATTTTATTATTTTAATTCAACTTTATTTTATTTTATATTAATTTCAATTTATTTTATTTAAATTTTTTATATTGTTTTATCATATATATGTACAATATTTGATTTTACTTTACGTTAATTCAGTTTATGTATTTCGTATATTTTATTATATTTTAATTAATTTAATTACATTTAATTACATTCGATATTATTTCCTTTTGTTTAATTGACATTATTTTACTTAAGATAGATTAATTATATTTCATTTTATTTTAATAATTTATTTAATTAATTTATGCTATTTTATTTTATTTTAATTATATTAATAGCTTTTGATTTTATTTCCTTATACTTTATTTGTTTTTATTTTATTTCATTTTAGTTTATCTTACACGTATGTTTTCTTAGTTTCATTTATTCTATTACTCTTTATTTTATTTTTTAATAATTTAATTTTAAAATAATTTATTTTATTTATTTTAATTTAACTAAATTTTTGATTTATTTGATATTATTTAATTTACATTTTTATATTAAATCATATTATTTATTATATTAATATGTTTTATTTTATTATATTTTATTTTTTATTTTCGATTATTTTCTTAAATTTGAGTGATTTCACTTTATTTTATTTCATTTTATTTTGTTAATATTATTTTAATTTTGTATATATTATTTTATTTTATATATCTTATTTTATTTTATATTACTTTATTTTATTCTTTCTATTTTTTTATTTTTTTTAAATATATTTTTATTTAATTTTACATTATTTAATTTTATAATATTTTTTATTGTTTTTTATTTTTATCTTAGTTTGATTTATTCTATTTCATTTATTTTATTTTATTTACATAATATAATTTAATTAATTTTTTTTTAATTTGTGTGATATTATTTATATTTTGTATTAAGCCCCATTACTTATTATTTTAATATGTTTTATTTTATTATATTTTATTTTCAATTAATTTCTTTAATTTGCGTGATTTCACTTTATTTTATTTTATGTTTTATTTTATTTTAGCTTATTTTTTTATTTTCTTTAAAGTTTATATGTCTTATTTTATTCTATATTAGTTAATTTTATTACATTTCTGTTTACCTTAGTTTATATTATTTTAATATTATTGATTTTTTATATATTGTGTTTTATTTTAGTTTATTTTTTTATTTTATATTTTTAATATATTTTGTTTTATTTTATTTTAATTTTATTTATGTTATGTTATTTCATTTCATTTTATTTGATTATATAATATATCTATAAATTTGAACTTACAAACCGAGATCATACCTAAAAAATTAATTAAGCAGCGGGAAAGTCAAAACTTAAGAAGTACAGCTTAGTGCAGATTATCTTAAGCTAACATTGACACTTTAATGAAAACTCAATAAGTATTTGAAATCAAGGAAATTTTTCTTGACTTCTATTTTTAATTATACCCGTGCAAGCACTGCGGTGGCATATGCAACCCTGTATGTGGCGGCCATTTTTCGTGACAGCTGCAATAGCAAATGCAATTGAATTAATAAATTCAGTGCTTAACATTTGGGATTAAATACGAAAGGATCGTACAGCATTTATATGTACATACATACATATAAGCGCAGCATATAATAGCAATGACTTTCCCATTAAGTAAGTGCATTAAAGCGCAGGATCCTCCATTACAAAATTACCAGAAAAAGATCGCACCCTCTCCCGCCAGTAACAATATTTTTACATATGTACGTACATATCGTTGTTGTTGCTGCTGTTGCAACGGGGACACTACGAAAACATAATCAGTTATAAAAAAGAAATCTAGAAAAAAAAAAATTATAAAATAAAATAAAACCAGCTGGA
Source organism: Ceratitis rosa (assembly GCA_037013455.1). Lineage (NCBI taxonomy): Eukaryota > Metazoa > Arthropoda > Insecta > Diptera > Tephritidae > Ceratitis > Ceratitis rosa. Next base: position 18,054,571 of record JAWMAG010000054.1, read on the forward strand.
AGGTGAGTGGTAGAGAAAGGGTGCGCAAACGCAAATAACAAAAAAAAAAAAAACGAAGAGAAGAAAAAACAACAGCACGCAATATCTGAAAAAAATGTCGTATAGCATATTCTACTAAACATGTAACGCATATTTCCCCCCGCTAAAATAAGTACACCAAAAATAATAGTCAACCACAGCCTCAGCTAGTCAGCCATACACAGCAAAGGGCACAAAAGGACACGCATACAGTTAGAGCAAAATACATGTGTATACTATACGTAAAACCATCGTACCTTTAACGGTAACGAACAATAGCCGAACGGCTTAGGACTCACGTTTACTATATCGTGTTGTGTCTGCACAATAGAGATTGGGCACAGCATACAATGAGGTAGACAATATAAATGCGACCCTATACATACGTACATATCCTTCCACACAACACATAGTACAGTATATAAGGATAGGTAGCTTGCTACTTCAGTCAGCTAAACAGTCAACCAACCACTTGGCTTATTTCGGTTTTGCTCGTATGCCAGCACCACCACCACCCGTTCATTGCATATAGAAGAATATACATAGAAGAGGACTTGCGTGTTAGAGACCAACCCAATTGAGAACGTTGCAAACAAAACTTACTTACTGTAAATATATATATATATATATATATACTCGTATATTTACTAGCATATTTCTAATGTAATGCTAATAAGGGTTGTTATATACGTATACATATGTAAATATGTATATGCTTTCACCAGCAACGGAGGGTTGAAATCGAATGAGGTGGCTTTCTAATATATATTCTACATACATATGTGCATTTTATATACATACCATACATACTTTTGTACAAAGAAATGGTGCATATCTACTTACGTATATACGAGTATATACATACATATGTTTGTACATAGTAATTTATGTGACTTTAAAAATTTCGTTAAATCTGAAATTTATTTTTCCTACTCTCCATGATCTCTTTCATAAAATTAACATTAAACGAAACTAAATTGTGTCACTTTGACTCTGTTTTGTTTTGTTATAATCAGGGCTGTCATGGAATCCAAGTCGGTTTTGCTTTTTATCGGAATTGCAAACCGATATTGATTTCATTTGGTGTCATGAAACCGTGTCGGTTTTGCTCTTTTCGAAATGAAACAAAACCGATGTTCGAATCAGCTGTTTTGCTTATTGACAATTTCAATGCAAATTTGTTTGACAAAATTTTATAAAATTTATTGATTTAATTGCTTTTTAATAAAGAAAGTGAAATATGGCATCTGCAGTTGTGGCTTTCATGTTGCTGGAAGAAAGCAGTAATGAGAAAGTTAAAAGAAAAATTTTGCGTGATTGCAGTAACCCACTTGAGCTGCCCAATACAGCGTTAGTATATTTATTTTAATTTTAAAGCCTTTTAATACTTAAAGCGCATTTGCAGTTTCATAGAGTATTATCGACTAAATAAAGAGGCTTTCCGAATGGTACTTGATACCATTGACGGGCACTTGACACGGTCGAAGGTTCCACCAGTACTGCAGTTAGTAGCTTCATTGCGAATTTTGGCTGAAGGATCTTATCAAAGATCAGTTGGGAATGATTCTCGCATAAGTGTAGGTAGAAGCACGGTGTCAACGATTTTGAGTGATGTGCTTACAGTTATAGATAAGTTAATTTGTCCGCATTGGGTGAAACTTGAAATGGACTTCAACGAAAAATGCAGATCGAGGGACTATTTTTATTCAAAGTTTTTTGTTTTCCCCTATTACGAATAAGAATATAATATAATTAATATTTATTATTATTCAAAACCATCATTTACTCACATTTCTACTTAATTTGTAACTGAAAGTGAAAAAAAAAGTTTACATAAATCAAATCCAATAGCGGTAAGTTGCTTGGATTGTTTCCAATAACAAAACCGATAATTTTGGTTTCTGTGACACCTAAAACCGACACTAATTCCGATTCGAACATAAAACCGATAACATCGGATTTCATGACACCAAAGCAATTTTTTTGTCGGTTTCAATTCCAATTCCGACAGCAATTGGATTCCATGACAGCCCTGAATGAAAACAAATATGTTTGTATACATATACATGCTCTAAAATAATATTTACATACATACAATGTTCTTTCGTGATATCTGGCTTTTTGCTTATTTGCAATGAGAGCTATTCAGTTCTTCCTGGATTTTATTCTCAAGTGGAAAACTTAAAACTCGCATCACAAACTTCTAAAAACATTTCAACGGCATTAAAAAGTATCTTCTCTTCTCAGAGTTTCATACTGCGATGCAGTATAACTGGGCTTAGTCTTTTTTTATTATATCAGCTTTGTACGTAGTCAAGCCCCAAAATGCATTTTAAATAATATTATATATTTATGCCTCTAATATACATGAAATGGTATATTAACTTTGATCCGAAGTATGTAAGTACCAGAAGGAGAAGAGATAGAGAGAGATCAGATTGTCGCTTTTTAAAATTTAAGATTTTGGCTCATAATTTTTTAAAAAAGTATCTAAGAGCATGATATTTGGTGTTATATACATGTTATACACATATAAGATGAATTACTTACATATTGGTGATGAAAATTATGGAAGTCGGATGACTATAACGATATACATATATAGCTCCCAATCACCGATTTTTTTAGATTTGAGGCTGTGGTCAAAACTACGTCGAAAAAAACTTCTAAAAAATGAAACCTTGCATTCTACACCGGCATGTATATGTATATAAATAAACATTGTCTCCGATTTGCCCAGATATGAAGATTTTGGTCAAACATCCGTCTGAGAAGTATTTTAGAGCATGCAACTTTGCATTATACAAACTTACTATACACAAATAAATATAGCCACAAAAAACCATCGAATTGGAACACCATATCATATAGACCCATACGACTGATTTGTTCAGATAAGAGGTTTGGGTCAAAAATCCGTCATAAAGCATCCCAGAGCAAGAATTTTTGCATTAAACACACGGAAATATACTTGTATATGTATACACATAAATATTGACACAGAAAATCATTTAAACAGGAAAATTTCAGCTCTCACCAAACAATTTTTTAGAGATGGGAATTAATATTTAATGAAATACCATAAATTTGATATGGCCGCGGTTGAAGACAGCTCTTTCTTCTTGTTTTTATTTTAATTAATTTCGTTTAATTTGGCTTTGTATTTATTTATTTTAATTATATTTTTTCTACTTTTTACTTTATTTTTTTTCGTTTCTATTTTTTTTTTTGTTTGATCTATTTTAAATAAATTTAATTTACCTTAATGTTATCATATTTTTATTACTTTTTTTTCCAATTTTTTTAAATTAATTTTTTTTTAAATATATTCTTTTATTTTTTTCTATTTAATTTTTTTATTTTACTTAATTTAATTTTAATTTATAAAATAAAATATTTTTTATTTTATTTCTACTTTCTTTATGTACGTGTATTTTATTTTAATTTATTTAACTTCTTTTTGAGCCGTAAGCCCTGGCAGCTAGTGCTTCTTTCTCTGTAAAATAATAATAATAATAATTGCATTATTATTTTTCATTTATAAAAAATAAATAAATAAAAATAATTTTTTATTATATTTGATTTCTTTATTTTTTTGTTTGTTATTATTTTATTTAAATTTAATTTAATTAAATTTTTAATTTTTTACTTGCCTTATTAAACTTAATTTTAATTTTCTATTTTTTTTAACTTCCGCAATTTTTTATTACTTTATTTTATTTCATTTTAAATAATTTTAATTATCCTTATGTTATTTCATTTTATATTAATATATTTTATTTGGTTTTTTATTTTCTTTTATTTTATTTTAATTTATTTTACTTCATTTGGTATCTTATTTATTATTATATTTTCATTTTTTATAATTTTAATTAAATTAACTTTAATAAATTCTTAATTATTTACTTGTTTTATTTATTAATTTACTTGCTACTTTGATTTTTATTATATTTTTTTGCAATTTGTATTGCGCCTTATTTTATTTTATTTTATATTATTTTATTTTATTTTATATTAATTTTTATTTATTTTTTCTTTATTTCATTTTTTATTAGTTTGTTTTATATTATTTTGTTTTATTTTATTTTAATTAATTTGTGTATTGGGTTTATTTGTTTTGTTTTGTTTTATGTTATTTTATTTTACTTTATGTTATTTTATTTTATTTTTTTATATTATTTTATTTTATTACATGTTATTTTAATTTTTTGTATATTGGGTTTTCCTTTTTTTGTTTTTATTTTTTATTATTTTTTTTTATTTTATTTTGTTTTCTATTTTTTGATATTATTCCAATTTATTTTATTTTATTTATTTATTTTAGTTTATTTTATTTTATTTTATATTATTTAATTTAATTTAATTTAATTTAATTTTATTTTATTTTATGTTATTTTATTTTATTTTATTTTATTTTATTTTATTTTATTTTATTTTATTTTATTTTATTTTATTTTATTTTATTTTATTTTATTTTATTTTATTTAATTTTATTTTATTTTATTTTATATCATTTTATTTAATTTTATTATATCTTTTTTATTTTATTTTTTTTTATTTTTTTATTTTATTGTATTCTTTTGTGATTTTATTTTATTTCAGTTCAGCTTATTTTATTTTACTTTATTTTGTTTTATTCAATTTAGCTTATTAATTTTTTAATTTTTTTTTTCATTTTATTTGTCAAAAAATAAAAATTCTAAATAAATATGTATGCATAAAATTGTATTCCCTGACACATTCCAACGCATCACTAGGCAATAATTTTACTCAAGAATATCAATATTAACGAGACTCGTCCACAGGTGTTAACACCCGCAAGCAGAGACGTGAGCGTACAACATTCACACGCGCCCAGCTGGACGTGCTGGAGGCATTATTCGGTAAGACACGTTATCCGGATATATTTATGAGAGAAGAAGTAGCGCTGAAAATAAATCTACCCGAATCAAGAGTACAGGTAAGCAAACATTTCTATAAATATGTACATATGTAGATATGTTAGTATGTAATTGGTCTGTATAAGCCAAGCGCAAGTTTAGCGTTAAAGTTATTTAACTGAGAGCAACCAGCAGCAAATATTCAAACCAAATAATGCTTACAAGGGCATGTAATATTCATGAATTGACGCATAAAAGCATATGTGAAAAATGTACGTGTATGTATAAGTGTATATTTACTTTAACGGGTGTTCCACGAACTATTCGCACTGGTTTCAACGCCTAAAAGCAGACAACGCCAAACAACATTAAGCATTTAACGTCATAATCTAACGACTTTTGTCTAATGCTGTGCCTATATATGTATGTATGTATGTATGCAATTATTCATTTGTAACGCTTTTTTTGCCTTCTGCGGACTCATAAGCAAATAATTTCCTTCCAACAATTACGTTAATGTCAAAAATCCGTAAAATCCATTGGGTAAACAACATCAGGCCTCAGCAGCGCATAGCTTCTTCATGCGTAGTTCGTATTGTTTGCCGAGCGCTTACCAGCCAAGCAGTGTTTACATATGTACATATGTTGTTGGCTTCTGGTTGGAAAATGTAATTGTGACGCATTTTTTGGCGAATTCAAAATTTCTTCTTCTTTTTATACGTTTGACTGTAGTTACGGCAGGATGCGTCGTATAACTGTTTGAGCAGCTACATGTCGCTGCATATCCCGCTGTGCAAATACTACGTAAGCAAATAAGCCAACACACATATACGTACATATGTCCTTATAGCGGAAAATATTCCCAACAATCTGGTTAGCGGGGTAAATGCGATTTGTGTCACTGTTCTTAGTGCGATACGGTAGCCGAAAGCTACAAATTGAGTGACAGCCGCCCTGAAAATCAGCGTTGGGCTCAGTGACAGTGAGAGCTGCTGAGAATATATTTCCCTGCTATTCAGTTTGTTTTTGCTCAATTTATTTGTTTGATGACATATTCTACTGCCCGTTTTTCTGCACGACAGCCAACCCTCTCTGGGCATACGCAGATAATCATTATATATATTCCAGCGTGTGTTTGCTGGAGCTGAGTCTGCATTGTTGCACTACTTTGTTAGCTTGTTTTCATTTCATATTTTGTGCTTGTTTATTTAGTTGTTTACACAGGAACGTTGACAAATTTTGATGCTAAAAGCAATAACAACGGGGTACACTGAGCGTAGAAATGAGGGAGTGGTAGAAGAAGAAGATTCAATTTGGTCTCAGTACCCTAAAATGTCCTGAAAACTCAACTAGCCATTGTGACCCTAAGCTCTAGCCACTTTATTAGTCATCTGAACCAAAAACCACCTGGTACCCTACCCGAGCAAGGGCCGAAATATATTGTTTTTTACCATTGAACTTGTCTTAGGTTGTAAATATTAAATTATTATTTATTGAATGTGCATGTTTGCATCCAGGCTGCAAGTAGCATTCTTCTTCATGAAGACCTGACAGAGGAATGAGTTCTATTACCCATTTTCGTTGCGAATACAACCACCGCGTTGCTCCACGTTATAGGTACAAAGATGAACCCTGAATAAGAAATTTGTCTGTTGAGGGGAAAAGCATAGCTAGCCACATCGGCGATAATTTCGACACAAGTGGCTCACCAGTTCTGCGCTTATTAGAGATCTTGCAGTGACTCAAAGCCAAATTAAACAACAGCTTGATGCTCTATAAAACGATATACGTAACTGCAGCGGTAATTCTATTACTTCCTTAATAATTGGCACTTCCGGATGAAAGAAGATAAACTTGTCAGAAAACCTGAACCTAGAGCCCTTTACGAGTATGCGACAGAAAACAAACATACATACGTAGATAGATAGGTACAGAAATTCGACAGGGGATTGCCTACAATCACTGCCTTCAACTTAGTGGTCTTAGTGGTCTACTACCTCTCTCTATCTTTCTCTATGTCCAAGCCCTTCACAACATGTATATCCCAAACCTTCTGTTAAACGACTCGTTATGTCACTACCGCTAAACTAGCTGCTACCACAAACAGCAACATGCGATATATCGAAGTCCAGGTTCGCCTGCTCTTCTCATCATTAATCCAGCTGTCAATTTCTCCCAGTGTAATGGTCCATAAATGAATTGGTTTTGTGGAAAATTGTCACATTCAACTACTACTATTTGCCATGACCTCTATGCCCTCATCTCGCCGCTCCCCTTGTGAATTCACAACATCCTCATCCGCATCAGCATCCACCGTTTTCGACAATTTCACCATTTTTCCTCTACGCAAACTGAGCCGCAAAATTATGTTGTTACATTTGTCGTTAGCGTGTTTATTTAGGTATGTTTGCTATGATTTCGGTGACTATTTGTTATTGCATTCAATAAAACACACACACATATATGTATATGTATATATACACGTACATGTCCATAGCCACAAATATTTCATGTCGTTAGCTGTGAATAATTTATTTGTTTACTATTGATGATATTTTCAGTGATATATTGGAGATATGTACACATATCTACATATGTATATGTTGTGATAATATCATGTAAAATATGCACAAAAAAACATTTAACAAATTTTCGCCTTCAGCCATAACAAAGAAAAATGCCAAAAAAAAAAAAAATGTGTGCAAATAGAAAATGATGTAACTGAAAATGAGCAAAAATTCTGGGCGTTGCAAAGGTAAAAATCGCTCAGTGTCGCTATTGTTTGGCCAAAGAAATGAAATTCATCGACCAACACAGCAAGGCAACAAGGCAAGGGGAGACTGACAGTCAGAAAACAAAATCTTAGAATTTGCACGCTTATCGGCTCAAGTTGCATGCAACCTTAGAAGGTGCTCTTACGAGTATACTAGCACACAGCCTCAGGCCAATTCGAGTTGTTGGCGTAATCGGAACGGGCTTGCATTCTAATCAAATGCTATTTTCGCTGCCGAAATTTCTATTGAAAAGATTTTTTCTCTAATAATTCTGGTAATTCTGAAATATCATTAACTGAAAATTGAGATGTCAACTGAGTTGTTCTACCATTCGCCACTTTTGTTATTGTTCCTCTGTACATATTTGCTGATCATTTGCTATGTGATTGCATGACCGGCAAAATATTATTGTAAAGCAAAGTAAATAATCGATCTGCAAACGATCGTGTTGGCTGCAAGTTGACACCGAGAGCGAGTTGTTGGATGTTGTTTGAAGCTGCAGTTTGTTGATTTTGTTGGCATGATTTTCAGCATAACCAACAAATACTTTATGCCAATACAGCTGCCGAGTGAAACAGTTAGTAAGCAGAGCGTGAGGAAGGGAGTTTTTAGTTTTGGTTACAAAAAATACTTATATGTAGAAAAAAATTAAAAAAATTAAATTAAATTAAACAAAATATAAAAAGATACAACCAAATATAGTTAAAAAAAAATTAAGTAAAACAAGTAGATAAACAATTTAAAAAAATAAGTTAAAATAAAATAAAATTAAAAATTAATATAATATAAAATGCAAATAAAGCAAAATAACACAAAATAAATTTAAATAAATTCAATAAAAAAATGTTATATAATTAAAATAATATAAAATAAAATTTGGAAATAAAATAAAACTATATAACTAAAATGAAATTACCTAAATTAACGAGAATATAGGACAATAAAATGAAATTTATTAAACAAAAGTAAATTAAATAAAATTAACTTAAATTAAATGAAATAAAATAAAATGAAATAAAATAAAATAAAATAAAATAAAATGTAATAATAGAAAAATATAAACATAATAACCAATGTATTAAAAATAAAATTAAATTAAATAAATTAGTTTAAAATAAGGAAATAAAGAGTGTAAATTAAAACAAAATTTAATTTAAAAAGTGGAGTAAAATAAAAATAAATTAAATTAAATTAAGTTAAGTAGAATAAAATTAAATTAAATAAAATAAAGTAAAACATAGTTAAAGAAAATTAAATAATAAAAAATAAGAAACAGTAAAATTTAATAACGTAAAATAACATAAATAAATTAAAATAAAATAAAATAAAATAAAAAAATAAAATCAAATAAAGTAAAGTAAAGTAAAGTAAAATAAAATAAAATAAAAATAAAGCAAAATAAAATAAAATAAAACAAAATAAATTAAAATCAATATAGTAAAATAATGGTTTATAATTAAAATAACATAAAATAAAATTTGGAAATAAAATAAAATAAAACTATATAATTAAAACCAAATTACCTAAATTAAAGAAAATATACGACAAAAAATAAAAATAAAACAAAATGAAATTAAAATAAAATAAAATAAAATAAAATAAAATAAAATAAAATAAAGTAAAATAAAATAAAATGAAATAAAATAAAATAAAATAAAATAAAATAAAATAAAATAAAATAAAACAAAATGAAATTAAAATAAAATAAAATAAAACGGAGTAATAGAAAAAATTGAACAAAATAACCAATGTATTAAAAATAAAATTAAATTAAATAAGTTAGTTAGTTAGTAAATTAGTAAAAGAAATAAACAATGCAAATTAAAACAAAATTAAATTTAAAAAAGTTAAATAAAATAAATTGAAATATAATAAAATAATATAAAAAAAATTATTTATTTATAATGATATTAAATAAAAGAAATTAGTTTAAAATAAACAATATAAAGTAAAACAAAATTGAATAAAAAAATGTAAATAAAGGAAAATAAAATAATGTAAAATTAACTAAAATAAGGTAAAATGACACAAAAAATAAAATAAGAACAAATAAAATAACATAATAACCTCATCTTATCTTATAAAAATATTTATTATAATAAAATAAAATTTACTAATTAAGTTAACTAAAATAAACCTAAAATAAAATATTATAAAATTAAATAAATTATATGAAAAAATGGAACTTTGCTGAATAATATTATATAAAGTTAATTAAAAGAAGTTAAAATTTATATATACATATATATTTATAAAAATCTCTACTGGTTTTTGTTCTTTAATTACGATTATATCTATTTCAATGTTAAAAATATACTTTAAATTAAATTAAAATTTCCCCTACATTTTCTTTTGTTTAATATAAATCTGTTTCATTAATAAAAAAAATATCTCTAGACATAAGCCGTAATAAATCAACTTTTTTTTAATATAAATTTCTAAATATTATTACTTGAAACAGCTTTTTGTTGGAACTTTTTGCAGACCCAAAGTTCCCAACTAAAACTCTAATCATACAAAAGTTGTTCAACCTACCGACTCTCGAATGTATAATTTTTTTTTACTGACAGTTATTAAATAAACAAGACCTAAAAAATTAAAATCTCTATATTGTTTTAATTGAATACCTTTTTGAAGCCAAAAATCTATTACCTACAAGAAAAACCACAACTATTGCAAAACTCGCACGACACCCATAGCATTAACAACAACAAGAAATTTGCAAAAATCGATTTTTTGTAATTTAAGGACGTGACATTGAATACGAACGGAGAAACAGCAAAAAACAAGAATCAAAGTGACAAGTAAATATGTGCATATTACATACATACATACATATATATATACTTGTGCATTACAAATCCATGCAACACAAAACTAAAACTTTGTCACTAATGACAATTGCAGTTGCATATTTCCACACTAGACTAACTGCTGCTTGTTCTTCTTCTGCCTACTCGTCCACATCACTACCTTCACCGCCTCACGTAATGTCACCAAAAGAAGCCTTTGAAGGCGTTCGGTCTTGGATTGCTGCTGCTGTCCACGGACACGTACGCGCGACGGGGTGGAGTTGCATTGAACGCAAGTGTGTCGGGAACGTGGCAGGAACAAGTGAAAAATGACACGACACCACGACGCGATATGACATGTGGAGGTGGACAGCAGACAGACGCCCTTTCGTTTGTTTAGACTGTTTTTTTGAAACGATTTTTTACAAAAAAAAAAAGAAAAATAAAAAAAGAAATACAAAAAAAAAAACATTACCATGAGTATTTGTTTATTTATGCAATCTGCATGTTTGTGCATACGAATGTGCGTCGTCGGCAATTATTGGTTTCACTAGCAATATTTTGTTGTCTGTTGCTGTTTGTTTTTGTTATTGTTGTTGTTGTTGTTGACATTCCAACGCTGCTACAAATCAATCAATATACACATTTGCGCTGCTCTTTTTCTAAGGTATCCGCTGCCTGCGTTTTGGCTACGATTTCTTATCCAACACAAACATACACACCTACACATTCACATACACATTTTCTTCACGTATCGTACACTCGTATTGACTGACTACAGCGTCTGTTATTTTGTCGTACTTTCCTTTGTGTTGACCATTGTGCTCGTTTTCCCATTTTGCGTGCACATTACTAGAAAAATATTAAATTTCGCTACCATTCAATATGCATTTAAATACATACTCGTGCAAACATATGTAGCTATATATGCGCGTATACATATCAGTTACTGTCTGCACTTTACCGCTGCACCTTTGTACCTGCAAGGCAGTGTAGTTGAGCATTTCACATTTCTAAATTTTCTCCTTTATTCGGTATTCACAGCAAAAGTGCAGTTACAATACAATAGAAGGCACGCGGCTGACGCGAGACATTGTTAACCTTGGCTCATTCGTGAAAGCAACAAAACAAAAGCAGCCCTGAACCGCAGTTAAGAGTGGTACAAGAGAAGTTCTCACTTATAACAGCCACGCTTATGTATGTTGCCTTCTCCGAATTTCTTGAAAACACCTCTTTTCCTCTAAATTAAATTCGAATTGCCTACAAAGTCGCTACTTTCTACTACTACTTTCGCCTAATTTTTGTATCCTTGACTAAAAATAATTTTCGAAGCCATCGCGGATAATCAAATTGTAAGAATTTATTAGAAGGTGTAACCATATCCCCTTTCCGCGTATGAATTTATCTCAACATTATTATTCTCACTTCCGCATCTATATTTAATGGATAAAGTCTTTTCACATTTTCATTTAACCTTGCGAATATTTTATATGCTCCGGCTTACATTTTGAATACTGAAAAAAAAAAACAAATTCAAACACACAATTTAAAAAAAAAATTACATTTGCTGTTTAAAATTTCTGAAATATAATTGCCAAAAAAATTAGAAAATTGATTATACATAGATTAAAAAAAAAGATAAAAAACAATAGATACAAAATTTAAATATTTTATTCAAAATCTAAAAATAGAAAATACAGTTATGTTAGCCATAAATTAAATTGTAAATTTTCGTTTTCTGAAAATTTCTCTTACCTGAATACCTGTTGCTAAATAAAAAGTTATTCAAAAGGCTAAATTGATTACGAGTATCGAAAAGTACAAAAAATACAATTTAAGGAACCATTCAATTGATTAAAATCCATGAAACTAAAATAATTTTAAAACATAAGATCTTTACTTGAAAAAAATAAAACTAAATATAAGGAAAACATAAAAACAATTAAATTAAGTTTATTTAGAAAAAACAGTAAACAAAATAAATCAAATAAAACCAAATAAACATAAAAATTAATATTAAAATATAAAGAAAAAACCTAACTAAATTAAATAAGATAAAATAAAATAAAATCAAATAGATATAAAATAACTTTAAGATATGTATACAAGATAAAATAAAATAAAAAATTAACTTAGATTAAATAAACTGAAACTGACTAGAAAAAAATAATTCAATTAAGTTAAATAGTTTAAAATAAATTGTAATAAAATAATATAAAATGAAATGAGAAATAAAAAAATAAAAATTAACAAAATTATATTAAAAAATTAAAAATTATAATAAAATAAAGTAAACAAAATAGAATAAATAAAAAAGGTAAATTAAATAAAATTAAAACATGAAAATAAAATAAAAAAATTAAAATAAATATATATAAAATAAAGTGAAATAAGAAAACTAAATAAAGTAAGCTAAATTAAAATAGAATGAAAATAACTTACTAGCATTAAAAATAAAATGAAGTATAAAAATAGAAATAAAATAAAATAAAGCAAACTTATTTAAAATAAAATAATATAAATTAAAAAACTAAAATAAAAATAAAATAAAATAAAATAGTAAAATAAAAATTAAATTAAATTTAATAAGACAAGATAAAAAAATAAAATAAAACAAATAAAAAAATAAAATAAAACAAATAAAAAAATAAAGAAAAATAAAAATAAAAATAAAAAAATTACAGTAAGTTTATTTATATATAACTGAATTAAAATAAAAAATATATATAAAACTGAATTAAAATAAAATAAAATAGGAAAAAATTGAATTAAATAAAATGAAGTAAAAAAAATATTTATAACTAATATTTATAAAAATGAATAACTTAAAATAAATAAAATAAAATAAAATAAATTAAGAGAAAAGAAAAAAATAATATAAAATAAAGCAAAAGAAATGAAAATGCAATAAAAATAAAATAAAAAGAAATAGAACTAAACTAAATAAATTAAATCAAACTAAGATTAAATAAAATAAAATAAAATCTATAAAACAAATTAATAAAATAAAAAATATAAAACAAATTAAAAGAAACTAAATTAAATAAACAACTAACAAGATAATAGTATATCAGGGACAGTTTAATTAAGCTACAAATTTATTGAAATTCTACGGTCTATAAAATTTTCTTAATAATACCACAAATTGGAGTGTTATTTAAAAAACGTCCAACCCTTTTTTCTTTATTTTTCGCGTTATTTTTCTGAAAATTAAATTCATTCGTTAACATACTTTGTCTGTTTGGCTTTTGATTTTACTATATTGAGTATTACTATACATTTTGGCATACAATAATTTAAATTTGCGTATGTGTATACACTGAATAATAATATAAACGCACTCATGAATATTAATGCAGAAAGTCTGCCAGCGATTATTATAAGAGAATAAATTATTTTTAAAAACCATATTCTCATAGCCAAAAGCAACCCCTCGCAAAATAATGTTAACCAAAAAATATGCATTGAAGCGCACATACTCGTACATACATATCTGCCCATATAGCGACCCACAGCCACCAAATCGAGCCAAGCACACCAATAAATAATCAACACAAATTGTTAATGTAATATTAATTGAATGATATTCATCTTGCTAAAGAAGAAAGGATATACACACGTACGTATGCATATATTGAAATATGTATGTATGTATATATACAGTGTAACAGCAAATCCGCAAATCAAAATGTATTTTTTTCCCTTCCATTGCACAACACACCTACAAACATATGTACATACAAACTCATATATGTATTTCATATTAGCTGACATTATTATTGATAGGGCGTGTGTGCACGCTTTTCTGTGCAGAAATTAGAAAGGTGGAAAGAAAAAAATTTAAACTGACATGAGAACGATATTTATTGTACGTAATGAAACCTGAACTTATTTATGAAACGAGCACTAAAATGCAGCATAGGTGTATTTGTTATTATTGTTTTTTTTTTTTACAACATACCTAAAAATGGTGTGACCGGGCGCGTGAGCTCTGCGACTCGAACGACCAATACAAATAATTTTCGGTTGCTTATCTATACCAGAACAGCACAAACATTTACGCCCTGCTACCGACACCCATACGAGTGTGCTTACATATATATATGTATGTAACATATGTATATATTCAGGGATATTTTACTTATAAATATTAGTGGTCTATTCGCACGCTTGTTGCCCAAATAAAGGTATAAATATGAATTTTAACAGAGGGCTCGCGTTTGTCTAGGGGTAGCACTGACACGTTTATACATATATTTATACATAGATGTATGTATGTATTATGTGTATAGATCTGCTGGATGCTGCTGCCTATATGGCCTGCCATCATAAATCAAAACTAACCGACAGGCGCTGATAACCGACGGGCCAGTCATCCAACCGACCGGCCAACGGGCCGACCAACCAAACAAACAAACAGCCCAGTTTGCGGGGAAGCGATGGCGTTACAAACGGGATTTTATATAAAACAAATTGAATTTTGTACATATTTGTGCGTACATGCATACAAATATACACACGAGTACATATGAACATATGTACATGTGTGTTAGCATAATTTAGGGGGTTTGTTTGTTTGCCTGTGTCAAGCGCCTACCATTTTGATTGAATTTTTCTATTATTGTTGTTGTTTTTCACAAATATTGCAACATTACCTCAACTGTTCAACTACGCGGAGACAACATTTGAAATTTACTTATTTTTTTTTTCAATATACATACAACTGCATTATAACTATCACTGTAAGTACGTACATAGATAGATATGTGTGTAATTGCATATGTGCTCTTGACGTTAACTCTTTTGTTTGTGCGCCTATAATGCTGCTACGCATTTACGCATTCGCCGGTTGTTTGTATGTTTTTGTCACCAGCGTTTCTTCTATGCGTGTGTACGTGTCACACACTTACACACAATATACAAATAAATAGGAAATTTTTCGCCAACAGCCAGCATGCAGCTGTTTCCCGTATTAATTTTCTCACTGCGGATTAAAAATTTTCGCTCACTGACTCCGACTCCGACTCATTGGTACGAAAATTACCAACACCTTTAAATTTTGTTGCTTATTCGTTATTCGCATTTTTTTCTGACCCTTGTTGGGAGTGTATAGTATATTATTTATGTATAACGTTGTTGTTGCTTTCGCAATTGACAATTATACTCAACGATTTACGCTGAGTTGGGCGACAAATTTTTGTGTGTTGTCAGCGTAATTAATTGGCTTAGCTTACTTTTATACAAAAAAAAATTTTGTACTTTTTGTCGTCAGTTATAATAACGAATTTTATTTATTTTCCTTTAATTATGACT
Organism: Ceratitis rosa; assembly: GCA_037013455.1. Taxonomy (NCBI): domain Eukaryota; kingdom Metazoa; phylum Arthropoda; class Insecta; order Diptera; family Tephritidae; genus Ceratitis; species Ceratitis rosa. The sequence goes on from JAWMAG010000054.1 coordinate 18,070,348, forward strand.
ATTATGTTTTTTTTACGTTTTCCATTTATAAAATATGTTGAATTATTTGTCTAATTTCTTTTCCTACTTATTAATTGTTTTTTTTACTTGTTTGTTATTTTAACTTTTTTGCTGTAATTGATTTTCCGTTAATTGAAAATTGTATTCTTACATCATTTGGCGATTTATTTGGCTTTTATATTAAACATGTTCTTTTGTGTATTTTTAAAAACTCTCTTGCTTGATTTGTTTTACAGTTTTTTTTATTTTATTTTTATTTTTTACCTTGTTTTAGTTTATTTTGTTTTATTACATTTCGTTTCATTTTATTTCTTTTATTTAATTCATTTTTAATTTATCGTATTTTAATTTCTTTTGTTTTATGTTTTACATTTATTATATAATTCGAATAATTTATTTATTACGTTCTTTTGATTTTATATGATTTATATCTATATTTTCTACTATTATTAAGTTCAGTCTTTTATTGTAATTAACTTAATTTTGTTTGTTCAATTTAATATTTATTTATGTTATTTGTTTTCTTATTTTATTTTACTTATATTTTTTATTCTTATTTTAGTTTATGTTTTTTTTGTTTTATATGATATTTCAGCTTCTTTTGTTTTATTTTTCTTTGTATTTATTGTATATTCAATTAATTAATTTATTTTAATCTTTTTATTTACCTTGAATTTATATTATTAATACCTATATTTTCTGCTATTTCCTTTACATTTTTTATTGTATTTTATTCCATTTTACTCAATGTGGTTTGTTTGTTTTATTTTATATTTATTTACGATATTTTTTTATTTATTTTGTTTTATTATATTTAGTATTCTTTTATTTCATATAATTTGATTTTATATAATTGTTATTGTATTATTTTTTATGTTTAATCTGTTATTTCATTTCTTTATATTTATTTGATAGTTCATTTTATTTTATCCTTTTTATTTTATTCCATTTTATTTTTATTATTTTTAGAAATTTAATTTTATTCTCTAAACTAATTAATCAAATTTTATTTTGTCGTATTTCATTTTATTTGTTTCTTTTTTACTCAATTCGTTTTTATTTTTTGTCTTTTTATTTTGTTTCATTTCGTGTAATTTTTTTCTTTTTTTAAATTTTATTTTATTTGCTTTAATTTTATTCAAATTTAATTTATTTCTTTTCATTTCCTTTAATATAATTTTTTTTTTATTGTCATATATTGTTATATCTAGTCTGCTATTTTATTTTACTTTATTATATTTTTCTTTGATTTATTTTATGTTTTTTTTAATTTACTTTTTTTATTTTATTTTATTTTGTTTTATCTTATTTTTTTTGTTTTATTTAAATTCATTTCATATTACTTTATTTTATTTTACTTTATTGTATATTATTTTCTTTTATTTGAATTTGTGTTATATTATTTCATTTTATATTACTTTATTTTATCTTATTTCATTTTGTTTTACTTTTTTTACTTTATTTAATTTTATTTTATTTCTTTTAATTTGATTTTATTTTATTTTACATTAATTTTTTTTTTGTTTTGTCTTATTCTATTTTATTTTATTTTTTATATTTTTTTTATTGTTTCTTTATTTTTTACTTAGTTTTACTTTATTTTATTTTTATTTTTTTTTAAATTTATTATAATTAATTTCTTTTAATTTATTTCCTTTAATTTTTTTATTTCACACTTCATTATGTATTTCATTTTGTTTAATTTTTTTTTAATTTCTTTGCTAGTTATTATTATTGTTTTCCTTTTTCTATTCACGTGTATTACATAAATTTGCAATTTATTGCCTTTGACTGAAATTTCTACTTTTCTTTTGTACACGTAACTATATAACTACATACCTGTTGTATAAACATCTGCCACAAAAGCTTTCGAAAGCTCTCTTTTGTTTATGAAAATATACTAAGTACTACGTTTTCTATTCATCTTTACATTACGACATTCAGTGTTCAATTTTTTTCTGCTACTCACGTGAAAGGAAATTTTATTTTGATTTTCTTTTTTTCTTTTCACTTAGCAACGCACAATATACATGCATATAATGTACTAATGTGCTCACAATATGAGTGCGTAATGCGATAATTGTGCATGGACTTTGTTGTAAGAATACATATAAATTGTCTGTTTTGGCTACCAAGCTTACACTTCATTCATACGTACATACATATGTACTAACATACCTGTATGTTGCTATATACAAAGAGAGCGGCTTTAATTGTTCGCATTTGTTATAAAAGTATACAATGTGTGTCTATACTTTCCGCAATTAAATTTTTTGTGACAATGGTGTATGGCCATTGTTGTAGTTGTCATAACAGTTGCGCAATATTTTGAAGAAAATTTTTACTTCGATCTTTAGAAGAATAAGTAAAGAAATATTTTAGGTATTACATAATTTTGTACCGACAATTGGAGCTGCTCAACTATATTCGTATAACATTATATATTTTTTGCTTTTCTTGGCTGTTCGCCAAATTCATCAATTAAATATTCAAAAAGAAAAATTAGCCTCCAAACTATGTGAGTAAAAAAAATAAAATAAAACTAAATTAAATTAAATTAAAAATTACTTCAATCTCTCTTTTTTACATCCGATGAAAGTCGACTAAAATCCATTATAAAATCAGTTCTTTACTCCACTCGATTGTTGGCCATTTCGAACTCTCTTTGGCTGTTCTGCCTTGATTGCAAACTACCTACCACCCTCTGAACCTTCCTGTTCTTCTGATATTTGTTATAATTACCTATAGCCTACTTGTAGACCAAGTTATTGTCAATCAAAATTATAAAAAGTTTTTTTTGTACTAAGCCAATCTTCGCTGGAAACAGACATTTTCTCAAGTTAAGTTCCTCCATTCTTGAGATAATTTATAGAAAATCGTTCTACAAATATCACAGCACATGAGAAGATACAAAGTTTTTGCTGTCTCAGTTAAGCTTTATGTGTGATGATAGTATTCCAGCGAAAAGATCACCCCAGGTCGGTTTCTATGGGTAGAAAGTGAAAGAAGAAAGAAAGGGCTAATTGTTGCACTGGCATACGAAGTGACAAGGGAAAGACAGGAATTCTCTAAATGCGATGGCCAAATCAGCTATTGGAAAAGTTTTAAGAGGAAACAATTGATAATAATAAGTTGTGCTCAGGAATTTGTTCTTCGAAGGGAATTATGCTGAAGAACTCTACTGGAATTTGTGATAAGATGTATTTGATGCGTTTTATATCATTTCTTCTCACAGGCATAGGCAAGGAAAATTTTATAGACTTTACTTAATGTGATATTTCGAAGTAATGCCGATACACAGTGAGACCTCGTAGAAAGCTGGCAAATATTCGTGACCAAGGCAAGCATGAAGGACTGAAGCTCACTACTTCATCAGCGACGGATACAGAAACAATACTTAGAGGGGAAAAACTACTTTAAGCCATATTATTTGAAAAATCACAAATACTCAAATTAAACTCCAAAACACATAATTTGGATGTACTCTTATATAAATATATACATGCATGAAGTGTTTTCTACTAAATGAAGGTGCCTACCAAGACCTCCCCAAAGAGCTTAGGTGCTTCTGTCTCATGTCAGTAATACATAATTAGTCTACATTCCATATTGAGGGGCAAACGTAGTTAGGAAAAATAATTATTTTAATATTCTCTAAATTTGGATGTTGGTCTGGCCATGATTCGAACCCTTGAACATCCATCTATAGATGTACATATATAAAAATCTTACGTTTGTTTGTAAAGATACGCATATCTCGAAACCACCAGGGACCACCCTATTTAACAAAAAACTGTATTTATGGATCGATTTATTAGAAAGTCGGTACATACAAATGTGGTATTTTGCTTAGATTAAAAGGGAGAGTTCTCCTCTCTCCGGGAAGTGGACCAGGGACTGATAAATTCGAAAAAATCTTATTTATGGTTCGATTTACTTGATATTCGGTGCATAGGTGGGTTTTTGTTTAGATTAATAGAAGACTACTCTTCTCTCCGCGAAATGGACCAGGGAAGCCAGGAAAGATCTTATATATGGTTCGATTTACTACAAATTCGGTATATATGTAGGTGGCGTTTTACTTATTTAGACCAACGGGAAGACTATTTTTCTCTCCATGATGTAAGCCAGCGACTGACCTATTCGAAAAAACTTAATTTATGGTTTCTTGGAATTCGGTGATATGTGGCCTTTTGCTTAGATTAATAGAAAGACTATTCTTCCCTCCATGAAGTGGACCAGGGACCGCTCTATTCAGTAGTGAAGTGGCACACACATAGAAATAACTAGTCAGATCAATAATATACATAATAAAAAAACTTAATATTTTAATTTAGGTGATGCTCAATAAGGGTTGTTCTATTGTATTATCCAATACCAATTAGATTGAAAATTGGAAAAAATACAAAAAGTCAGAGCAACGTGTGGTCGGGTTTGCTAGTTTGTCATAAATCTATTAGTTTCCCTCATTTTTGCTTAAGCTCCTGTCGGAGGGTGGGCAAATCTACCCATTTTCCTACAGCTGGTTACGCCAGTGACGTTTGACAGATACCCCATTCTAGGCAAATTTTATTTAATTTTATTGGAGATCCTTTCAAATTAAAAAAAATTTAAAAAAAAGTAAAAAAAGAGCAATAATAAAAAAATACTAAAACACCATGAATAACTCATCATTTTGCCATTTTCCCATGCCTATGAGGACGCCCACATACCTACATATGTATATAAGTATTTCATGCATAAATGTAGCAACACTTTGGCATTGTTTACTTGTTTATCATTTACTACATTAACTGCCATAACGTCAAAGTGTTGAGAGTGTGTGAACACATTAAAAATTGAGAGTGCAGAGTGGAGAGTGCAGAGCATGTATTTATTTATTTAGTGCGAGTGCCATTGTTGTTAGTGTTAACGCAACTACAAGAAAAATCAACAAGAAAAAAATGGACCAAAAACAACAATGTGGGCGCCCAAACACATTAACGGTACATACGTCAAGTGTTAAGAAGCAAACAACAACAACAATAACAGCAGCTACCATCCCATCGACGGTAACGGCATTAATGAATAAATTATAACGGCACTCTCCATGACGAAACGCAAAATAAAATAAAGTAAAAAAATCTTTTACGCATAAAAAGTGTTTTCATTGCAACGCCAACGGCTGTATCAACTGTGGCAACAGTCAACAGCCAACAGCAAGTGCAAAAAGTCACGCGCCACGCCACGCCACACCGCAATACAAACAAATAAACAAACAAGCGAAAGCAAGAGCGAGAGCAACTTGTTCGCAGAGCTCATTGATGAAGTTATTCAATCAGCTCACGGCTAAAGGATAATAAAAAGCACTGCTTTCTCAAAGGACAACACACATACATATGTATGAATTACATTTGTTGGTATGTGCGTGCGCGTGCATAAGAAAATTGACTCGATTATATTGTTGAGTGCGTCCAATGCGCCCCACACCCAACCACCAACCACCACCCACCCACTCATATCCGTTTTCACCCTCTTCATTTAACCACTTCCGCAACATCCCATTAACTTCTATAACAGTCAGCAGGCGGCTGGCACTGGGGCTGCCAAGCAAGCACTTCACTTATCCTTATTTGTTATGCTAAAGGGAAGTTGGGGGGGTGGGGGAAATCTGAAATATCCGCAAAGTGCTGCCATACGATTGTTTATTGTCCTTGTGAATGCGAGTATATTCCATTCACGCTTCTCGCACGTCTCCTGACCACTTGCTCTGTTCTCAGGCGTTTACTGACACACAAATGTATTTACATACATACATATATATGGAAAAATGTGTTTAAATTTTTATCTTTAATCCTAACTCACTTAAACGCAGGATCAACTCGTCTTCGAGTCATGAATTAAACTTCGTTTCCGGCTTCACATCCGAGAGTAACCTCTCCCAGAAATTCCAAAAAAATTTGATATACAATATTATATATAATTTGCGCTTTGTAACAACAGGAGAGATTTTGGGACCATAAATTGTAGGGTATGCATCTTGATGTTTTTCCATGAAATGGAACGACCTACAGTTTATTCCAAGGCACCTCCGAACGGCTGATGGGTTTTTGTGAGGAGCTTTTATTTCACTCCGGAAATACACTCGGAGGACTTGACATTCCTTGCCGAGGGTCGACCGCGGTTAGAAAAATGAATGTTCTATAATTTTTGATATTGGTCAGAACTAGTACTCGAATTGTAGTATGCACTGCTGTTGCCGAAATAAATTTTCTAAAATTTTGAATTTTGGTCAGGCAAGGATTCGAAGCCAAGATCTAGCAACATAGCAGTACACACTGCTAACTACTCCACTGCTTTTATTTGTGGATAATGGTGACTTTTCGTGTGGAAGATCATAGTGAAGCCCTTTCTTTCTGAGGACTTTTTGCCCCAAGAGATTTTTTCGAATGATCGTAAGTTCCAGTGAGTTACATGTATCTGCTTATAGCAATTGCCATTGCAAAATTTTGTACATTCTTCGTATATGGTTTCAATTTTCTCATCTCCGTTTTATTGGAGTCCTGAATTGATTTTCACAAACCTCTTTGTTTCCCTTCGTTAGACGTTGAACGTCACATCTACCACATTCACTTCGAGATCTCTAAGAACTTTTTGACTAAGAACGACTTTTTCGTCTCGTAATTTCCAAAAAAAAAATGTTCAACTCTGATTACATCTTCGGTGCCGATTAAACAAATCTTGTAATCTTCAATAACCCACTCAGGCTAACGTACGTTCTTGATATCAACATTTGTTGCCACTTGTTAATGGTTAGCGTTTGGTAAACAATCGAATTTATTACTCAAACTCCAAACGAACACCGGAATACGCTTGCAATTCCCTCATTTGTAACTTAGAAAGAAAGGAAGGAGAGAAGTTCGCCACTTACATAACATTCAAGGCATTCACACAAACATACATAGCTACTAAATAAGTTTTCAAGCAACATCGTGAAGTTAACACTTGGCGGCAGTCAAACGATATTAGGTAGCAGCAGCAGCGGCAGCGGCAGTCAACGCAACCCATGTCAAACACACACACACAGCTCACTCCCATTTCAACTTACTCCTTCCACTACAGTTTCTACACAAACACTGTTTAGCTCGTTCTACTCACCTCGGCTACTGCTCCCACCGCCGGTCGTGTGCATTCGAGCATTTCATTGAAATCGGTAAAATGATTGAGGGCGTTTTATTTGACATAGTGTCTGTCTGTCTGTCCGCTTCTCTATCTGCCTGATTGTTCGCTTTACTTTTCCTGCCACAAAATTGCTGGCTACGCGCTGAGGGTTTGGAGAAGTGGTAGGGGAAATGGAAACGCATTAAACAAGGCGTATCAAATTTCATTACCCTCTTAACGCCCCATCAACAACAACACCACCCCGTCAGGCAGTCAGCGTCACCGCTACCAACCACCGCATTAAGATTTTCATGCATTGTTGCTGCAGAAAATTTGTTTAAAAACACAATAACAGCAACAAACAGGCGCATAAATAGAGAGGTTGGCAAATTGCGCTCACAGCCATTCATCATCATTAACAACGTCATCATCACCATCACCAACACACCGACACTAGCGGCAGGCACCCCAATCTCCACGGCGCGTCGCTCCTTCCGCGTAGCGCTGACAAAGGCGAAATTGTAAAATGCGAATTATATTACAGTTTTCTTTGAGTTAGCGTACTTTCATTGTCAAGTGTCATGCATTGATTTTGAAGGAGAGAAGAAAAAAGAGAAAAAAATTGCGAATAAAGGGCGCACGGCAAGCAGTGCGCTTCAGCAGGGCTTCGCTGCTATCTATGGATCTGTTCTGAGTGCATGTGTGCATGTGTCTGTGCGTTTGACACCCTGCTGGGTACGCCTTAGATTTCTTCAGCATATTTCCGATGTTAAATTTTGATTTGTGCTTTGTTGTTGCTTCTCTTTGCTCTTTTGCCAAGCCTGGAAATAAGCGCTACTTTTGAAATCATTTAATGAAGAATAAAATTTAATTTCTTGATTTTTTCTCTCGGAATTGCTTGAATGGAAATTTTGCTAGTTTAAAGCTTTGATGTGGTTTTTCTACTTCAAATAAAAGTGAAAATTTGCTTTTGTCAGCAAAAAAAAATTCAGAAAATAGATAATCAAATTGTGAAATTGTCATTTTGCGGATTTTTAATTGACTTACATACGAGTATGTATGTATGTAGCTGTGAGTGACTGTGAAAAATCAAGTATATAATGGCTTTAAAATATTCAGAATTTTATGGGTTCGAATTCTGAATTATTCTAACACGTGTCAATCCCTCCTAAACTGTAAGCTGCTTCCATTTCTTGGAAAATCATCTAGAGGCCTACCGAAAATTGGTGCAGAAGCTCGGCCAAAAATCTCTTCAGACGTTATGTGGCGCCAATTATACAAACATACATATTTACTTATATATTTGTTCAAAGTAGACATCAAAAAAGTATTTCCGTTTATTTTTACTAGTGCTTTCGACTTATTAATGAAAATGCAATAGTTTAATATTTTAACTAAATGGCAACTCTAATCACAAGTCAATTTCGTTCAAAACTTTAACCAAACAAATTTTTTTGGTAGACATATTTTAGTAAATCTTTTATTTATTAGAAAAGAAAATCATGTAATTTAATTTTTGGTATAAGTGGCAGCTCTTTTTGAAAATGTTTTTGGTGAGGAAATTTAAAAAACACATTTTTATACTAATATTGAAACATATTTTTGACTTGACAAACCAATTTATTTGAGTTTTATAAAAGGTGGCAACTCTGGTACTTTCTTGCAAAATTCCCTGTAATGACAACCAATTAATTTAATTTTATTTATACAATTCATATAATTTCCAATTTTTTCGAAAAGACTCTCAAAATCCTTTTTTAAGTATAACTGCTCATCCTTTTAATGCAAACCTCTTCTTTGTCTCATTTTCTTTATTCTCCAGGTTTGGTTCAAGAATCGACGCGCCAAATGTCGTCAACAACTTCAGCAACAACAACAAACGAATAGCCTTAATAGTTCGAAAAATGTCTCTGGATCCAGTTCGTGCTCCTCATCCCGCAACACATCGAATAGCGGTAATAGCAATAACAATTCCAGCTCATCGAATGCCAATAAATCAAACTCACATTCATCGCATTCAACATCTGGCGGTAGTGGTGGCAATAAATCGAATAATTCCTCGAGTTCTGGTGCCAACGCGAATAATCCAAGCGGTTCGTCAGCCGCTGCAGCCGCTGCTGCGGCCGCCGTCGCACAGTCTATAAAATCCCATCACAGTTCCTTCCTAAATTCCTCCGCCACGTCCGGCTCAGCGTTAACACCCACCTCCGGTTCGGCCGTTTCATCGCACGCACACTCCACACATCCGCATCATATGACCGGCAGTGGTATCAACTCTATGGCGTCTGGTCCCTCTGTGGCTACAGTGAACTCACTAAACGCCTCAGTGGCTGCGCATCAAAACTCATCACCTCTACTGCCCACACCCGCCACCTCTGTTAGTCCCGTTAGTATTGTTTGCAAGAAAGAACATATCGGTGCTGGTTATGCCGGCGGCGGCCCTCTTGGTGGCGCCAATGATGGCTCAATGCGTGCCAATTATGATGCATTGAAGCATGAGGGTGGGGATATTAGCAGTAGTGTGGCTCATCATCACAGCATTTATGGCACAGCTGCTTCGACGAATCCACGTTTGGTACAACCCGGCGGTAATATTACGCCGATGGATTCCAGCTCCAGCATCACAACACCATCGCCGCCCATTACGCCTATGTCACCACAGTCAGCTGCCGCCGCTGCACATGCTGCACAAAATGCACAATCGGCGCATCATTCCGCCGCTCACTCGGCGTACATGCCGAATCATGAGTCGTACAATTTCTGGCATAATCAATACAACCAGTATCCGAACAATTATGCTCAGGCACCCAGCTATTACTCGCAGATGGAGTATTTCAGCAATCAAAATCAAGTCAACTACAATATGGGCCACACCGGGTATAGCGCCTCGAATTTTGGCCTCTCACCTAGTCCATCATTCACCGGCACCGTTTCCGCACAGGCCTTCTCGCAGAACAGCCTCGATTACATGACGCCACAAGATAAGTACGTGAATATGGTGTAGAATCTGCTGATGCAATATTGCAACAGCAATAGCAACACCAGTGCAGGCAGTGGCAGTGGCAGTGGAGGTAATTTAGTGAGTGGTGTGAGTGGCAGTACTGGTAGTGGCGGCAACAGCAGCAGCTCTTTATTAATGGGTGTTGGTGGTGGTGGGGGCGGGAATATAATCAGCAGTACTGCGGGCAGCAGCAATTCATACGTTGGTGGCAATGGCATCGGCAGCGACATTTGTGGTGATGGCAACAAACATTTCAGCGGTAATAGCGCGAGCTACATTGGCGTAGGAGGTCGAGGTGCGTACAATTTGCCCGAAGGCACTGAGACCGACCTCGCAGTGATGCCGCACTACGCTATTGGCAATTCCTGTGGCGGCGGGAATTTGAACAATAACCGAACTTTGCAACACCAATATGCAACGCATCAGCAGCAGCAGCAGCATCAGCACAGCCAACCTATCCAGTCCGATCTATATCATCATCATCAGCATCAATACCAACATCCTCAATATCAACAGTTGCCTATTAAGTTATCTCCTGGCAGTCCACCACCGCAGCCAACAACGCCTTCACTGGCCAATGATCCACCAGCGCCAATTCTACAATTGCCGTCGGTAACGAGTAGTGCAACTTCAACGTTGTTGCCGCCTCCTGCTGCTCCACCGCCATCATTGGCGCATTACTACGAAACATCCGATGATTATGCGTGAACGGACGTTTGGCCAATCGAAAAACAGTACGAAAGGGGAAGGGACACCTCGTGTGAGGCGAACAAGCAAGAAACAGTAAATTGACTATTTAAAGGGGAAACCGAGTTACAGGTAAAAAGCAGTTGGAGAAACAAAATTGTGCTGCAGTCAGTATCAACGAATTAAATGAGTGATAAATTAGGAAAACAAAAACAAACAGTTAAACCAACTGACAAATTTAGCAAAAACAAAATAAAATTAAAAATACCAATATAAGTAAAGATTATGTGTGTGTGTTTGTACAGAATTTCAACAAAAAAGATAAACACTAAAAAGAGTCGCTGTTAATGCCACCAGAATTATTTTCTTTTTGGAATATTGTTAAATTGTTACACTTAATGACATTTTGATGCTACCATTTTTGTTTAATTTTATTTTTCATTTTGCAATTTCGTTCAGTTTTGCTAAGTTAAAATATTATCAAAAATGTATTCAATATATGCACATACGACTATTTTTTAAAAGTCTCTGCACATGTTCCTTTTAATTTTTTGCACTTTTTTCTCCTAAATTTTTAATTAATCACAGAGATCACATTTTACTCATTAATGGAGACCTAAAAACATATATTTATTAGTTACTAGTATAAATAATGAAAACACATTTATTTCTATCCTCCCGCGAAAACACCTGTAAGAAAATTTATTATAGATTTAATATTTTTTTTTAATTCCATAAAATAAAATAAAATAAAATTAAATAAACTAAGAAAATAATAACATATAGAAATAAATAAATAAACGAACATCCGAAAATGGACAACCAAAAATGAGGAAATATTGATAAAGAAATATATAATAAAATAAAATAAAATGATGAAAGAAATTAAATTAAAGTCAAATAAACAAAATAAAGTAAAAAAAAATAAAATGATCAAAATAAAATGAAACAAAGTAAAATAAAATCAGTTAAAATAAAAAGGTAAAATAATATAAAATAAAATTAACAAAAAAAAGATTTAATAATATAAAATAAAATAAATAAAACTAAGTAAAATCTAGAAATTAAACTAAAAATAAAGTGAATAAAATAATAAAATTAAAAAGTAAAATAAAACAAATTAAAATAAAATAAAATTAAATAAAATAATTAAAACTAAAGTGAAATAAAAAAAAATAAATAAAAAATTAATTTAAAATAAAATAAAATAAAACAAAATAATTTAAAATAAAATAAAATAAAACAAAATAATGGATGTTGGTGGTGGTGGGGGCGGGAATATAATCAGCAGCAGTGCGGGCAGCAGCAATTCATACGTTGGTGGCAGTGGCATCGGCAGCGACATTTGTGGTGATGGCAACAAACATTTCAGCGGTAATAGCGCGAGCTACATTGGCGTAGGAGGTCGAGGTGCGTACAATTTGCCCGAAGGCACTGAGACCGACCTCGCAGTGATTCCGCACTACGCTATTGGCAATTCCTGTGGCGGCGGGAATTTGAACAATAACCGAACTTTGCAGCACCAATATGCAACGCATCACCAGCAGCCACCGCAGCAGCAGCATCAGCACAGCCAACCTATCCAGTCCGATCTATATCATCATCATCAGCATCAATACCAACATCCTCAATATCAACATAAAATAAAAATAAATTAAAATAAAATTAAATTAAATTAAATAAACTAAGAAAATAATAACATATAGAAATAAATAAATAAAATAATCAAAATAAAATGAAACAAAGTAAAATAAAATAAATTAAAATAAAAAGGTAAAATAATATAAAATAAAATTAACAAAAGAAAGGTTTAATAAAATAAAATAAATAAAACTAAGTAAAATCTAGAAATTAAAATAAAAATAAAGTAAATAAAAAAATAAATTTAAAAAGTGAAATAAAAAAAAATAAATAAAAAATTAATTAAAAATAAAATAAAATAAAACAAAATAATGGTTGTTGGTAGTGGTGGGGCGTGAATATAATCAGCAGTAGTGCGGGCAGCAGCAATTCATACGTTGGTGGCAGTGGCATCGGCAGCGACATTTGTGGTGATGGCAACAAACATTTCAGCGGTAATAGCACGAGCTACATTGGCGTAGAAGGTCGAGGTGCGTACAATTTGCCCGAAGGCACCGAGACCGACCTTGCAGTGATGCCGCACTACGCTATTGGCAATTCCTGTGGCGGCGGGAATTTGAATAATAACCGAACTTTGCAACACCAATATGCAACGCGTCAGCAGCAGCCACCGCATCAGCAGCATCAGCACAGCCAACCTATCCAGTCCGATCTATATCATCATCATCAGCATCAATACCAACATCCTCAATATCAACATAAAATAAAATTAAATTAAATTAAATAAACTAAGAAAATAATAACATATAGAAATAAATAAATAAACGAACATCCGAAAATGGACAACCAAAAATGAGGAAATATTGATAAAGAAATATATAATAAAATAAAATAAAATGATGAAAGAAATTAAATTAAAGTCAAATAAACAAAATAAAGTAAAAAAAAATAAAATGATCAAAATAAAATGAAACAAAGTAAAATAAAATAAATTAAAATAAAAAGGTAAAATAATATAAAATAAAATAAATAAAACTAAGTAAAATGTAGAAATTAAAATAAAAATAAAGTAAATAAAAAAATAAAATTAAAAAGTAAAAAAAAAAACAAATTAAAATAAAATAAATAAAAATAAAGTTAATAAAAAAATTAAATAAAAATAGAATAAAAAATAAAAGAAATATAAAACAAAATAAAATAAAAGAATAAAGTTAAAATAAAATGAAAAAATTAAATAAAAATAAAAATTAAATTAAGAAATAAAATGAAATGAAACAAAATCAAATAAAATAAAATAAATAAAATAAAATAAAAATAAAATAAAATCAAAAATATGTGAAGGACAATGAAATAAAAAAATTAAAAATAAATAAAAAAACAATGTCATATAAATTAAAAACAATTAATTAAGGCAAAAAATAAAAAAAAATAAAATGAATTAAAATAAAAAATGGCATATAATATTATAACAAAAAAGTTCAGGAAAAAAAAATAAAAAATTAAACTAATTATAAAAATTAAACCAAACATATTGAAACGAAATACAAATAACAAAAAAAAAACAAAAAAGTGAAAAATAATAAATTAAACTGCATAAATATAATTAAAATAAATATAAAAAATTATATCGATTAAAATAAAATAAAAAAACTAATATACTATATTAATACAAAAGAATTAAAAAAATCAAAATAAGTAAATTAAAAGGTATTAAACTAGTAAAAAAGTAAAAATAAAAAGGAAACAAACAAATTGATTATGAAACTCAAAATAAATTGAAACAAAATGTAAGATAAAAACCAAATCAGTTAAAATAAAATAAAAAATATATAAAATTGAATTAATGAAATGAAAATTGAATGAAAATTAAAAAAAAAATAATAATAAAAAATAGAATGAAAATAAAATAAATAAATAAAAAATAACATAAACTACATTTTATAAAATATAATACAGTATAAGCCTCGTAAAATAAATACAGTTGTTTAAAATAGCCACCCTACTTCGTATAAACTTTTATATTTTAGCTGCTTTCCTCAAAAATTAGGAAAATAGTTGCACCTATGTAGACATACCATATACATATGTAGGTATATATTTATGTATATGTAACTACGTTCATATTATAGATATATATATATGTATATATTGTTAGTTTATTCATTCCACATTTCTTATTAACTTTTGAATTATATTACAAATTTATTTTCATGTTTGCTGCCACTTTACATTTATATCCTGCCACTGCAATAAAGAAAACTAAAATAAAGAAAACAAAAATAAAAGTTGTTTTAATATTCTTCCTTAGTGTTAGGATTTTTTTTAATTAAAATAATTTAATCAACCAGTAAATTATACACAACTTGTATATTTAAATGAGTACTAATCCTCTGCACCCCTCCACCCGTCCCATAATTTTATTATAATATATAATGTATGTAGATATTATAACATATGAATATAAGCATTTAAAACAAAACTTACATCACAACTAAATGTTGTATGTTTGTATGTATATAAAATCAACGAATAACTAATATCGTAAACACTTCATATCACACAAAAAAAAATGAGATTTTGCATATTTAAAAATAAAAATAGTTATTTATAACAGATTTTCAGCCGGAGCTGGTGTGTAAAAGTTATATATTAAATAAAAAAAATTGTATATAAATAATCAAAAACAAAAAAAAAAATTTTACACACTTAAATAAAAATTATATGTAAATCTAGGCTAGTAAAAGCATAGAAAAGACATTAATGAATTGCGTGCCGTGACATTAGTAACGGTTATATCAGACAGTGTTTGGCTAAAAAAGTGGTTAGCTACTAGCTAATTTTATATAGGCTTTTAAGTTACATATATAATTGTTGAATATAAGTGAATATTTCAATTTAAATTAATATGTAAATAGCCGAAGAAAAAACAGACAACTAACAAAAAATAATTGAAATATAAATCTATTTGAAAATAAAATGAGAAACGTATGCGTATTGGAGACATGTAATTAATAGTAATTGTAATTCAAGAAATAATTCACATATATGCGTACGTATATTCATATATACACATATATATATATATATATGTATAAATAAATAATTAAATAAATAAATAGCTAACTAATAAGTTGTTTATTCAGTGTACAAATAATAAGAAATCACTTGTAATTAAATATTATGTACTTTAACATTTAAATTGAAAAAGAGAGATGAAACAAAAAAATATACATATATATTTAATGTAAGCAAATCAATAAATGAATAAAATGTAATGTGTATTTAAAAGAAAGAATGTGCGTTTCTCTTTTTTAGTTAATTTTTCCAAATAACCTTATATCACTTAACAGCTAAAACTACGAAAATATAAATAAATGATTATTATTGGTTTGCTATTTTCGCTTCCGCATATAAAAGTATATATTGTTGTGCATTAATGAGCTTCAATTTTTTTGTAAGTTGACGTTCTTTAATATTTTATTCATTATCTTCATTGTTTGATTTATAATTAATTAGTTTTTTCTACGTTTTTTTTTTGTTCTTACTTTTTCAAGGCCTATTTGTGAAAGAAAAATCAACGCACAACATAAATACGCAAAATATGCAATTAACCAACCTTAAAATAATTTTGAATTATAGCCCTTTAATTTAAAGAAAATATACCATATCGAACGTACTAATAACAGATGTTCGGTATTTTTTCATTATTTCGATTTGTTAAGAATTTGCGAAACAATCGCCTCCTCTGAATATATAAATATTATAATTTTTCTATAAAATAAATTTTAATATTAACACTGATATTATGGGATGAGCTATTTTGTTATTACCACAATTGAGGATTGTGTAATTTTTTAGTTTTGTTCAATTTATTTACTTTAATTAATTAAAATTAATCTATTTTATTTTACTTAATTTTACTTTATTTCACTATCTTTTATTTATTTCAATTGCATAAATTTACTTTACTGTATTTAATTTTGCTTAATATAACTTTTATATATTTTGTCATTGTAATAATTTAGTTTTTTTTTAACTCATTGTATTTTACTTTAACTATTTTTTACAAAATACCAAATGTACATTAATTAAGTTTTTCAAATTTGTTTAATCTTTTTATTATATTATATTTATACATACAATATTGTATATATTTCATTTTTGTATTCCATTTTATATTATTTCACTTCATATTACTTTATTTTGTTAACAAAATTATTTTATTTAATATTTTTATGTCTCTGTTTACTGTCTCATGTTATCTTATTTTATTATAGTTTTTATTTTATTCAGTTTATTTTTTTTATTTTTTGTATTTTATTACCTTATTTTACTTTAGCTTTTTTTATTATAAAATATTTAATTTTTTTTAATTTTAATTGTGTTATTTTATTTTTTTATGATATTTTTTTTGCCTTTGACTTACTTTTATTTTGTTTCATTTCATTCAAACTTATGTAATTTAATTTATACCTTTATTTTATTTAATTTTTTATTTATATTCCTTATTTTATTTTAAATTATTTTGTACTGTTTTATTATAGTTTATTTCATTTTATTTCGCATATATTCTTTTCATTTTATTTATTTATATTTTATATTAAATTATTTTATTTTTATTTTTTTATTTATTTTAATTTAATTTTTTTTCTACTTTGTATAATTTTATTTTCTTTTATCTTATTTAATCTTATTTTTTTACCTTAATTTAAGTTATTGTATGTTAGTTTATTCTATTTTATTGTAATTTTTCCATTTCTTTTTATTTTGTTTTATTTTATTTTAAATTACATTATTTTCTTTTATTGATTTTATTATTTTTTTATTTTTTATTAATTAATTTTATTTTAGTTTCATTTAGTTTGTTCATTTTTTATTTGCTTTTTTCCAATCTTATTTTATTTTATTTGACATTATTTTAATGTATTTTAGTTTAGCTTATTCTATTTTATTTTAAATTTTTTATTTCATTTAGTGTTGTTTTATTTTATTTATTTTTTCCTTTATCTTATTATTTATCTCTTTTGAACTTACTTTATTTTAGTTTATATTATTTTATTTTGCATTATATAATTTTACTCACATTTATTTTAATTTTAATAATTTAAATTAATTTATTCAATTAAATTTTATGTTATTTGATTTTATTCTGGTTTTATACTTTTTAACTTAATTTAATTTAATTTTATATTAATTTATTTTATTCTATTTCATTTTAAGGACTTTTAATCTATTGATTTTTTTTTATTTAATTAATTTCCCTTTATCTTATCTATTATTTTTAATATTATTTATTTTAATTTTTTTATTTACTTATTTAAATATGTTGATTTTCTCACATTTTAATTTTTGATATTAATTATATTAATATTTGCCGCTTGATTTGTTCTGGATATCGCGCTTCAGTTTTACGATTTTCTCACTCTCTGCACGGAGCCTGAAAGTTTTTTTTCACTATCTACCTATTCAAGTTACCCGCTGTTGTTGTATTTGTTTCTGTTGCTTTGTCGGCACTCCTGTGTCTTTCCTTTTTGTCATTCTTCACGCATTCCTCTATGTCGTTTTTATTTCGCATATTTTGTTTATTGTTTTTTTCTTGGCAAATTCGCAAAAAAGTAATTAATGTCCGTATTATGTGACTGTTCGCATTTTTCGGGTATAAAATTGGTTGAAAGGAAATGCCACGGCATGCCATGCCACATAAAGCTTTCGCTGCGGTAGCCACCAACTATTGCTGCTGTCGTCGTTGCTGTTATTGTTGTGCGTTGTCCATCCACCTGAAATGCCGCCGTAGCCGCTAAAGCATTGGAGCTGCTGATGCTAAGCGTTTTATCGCTGACACCTTTGGCACTCGAACGCATTGCGGCGGCTTCGGCTGGTCACTGGATGATTGGTTGGTTCAATGGTCTCTCATTTACCTGTTACTACACACGCACACACATACGCATATACACATACACACGACATACTTAGCTGAGTAGCTTAGTTGTAGTGGCGGGGCCACCCTGCATGGCTGACTACCGCAGTGAAGCGAAAGGTTTCGCCAGTAGCAGCTACATATATGATATTGCTTGTTGTTGTTGTTATCTTTGATATTCTGGGTGTTGTTTGTTACTTCGCGATTTCGCGAGCTGAGTATCGTTTATGTATACATGCATGTATATATGTAAATTTATTTGTGTATTTAAGTTAGTTTCAAGACCGGTTTTGTTGTCATTCCACTATTGCGTTGATTTTTTGTTTTCGTTTGTGTTGTTGTTTTCAAACTAAAAGCAGCTGCCGCAAATTCGGTTGCGCTGTTATGCCATTTTGTTTTGGCGATTCGTAGAGATTTAAAAAGAAATATTGACATAGTATAAAAACTCACCCAAACTATGGCGTTGTAATGGCCGCACAGTGGGCTGGCAGTCACAAAAAATACGCAAAAAATATATATATGTATGTAAGCACAATTATAAATAGATTAAAAATTAAACTATATTTTATGGAATTAAAAAAACTTTAATTTTCATTTCAAAATGAAAAAGAAAATCCGGTTTGGGTGTGAGGTTAAGAAGACTCGCGTTCTTAAAATTTTGCAAAAGAAGCGAGAAAACTATCATTGAAATAAGAGCACTGTTGTTTCTAATTTCAATATCGAAAGATTCATGAGGAGATTTTAACTGTCTAGAGTTTGCGATTCTCAGTTAAAGGAAATATTTCAGAAAACTCAAGGAGAAGTGTTAGAGGTATAGATGTGGCTACATAATGGAGTTCTGAAGATATATAAGTAATTAGACTGAATCCATAAAAACTGTATATTTTAAAATTATTCTACAACTCTTCCATCCCCTTCAAAGTAGTCCTCTTGGGCACGAGGGATGTAGTTACGAGCGATGTCTAGGCGCACCCTGTTGACTCGTTTTCGCAATCTTTCGAGTACTTGGCGATAGTAGACTTGATTTACGGTTTGTCCCAGTGGAAGGAATTCTTTGTGGACGATTCCACGGCTATCAAAGGCAGCTTCGACTTGCTCATGCGAGCTTTACTTAAACTTAAACTCTTTATGCACTATCAATGGAGAGGAGAAGGATGCCGGGAGAAGGGAAAGGAAATTTCAAGGTCGCAGGATTACCACAATCTCGGCAATATAATCAGTCTCATTACTTAGTTGTCACACCTCGTATACAGTTTATATGTACTCGTGCTGGGACGAGGCGAGGCGATCACCACTCTTGTACGACAAAGGTCAAAGCTGCGAAAACTGATAGTTTCCCGACTGAATTATACAAACAGTGGAGAGATAGAGATATACCTATGATCTGCTACCAAAGCAAATAAAGCTGATAAAAGTATGTTCAACGATAGTTTGACAGTTTACATAAGAAGTTCCAACAGCCTTGTGATGGCGCACTCTTAACAATCACTTACAATGTTTCATCCAGGGGATGGCTGAAAGTCAATGAACTTCCTGAATTCACCAGGAATCAAATCTCTGAGGATACCCAATAAAAGATCGACATCTTAATTTGGTGTAATAGCTGAGCCACTGAACATATACATTTTATTGAACAACAGCAGAAGTTCGCTCGTATTGAAAAACTAGCCGAATCTTTTATTGAAAAATAAGCTAAAATTTTGTTCTCACATCCTTCATGTTATGCAGTCTGAGTGTGGTCTCAGCCGAAACTTTGCCAATTTTCTTTTTTCGAAAACTCGGAGGGATAATTTCTAAAATATATCAATTTTTAAAACCATTTTCTTCAAACTTTGCCACGAATTCTCTTGCACTATGTCTTCTATCGACGGAAAGCGGTTGATTAGAAGTGGTAACTAAAGCTTTGGAGCGTGTAAAAAAGTCTGGCGGCGATGATGCATTAACGGATCGCACAATCTCTAAGTTTCTTTCGACAAATCTGGTCATTCTCGAAGAATTTGCTCTCTCTCAGACGTCTCATAATGCTCAGATAATATTTTCCATTGATCTTTTGACCTTCAGGCAATAAAGTCGACTGCACAAGACCACGATAATCAAAGAACGTTGCTTTTTTTTATAGATTTTAACTTGGTTTTTTTGGGTTTTCAATTGAAAGACGCCATTTCGAAGGTTATTAGCTGATTTGCATATCAAAATAGTAAAGACATTTTCTCATCATAACGGTAAATGGGAAGTTGGGATTGACTTGCTCCAGCAGGTCTTTAAGTTAAGTCTTTTTAAGATTGAGTATTTGAAGGAAATTCGCGAGGGAAACTGAATTTGATTGAAAATATTAAGTTCGGTAAACGAAAAAAGACCGAGCTCAAAATCATCGTCAGTAAAGCAAAACAAAAAGAATTTTGAGCTTTTTTCTTTATATTTATTCATTCTTGGCACTTCTCTTGAGAAACGAAAAATCGGGAAGAGACGTTCATCTTCAGCGACTGCCAGAGAGTTAGTTATAAAAGCGATAACCACAAACCCTAGAATCGTGCTGGACTTTCGCAGAACTTTTTAGAAGAAAATATTATTCCCAGTTAATAATGGGAAACTTAAGGGCAGACTAAATTGTCAAGCGAGGCATGACCAAGCTGATTCTTCCGAGTAAATTACGCACTGGCATATTTCTTCTTCTTCTTATACCTTTTCCACCTGTTCTTTCTGAAGGAGTGGAAATTTCCCTTTCCCTCTACTTCCAACAGCAGCTATTGCACCGACAACTTTTAAAGTTGTGACAATGTAACCGCTGTCTATTAGTTCGCTGAACTAGGTTAATGAGACGGTACCTATATCTCGTACAGCTCGTGGATACAATGCCTCTGCTCCATATAGTATGATGGGAATGAAGAGAGATTTGTAGAGTCTGGCTTTTGTCTGAAGAAAAATAACTTTACTTTCAAATTGCCTATTCAGTCCAAATTAAATGGGCAAGAGTCATCATGCACTGGATTTCCAACCTGACATTGTTGTTGGTCCTAATGGTAGTTCCAAGAGAAACAAAATCGTCTATGTCTTCAAAGTCATGACTGACAACAGTAACCTGGGGGTCGAATAGTTTGTTTGACGACAAGAAGATATTTCGTCTAGTTCCCGTTCACTGTCAAACCCGTACGCTTCGCTTCTTTATTCAGTCTGGAGAAAGCAGAACGAACTGATGCTGTTGTTCAGGTAAATTATATCAATATCCTTTGCGTATATCAAGGAGTTGTACTGTCGTATAAAAGTTTGTACCTTCTATATTTAGCTCTGTAGCTTGTATTATTTTCTCCAAAAATTCACCTTGTTCGAAACCTCGTTTGCCATCGAACGGCTCAGAGGGCTCCTTCCCAATCCTGTTTCTGTGTTGCTTAACTTAACGTTTTTTTATATTTTTTCCCCCCGACCAAAAATGAGTTTTAATTTTAACCACAAATCATAAGCATAAGCAAATCATGGGAACAAATTATTTTTTAATTTTTCTAAAAAAAATATTAAAAATAAGCGTTAAATTTTGTTCACTAATTTTTATTTTCATTTAAAATAATATTAATTTAAAAAAATCAAGGTGAAAATATTAAATTTTTATTAAAAAAAATTAAAATAATCGTAATTTTTTTTTCGCGGCCATATTATTAATTTTTTGTTAAAACTTTTAAACTTTTAAGACTTTCAAGTGGCCTACACTTACCTACATTACATAAAATACTCGTCCCTTGGTCGAAAATTTCATGAACTTAACAAAAAGTGTTATTATAATGATTACATAAAAAAAAAATTAAGAAAAATATATATACTATCTATACCTACTACAAATCTACTATGTTATTTGATAGTCTAAGTATTTCAAATATGTTCGCCCAATTTTTTAAATCAAATTATTTAATTAACTCTCGAAGTGGCTTGTCCGTCTGTCAGCATTACTTCCGTTCAACAACAATAACTAGCTCAACAACTATTTCTGAGGAAGATGTATTATATCATTTGACGAATCGAAAACATTCTTTCAGTTATGGTCCAGATATGATTACTACATGCTTTCTGAAAAGTTGGGCAAAAAATCTGTATTTGCCTTTAACTCAACTTTTTAATTTTTCTCTCAAACAAGGTGTGTTCCCTACAATATCGAAGCAGTCTTTTATAGTAGCCTTAAAATGATCTCTAAAGATAATAAGCAAACTGACGTTATCTACACCGACTTCACTAAAGCATTCGATAGGGTTAATCACTCAATTCTCATCCATAAACTAGATCTTCTGGGCTTTCAAGCTATATTACCTCAAAGGGTTTCCCCGTATTTCTGCTATAGAACACAACGCGTAACATTTAAAGACACTTTATCACAATTAATTAATGTCTCATCAGGAGTTCCTCAAGGTAGCCATCTCGGCCAGATTCTGTTTCTGTTATTTATAAACGATATATCTTCGTTAATAAAGCATTCAAATATCTTGTTACATATACCTCATTCGACGAAGGGTGTTTGTTACAAAACGATCTAGACAATTTAGTTATTTGGTGTAATAACAACGACATGTCTTTGAATCTTAAGAAGTGTAAAACCATGCGATTTTCACGAACACTTGTTCAATCTTCTCCTTATATAATTAATAACTGTAGTCTAGAGCAAGACTTTTGGGGATTATGATGGACCCTAAGCTTAACTTTCATCTTCGTATCAATACCACTGTCCTAAAAGCTAAAAATGTTTTTGCCTTTGTCAAAAAATGATCAAAGGAATTTAAAGACTTTTTTGTAACTAAAGTACTCTATACGCCTTTGGTGAGGCCAATATTAGAATATGGTTCACTGATATGGAACCCCAATTATCAGGTTAATTCCGATAAGTTGGAGTCTGTTCAAAAACCATTTTTACTTTTTGCCTTAAGACATTTCCGATGGAACTCTACGATAAATCTTCCTTCCTATACCAACCGTTTAAAGCTTCTAAATCTACCTACTCTTGCAAGTCGTAGAGTGTTAGGCGCATTGTTCGTTGTGAAACTTCTTAACGGATCAATTTGTAGTTCATGGCTCTTATCTGAAGTAAACTTTATTGTTCCAACTCGTATATCTAAGCAGTTTAGGTCTTTACTATTAAAGTCATGTGAAACAAATTATGAATTGAATGAACTCTTTCGCCGATTGTGTCACAATTTTAATTTTCATTTCAGCACCTTCGAAAACTCAGACTCACTTTTTAGCCTCAAAAAAAAAACTATTCTTACCTATCTCAACAATTAAATTTTAATATTCTATATTTACTCAATTTCAGCTGTTGAATAATTTTTTTGTTTCTGTAGCTGAACAGTTTTAAATCTCGACGCTTAATAAACGCTTCCCAATCATGACTCGGCATATTCCGTACGTATGCGGATGTCGGTTGGGCGGGTGGAGGGTATTGGTTGGGCTTATTATTATTACTGAAGGCCTGGCCTGATATATGCTAAATAGCTAAAAAATAAAGCTTTAGCTTGTTTTTGAGTGTAATAATTAATTTTCACCCGTTGGCTTTTATGGAAAAGAAAACAACAATAAATCGCATGCGATTTTTGGTTGGGTTGTAATTTTGAAAATCCCCACAATTTTCAAGCGCCTGGATAAGTGAGCAGAACAACTAAAATTATACGCAACAGTAAAAACATAAGCAAACATATTTATATATGTATGTATGTATTTATGCGTATGTTTGCTTTTCAAATAATATTATTTGGTATATTGAAAACATTTAAGTCACCACATAAAAATCTTTTAATACTAAATACAAATAAAAGGTGGCAGAAGCTACCCACGCACAACGTCCGTGTATGTATGTATGTAAATAGTGCATATTTGTATTGATATGTGTGTATACTCGTATGTATGTATGTATGTGCACATGTATGCATGTAGACCTTTCAATTCGCTTGAAAGGATAATCAACAGCAATACTCAACTGTTGTAAAAATAGCAGCAAGAAAAAAACAACAACAACAACAAGAACATATTTATACCAATCATGCTCATAGCCAAGCATATTCCAACAAAATTACATTTCACAATTCACAATTCACTTGGGGAAACGTACCAGCGCAGCAACAACAACAACAGCAACAAGAGAATAAGGGGGCGCAGTGGCAATGCAGCAACATTGCAGGGGCGTACAATTGGCGCGTGTTGCTTATAGAATTACGTACTAATTTCGTATTTATGAGGCTTCCATTTGCTGTCAGTATTTTTTTTTTTTTGTTTTTTTAGCCTCTTTTTCTGTTGTCTTGCTTTATACGCTTACGCTTATACTCGCCTTTTATGAGCTGCTCCCGCTGTAGCGGCTGCCAATTTTCGCTGCTTGTTGTTGTTCTTGTTGTTGTACACACACTTCTTTTCATTTACTATGATGATGTTGTTGTTGTTGTTGTTGTTGTTGTTGTGAGTGGTACATTTATATTTTATGCCACTTTGCAAATGCAAACAACAACAACAACAAGAACAACATTAGTACTGATGTTGTTGTTGTTGTTGTTGATCTTTATGATGATGCACAGCACTCTGGGCAGCAAGTAAGTGTATAAAGCTTACATTTATCCGCTTTTATATGCTTTTGAGTGTGTATATGTGTGTGTGTGTGTGTGTGTGTGTGTGTGCAAATAGATATGTAAGTAGCGGAAAGTGCTGAAATGTGGCCGCCTGCTTGACTGCTGATTAAGAAGCCTCAAAATGGTCATATTTCAGTTGATTGTCGTTGTTGTTGTTGTTGTTGTTGTTATTGTTATTTTGTTGTTGCACTATACGCGCCCTCCTGTCGTTGTCGTTGATTGCTCGCCATCGTCGTTGCTGACTATCGCTAATAATTTTCAGCTACTGCAACTGTCTGGCAGCGCTTTTATCATCATTTTTACTCTTCTTCTTCTTCTTCTTCCTCTTAATATTCTTTATTATTATTGTTGTTGTTGTCTATAATAAACAATTTATTTTTTCGTTCGCATCCCATTAATTTGCTATTTATAAGCACACCCAGCTGCCTGCCTTCGCACTAAGTCAGCCTATGAGCAGAGCTCGCTACGTCTTCCAATTGCCAATTTGACGTTGCAGCGTCGTTTTGTGGCACGTGTCGCACCGCCGTTCGTGTAGAGCAAAAACCGTGCGACCACACCCGCAAACCAGTCACGTTAGGCGGTGAACAAAGCGAGTACTTTGGATGAGATTGAAAGCGAGCTAGTACCGACCCAGCGACCGAGCGACCGAGCGACCCAGCGACCAACGACCAATCGACCGCGCGTACTCTGGCTAATCGGCAGGCGGCAATCGGTGGTAAAATGTGTGCGCACATACAAAGATTTATGAATGTGTGAATCTATTTATGTCTGTTTGTAAGTATGTAGGTGTAGATACAAAACTAATAATCGCACAGTCAGTATTCAAGGAATTCGAGGATTTCATTGTTTTGTGGTTTCATCTTTATTTTTTCACTTGCTTATTACCTCCATCCATCCACACTGGTTTTTGCGCCGACACGCACAACACCGGCCGTGCGCTGCTTCCCTTGGCTCTTCTGGTAGTGCTGTGTTTATCGCTTATCTACAATCTTCCAGCTACCGTCGTCACGCATTCCATTCCATTTTAATCAGCCATCTTCTTCTTCTTCTCTTCTTCTTCTTCTTGCTATGCCACTTATCTTTTCACTTATTCAGTTATTTGTTGTGTTTGGTTTTGGTGGACGCGTTCGTCCTTTTTTCGAATCTTTCAAAAAATGTTTATGTGAATTAGTTGAATTAATTTGTTTTTGGTGAAATGTTGTTGTGAGATTTGTTGGTGTGGTTGTTGTTGTTGCTGTGTGTCTCTTGATCTTTTCTGATTGTGCTTATTGCCTTCATTTCTATTAATTGGCTGCCACATTGTGATTTCAATTTTTGGTTGTTGTTGTTGTTGTGATTTTCCTCTTTCTCTAATGAGCATGGAAAATGTCAGCTAATGAATTTGTGTGCACACACACATACATACACACTACCAAACGCACGCACACCCCCGTTTTCATGGTCTCGCTCTCGGGACTTGGATAAAGTATCGGATTTCCTAAGTACCATTTAACGGTTTCTACTTACACACTGACATTTGACAGATTCTTGACTTGAAAAGCCACTTGTGAAACAAGATTTAGGCAAAGCAAAGAAGCAAAGCAATGAAAATTGTATTATATATGCTATTAAAGGGCGTAAAGTAATGATTTGGCGCAAGGATATTTAGGATAATTTAATTGCCCTTGTAGTGAGTCGTCAGTTATTTGTGTTGTTAGTGTTAACAGCTGCAATGTGTATACATACATTACATAAGTATTTACTTAACGTTGCAAAGTGTCAACACAAAGAAGGTGGAACTCGTTCTTAGCGGTATAAAGTATCGACAATAAAACCGAAAACTTTAAACGAGATCGACCTATACAACCTAGCAACCAAGGTAAAATTTCGAGGCCGCGAACTGGACCCAATACCGAGAACTGAACAGGGAAGCAAGACGCATCTGAAGAGCTTGAGAAGCTGGCCGAAAAGAGCAATGCTCGAAAATTTTATGAAAAGATACGACGGGGTACAGAAGGTTTCAGGACCGGAGCAGACTCTTGTAGGACACTAAGAGGTGATGTAATGACGGATGTTTATGGAGGGAGCACTTCTCAAACTTGCTTCTGGAAACTTCAATTGATGACTATGGAAAAGACGTTCCACTACCCGACTATGACGAGTTTCGAATCGCGTTTGCGCGCTTAAAAAACAACAAAGCGTCCGGAGCTGACTGCATACCGGCAGAGCTATTCAAACATCAGGTGTATGCATTCAGCCACTTTGCAGAATATGGTCGGACGAAAACATTATCGACGATCGGAATTTAAGTGTGCTCTACACAATCCATAAAAAGGGTCCCCTCCGTCCAGTCCGAGACAACTACCGTCGGAAAGTCTCCTTAATATCGCATATAAGGTCCTCTCCAGCATTTTGTGTGAAAGACTAAAGCCCACCGTCAACAAACTGATTGGACCGTATCAATGTGGCTTGGGACCTGATAGATCATTCGTTGACCAGATATTCACCATGCGCCAAATCTTGGAAAAGACCTGTGATAAGAGTATCGATACCCACCACCTCTTCGTCGATTTTAAAGCAGTCTACGACAGCACGAATAGGAGCTGCCTTTACGCCGCTATGTCTGAATTTGGTATCCCCGCAAAACTTATACGACTACGCAAGCTGACGCTAAGCAATACTAAAAGCTCCGTCAGGATCGGGAAAGACCTCTCCGAACTGTTCAATACCAAACGAGGTTTCAGACAGGGTGATTCGTTATCGTTTAATTTGATGCTGGAAAAAATAATACGAGCAGCACAGCTGAACAGAGAAGGTATAATCTTCTATATGAGTGTACAGCTGCTGGTGTACGCCGATGGTATTGACATTATTGGTCTCAACAACCGCGCCGTGAGTTCCGCTTTCTCCAGACTGATACCCAACTCTACAAGTCGTTTATCGTTCCCGTCCTGTTATATGGAGGCATGGACGTTGACAACATCTGGTGAGTCGAGAGAAAGCTTTTGCGTAAGGTTTATGGTCCTCTACTAGATTGGAAATGCGAATTCCTCAGCCGATGGAATGATGAGCTGTATGAGTTATATGGCAACATTGGCATAGTTCAGCGAATCAAGAAACAGCGGTTGCGCTGGCTAGGTCATGTGGTACGGATGGATGAGAATACTACAGCTTTGAAAGTTTTCGATGCAGTACCCGCCGGTGGAAGCAGAGGAAGGCCAAAATCTCCGTTGGAAAGACCAGCTTGAGAAGGACCTGGCTGAACTTGGTATCTCCAAGTGGCACCAAACAGCGAAAGAAAGAAATGAGTGGCGCTCTATTATATATTTGGTTATAATCGCGTAAGCGGTATCTACTCCAGTAAAGAAGAGGAAGAAATCCCCTATCCCAAGATCTATCACAGAGTCTTTACATCCGTTGTGAGACCAATACTTTCGTAGTAAGGGGTGGCTGTGTCAAGACCACGCCAAATGATACTCGATATTTTATCATTAAACTTAATGGGTTTTCAGACACCAACGCCAGCCACTCTTCGCCTAACGGAGCGATATCAGTGAAGTAATCAACGATTTGGGCACTCTACACTCCTAAAAAGAAACAATGAAACTGATGGGTCGAAACTAGATAGAAGAGTTGGAAGATGTTTTTTCCAAGAGAGCTCTCTTTCAGACTGAAATTCCACCATTGTGGAGGCAGCAAACGATATTGGAACTGAGCTCATGAACAAGAATGTATTTATTTTCAGCGTTAGTCAGGCAGCTTTTAACTCGCTTGGCTGGCTTACAAGGTGTTCAACAAATATACTGGGCTGTCGTCAATCTCTGTAAGAGTTGGGAAAGCAAAACAGAATATCACTCATTTGGGTTCCTCGTCAAACGAAGGGAAACGAACTTGCCAAGCTAGGCACAATCAAGCAGCTCCTTCACGACAAAATGCGCATTGGCATGCCTTTTGGTACATGCAAACTGCCACGGAATTACGAAGCTACCACATTGCTACTCATAGAATTTCTATACAAACTTTAACTTGACCAAAATGATACCGAGAAATATCACGCGAAATATACCCCTCCAAAAGCTAGCACATTTATAAGGCAGTTGGTATCTTAACAACTCATTGCTTGATAAGACGACATGCGGTGAGTCTCGAAAACTGTAAGAGGAGCACAAAGCAGTCCCTGCCTTGGACAGAGCTAGGTTCAGATATCTAAGAGCTCCTTTCATCGATGATTTGTACAAAATAATTCGCATGATGATTTGCATCAAGGTAAACCAACTGATTAAATTTAAAACATCCTGGTGTCACAATGGGCCTACACTGGCCTAAGTGTATTGATGCTTACATATCGAAAGCCACTTCAAGCTAAACTAACCTAACGGCGCAAACAGAATATTAAAAGGAATTTTTTTAATTATTTTTTTTATAGTAAAATGCAGTAAAATAGAAATGTCCTTTCGGACTTAGTTTAGTAAATGGAAAATATTCTGCCAAAACTGAATCTGTAAAGCCAAAAAGGTAGTTATTTATAATATAAATGGCGCTTTGTAACCGCTGAAGCGACTTTCGGCCGAGCTCCTCCTCCAATTTGTGGTTTTGCATCTTGATGGTTTTCCAACAAATGGAAACAGGAAACAGTTTATACTAAGCCGCCTCCGAACGGCTGATGGTTATTTTACAGGAGCCTTTATTTCATGTCCGAAATACGTTCGGAGGGGTGGACATTCTCTGCCGAGGGACGACCGCAATTAGAAAATTTAACTAAATTTTTTATTTAAATTAATTTTCCGCTAAGTACTATATCAAACTCATTCAAAATAGAAGCCGTCACCTTTACATATCTATCCAACTCTGTAAGCTGACATCGTCAATCCATTTACAGCAGCGCGTGTTTACCAGAAGGGTGGCCGAGAGTTTGAAGCAAGCACCTCGCTATATACATATATTTTCTCTTGCGCAGCAAAATTGCTCAGCCTGGGACCTGACGCGTAAAAATCGATTCCAACGAAATCAATCAGCAAATTACAAGTATTTTAAGGAGAACGATTTAAAGTATGTACATAGACTATCCGTTCTCTTTATTATAAAAATGATGCTGTCCAGCTACTTGATAACCTCGTAAGATTGGTTTAACCTACATCTAAGAAATGCGACATACGGGACAAGGACGAAATATAGTAGGTACTGGTGAGTCACAAGCTGCGGCATAACTATATATGATAGAATTTGAAATTTTCTGTCGGATTCATGGTGGGATAGGGACTATATCGTCAAGTACTAGCTGGCGGAGGGTCAAAGCTACTTATGGTTTATGAACGCTGCCGCCGCAGTGAAAACTGTGATTGACGATTTTAAGGTCAGCAAGATCTTTTTGGTACAGTAGTCGACAAATCCAGCCTCCATTACGAAACTTTACCGAATGAGTTAAGGTTGATTGTCTTGCCCGAGCTCCGAATTTTGGTTGAGTGCACTACCTGATTCCAGCACTACAAAATTCGTGATGTTGTTTGTTCCCCAAAGCGGTCTTTGGCGAATATTGCGGGAGTCGTTGGCCTCTGTTGTGGTCTCCTACGACAAGGAAATTAATCAGGCTATATGGCTCTTTCTAAATCAAACATGACTCTGGTTACCACTACTTGGTTGAAACCAAGATAGGAATCCACCTCTGGTCATCAAACAATCACAGTCAACAAGATAACAACAGATAACCAAACAATTTTTCCACTCGTCAACAAATCGGTTGGAAATACTAAAAGAAATTTTCTACAAGACCGGTGCTGAGTTTAAGCACACGATCGTAGCCAGAATTGAATATAGACAGTACCGTACCCTAGTGCCGACTATATAATAACCACAGAAGCGATTAACGGCCGAGCTCATCTTCCAATTCGTCGTATGCGTATGAAGGTCACAAATACACTAAGAGGGCTTGACATTTCATGCCGAACCAGGACTCGAACGCCCGTATGATAGACTATTACATACATCTACAAGAACTAATAGGCTACAGGAGGATTCTCTTATTGGCAGAGACACAAGTAAACTAGGGATACATGTATGGATTATTGTATAAGTATTCTTCTTACTGACAGCTTAAAGAGTAGTGTGATAGTATGCAAATTGGTCGGATCGCCATGAAGAAGAAGACTTTTTATTTTCTAACAGCTTCCACAGTAGAACATCTCTATAGGAGTGTAAAGCTTTGTATAAAAAAGGTTCGCAATCATCAGCCTCGGATTTCTTTACGATATCTTGGAAGTAAATCTCTTTGAATTAATTACAATTATCCAGATCACAGGGTAATCCATAGAGTAAGGGGAAATTCAGTCCTGGTGGTATGAGGCACCTAAAGTTATTTTTGCTTCTTTAGATATCAACTTCACCTACACCTACCATACATACCTGAGTTCAAGGAAAATTCGTGGTAAAATGTTCGGCTTTTCATCACACCGGTTGGGTAAAGATTTTGGGGTCAAGTTTTCGTACAATTTTTTTTGGCGGTTGCTGTTGTTGTAACTGTAAAAATATTACTCAAAGGATTGTAGCTTTTGGGGAATATTGCGAGAGTGGCAGTCCTTGGCCGGATAAAAATCTGGGTCCTTCCGGTATAAAGTTCCGATTTTCGATGGAACTTATGGATTTTTGTCGTCTCCCTGATGTTTTTAACGCAAATAAAGATCTGTTTGTTCTCTTTATGCACCAACGCACGCATATACATAAGTAGAAATATCCTATTTTCTTAAATTGTCGAATCCTACTTTCCCCGATGCAATCACACTTGTTTACTTATTTACATTGGCCACAACGCGAATAGGTACAGAATGCACCTATTGATGTATATATGTATGTAGAGCATCGTGACAAGTTGTTTTTCAACTCGATACAAAATCTCTCATCAAAAATCAATAAAGATTTCGTAATTAAAATTCCATGTTAGCAAGTTGGTACCCACAATACCGTTATGTATGTTCGTATGTATGTAGGTATGTACATGGGTACATACTCGTAGATGCCCTCATGAGTAAGTAAACATGAACGTTTTTCGACAATCCGAAACAAATGAATCGAAAGCAAAACACGCTCGCCTCAAGCAGGTTCCCACCTACCGCGCAGTGTTTGCCAAAGTTGGCATAGGCAAGCAGCCTGGGCCACAAATTGAAAATCACTTTTGATATACCTATATACCATACACACATATACCTACAGCCGAAAATGTAGCGAACTATTCAGCAGCACTTCCGCTACTGCAGCTCGCTGCCAATTCAGAGTTACGTTCCAATTCCACAAGAAGGGGAAAATACTACCGAAAGAAACTCAACAACAACTTTTACTTCCAGTGTGGAGCAGTCAGGCAGGCTGGGTGTTCGATGTTTGCTATCTTGTGCACCTTTTTCCTCCACACAAAAATTCAGCTCTGCGTATCTGCCACTGCGTAAAGGCGGAGTCAATGACGCTGTGGAAGCAATTTGGCGCCATTACTCTTATAAAACACTGTGGTAGAAGTGAGTTGGATGCAGTGGCTTTCGCTGTGTATGCGTGGTTATCTCTTTTTCACTATTGTTGGTAGCTATGTTTTCTCTGTTTTTCTTGTATGAATGTTTGCGCGCGTGTGTGTGTGTGTATGTGTCGCTTGCAGCTGCTTTCCGGTGGGTTTGTTTGTTGATTTAACGTTTCTTTTTTGGTTTGTTTATTTCAATTATTTTCGCCTCCCTTTCATGACCACTTTGTTGCTTGGTTGGAGCTGCGCGTACGCGTACGTGCATACATGATTGTACCTACATACATATTTATATATGTATGTAGCTACAAGAAAATGTCCGCTTTAAAGTCAAAACGTCGCGTTTCTTAGGCAACGACGACAGCAGGCAGCGGAGTTAAATTGGAGTCTTTAAAGTAAAGTAGTGATGTTGTCGTTGCTGTTGTTGTTTTTGTTATTATTATTATTGTTGCAAGCACTGTCACAGTAGGTATACTACCTTTTCAATTACAGAAAAAGCTTACGTGCATATACATACATACATATGTATATCTACATACAATAAATATGCATGTGCGCCCGTAGAGCCTACTGGGTAATTGTCTAAGTTAAAAAAGAAAATAAAAATAATTTCACTTTTAAATTTTAATGCAATTTTGTTCATTTTCCTAAAATAATTGGCTCAATAAGTTAACTTAGAAAACTGATTGCCTTGTGTGGATCTCCCTCACTAGGGGCCTCTTTAACTTTATACGAGTTAGTCTCTCACAATTTTGAGGTTTGAGCCAAGATAGAGCTTTTTAAAGCGAAATTCTTAAAATTTAACTATTTAGATACCTACATATGTACATATGTAAATCCGACACCCGTTCCTTTACAACTTCTTCCTCCTACTCCTCCTCCTCATTATTTTTAGGCACCACTTATGTGATAATAGCCGTATTCATAACAGTTTCTCCTCCACTTGATCTTTGATTTTTTCTTTTGCTATTCTTCCGGCCATTCAATATCATATCATATCAATATCGATAAGAAGACGATTGTACCTTCTCTATTTAGCTCAGCACTAACATTATTAACATTATTTCTACATCGAAAGCCTCGAGCAAATCCTTCCCGATCCTGATTGAGTTTTTGTATTGCAGAATCAGATTTGCGGAGATACCAAATTCAGACATACCGGCTGCCTTATGTGATATCGAGGGCTATTGTGAAATAGACGAAGAATTGTTTGTGAATTCTGAATTCTGAATATTTGATTAAAGATGGATTTGTCTCGCATGAAACCGCATTGATAAGGCCCAATCATTTTGTTAACAGTGATATATACATACTTATGCGATATTGAGAATCCTCATCCCCCTCTTTATGAATTTATTTATTTATTTATGTCCAATCCAGAGCCTACTTAGATTTAAAACGTGTGGCATGCTGAGCGTCTGTCTCAACACCCAAAATTGACAATTATAAAATTCGAAAATGAATACTTAATAAGCAATGCTCGTTAAATTAGTCTTAATTAGCTTTCATGAAGTAATAAAGCTCTTATCATCTGAGCTAAAATAAAATGAAAAGGTAATAAATGAATAAAAGTATGTAGGGTAATCGATTTCGTTGTTCCAAATATTGTAAGGACTGTGTATCATCCGCTTTGCTCGTTTTATCTCAAATATCGCTTTTGCAAATGAGCCGAAGTGTAGCTGATGACCCGAATGTGTCTATTTCTGTTGTTGTTGTAGCGGCTAGCTAACCCCGCTTAGGGCAGGTATTGTCAATCTAAGTAGCCGAGGTCACCTAAGGGGAGGTCCAGGAAACATGCTGTTTCGACGGGGTTGGACCAAAGGGAGAGGGGGGTTAGATGAGTTGGTTTAAGGGGGCATGTGAATAGGTGGTTAGTGTCGTGCGGGGACTCTCCACATGCAGGGCATACGTTGGGTATGCTGGGGTCGAGTCTGGATAAGTAGGAGTTTAACCTGCTACAATATCAGGTCTAAGTTGTGCCAAGGTCACGCGGGTCTCTCGAGGCAGCTCGAGCTCGTTGTCTGTAATTGGTGGTGGTTTAACTCCGAGCACGCCATTCACGGGAAGGGAGTCTATGAAGGTGTTAACTGACTCCTGGTGAATGGCGTTCAGTGCTTGTCGGTACGCCGTCCTGTCCAGTGGCTGTTGCACGTGATGCTGGATGGTGCTCTTTAAATCTAGTACTGCCTTCCTGATGTGCCTAGGTGGAGGTTCGGCTTCTAAAAGGTGCCTGCTGGGGTGCTCCCTGCGGTGGCATCCCAACAGGAACTGCTTGCACAGCAAAGCATTATGCTCCTTAACTCGTAGCATAGATGCTTCGCTGTGCAAGTGATGCTCCGGTGACATCAGGAGGTTTCCTGTCGCAGTCCTAAGGGCGGTTTTCCGGCATGCCTGTAATTTTCTCCACTGCGTCACGTTCGTCCCCGGCGCCCAGATAGGTGCAGCATAGTTTACGACCGGCCGGCCAATTGCTTTGAAGGTTGCCAGCAAGGTTTCTTTGTCTTTACCCCAACTACTGCCGGCTAGCGCTTTGAGTATTTTGTTGCGGCCCTGGAGTTTTGCGTCTATTTCTCGACGTTCTCAGGAGCTGGAATATACTTACTGCACATTATGGGGATTTTTTCACTTGGATTTGCACCTACATCCATATAAAGTCCAGCACACACTACAACTGTAGCCAACTGACCATTCACAATGCCGTACGTACGTCGATTGGGTGCTTGAATAACAAATTTGAAAAAAATTTTCTTCAACGACGAGATACTCTCTCACTCGAAGGATACGTATACCTGAATAGAGGCCGATACAATAAAAAAGCGACAACGGCGAAACTGTCACTGTCAATTCTGCGTTTCGGTCGTATGATTACCGACTTTTTTCACCTACAGTTGGGCAATATGTGGTTATATCATATGCCTCACAATACGAACGAGTATGGCTTTATTGCGAGAGAAATTTCCCGGCTGCGAAATCTCGTCTTGGTAATGTCAATTGGTCACTGAGATGTGCGGATAAGCCCTTATCTTTTTAGCACTTGAAAACCAATATTCGTCAAGTTATGGCTGCGATACCACCCAATATGTGCCAAAAAGTGGTCGGAAATCACCTCAAACCGATTGAAGTCTGCAAAAAGTCGTGAAGTGGCTATTTGAAAGATGTAGTGTTTCACATATATCATACATATGTATTTAATGCCTCGGTTCAAAATTTATAAGAAATGGAATTTGATGAAAAAAATTATTTTTGATTTACTTTTATTTTCAAAACCGCAAAAAACCCTTTTTTTTTTGTTGTGAAAAACAAAGGAACCTTCAGCTTATATCCATTTCCTAGCCTCCGAAAAACTTTTGAGGAAGCATTGATTCTCATGTAACTGCCAGCCGTTTGGAGAAAAACCCTTTTGCTCCGGTGAGGAATTGAGCTTAGATGAATGAGTTTATAAAACTATACCATACTGATGTTTCTTATAAACTCTAACGCGTCTAGGTAACAGCAAAGCAGGACTAAACCGAGTTCTGTCAAAGCAATGAAGAATTGGGAGGAAAACCTCACGAAAAATTTAGCAGGTAAACAGAAGAAGTAAGTGCCCTTGAATTCGGTACAAATTGCAATTTTTGGTGGAATTAACTATATTCTACCTAATTTATTTTATTTTATTTTTGTCAATATTTGTTTTGAAGTAGCGAAATATGTTCAGATATGAAAGTTCATTTTAATTCCACAAGAATATATGTAGTTCCCTGTAAAGTACACAATGATTTTCCAGTATCTCGCTATAAACCAAAAAATCAGTTTTTGGCATTTTTCGACATTTTTTTTTATTTTTAGAAATTTTCAATTTTATTTTGATTTCTATTTTCATCTTACTGAAATTTCGTGAACGAAATTAAACAACAGCCCACATATTTTTGTATATATTTATATATATATATGTATATGGAGCAAGTACACAGAGTAAGCACACATAGATATGTACATATGTATATGTACTTGCCTCCTACCTATAGATATGTATGAATTTTTATACAAACTTTTGCTGACGCAACGACTGTTTGGCTGAGTGCTTATCAAAATGTACACACACCAACACTCGCGCGCACGCAAAAAAAAAAACAAACAATGAGTCCCAACAGTGGTGGTAGCAAAAAAGTTGCCATTTTATTTATGTAGATGTGTATGCAGAGGCAACGAGCATTTGTTGGAGCTTTGATACAAAAATACAATTTTCCCCACTAAATACATACATAGGTATATACACAACCATGGTAAATATGCAAACCTTTGCAGCAGCTGAATAATTTTACTAACGTTGGCAACGCAAACAACACGTACCAAATTGAACAACTGAGCAACGGAGCCAACGGAGCCAACGGAGCCAACGGATCCAACGAGCCAACGAGCAACCAAACTCCATCTTGTGTGCGTTTATATGTATGTGTGTGTGTTTATGTTTATAAATTTATGATTTATATATGTATGTATGTATGTTTTTACGTATAGAATACATATTTGTTTGGAACCAATTTTTGGTACACATTCTCTGTCGAAATGTTTGCCCATGTGCTGCCCAGCATTTGGCTTCACACTCTGCAACATTCAAGTTTTGTTATGGAGCTGCGCGAAATTATGCGGCGCAACATTGCTGCCAAATTTTGGGTGGTACTGTCCAACACTGTAAGTACATATATACATACATACATATAGAAAGGAATGAATGTGAGTTTGTGTTAAATGATTTAGAATTTATGACCATATTAAATTAAACTTCATCTCTAATACACCTGTGTGCGCACACTGTTGGTCGATGCAGTCATACATATATATACATATGTACATTATGTATGTTTAGGTATATCTATATGTTTCCATATGATTTTATCTTCAGAAGTATGAATTTTTGCGTTTGGTATGATTTTTCATTTTTAATAATTTAAAGTAAAAAATTATATTTAATATTTATTAAACCAAATTCATAGTTCGGTCAAGAATTGCGGGCTTGTTTAATGAATTTAAAGGGAGAGTCTGCAAGTTTTTTTTTTATTAGAACAAAATATGGGATTACAAGTTAAGAAACCAACTCAATTACTACGGTTTTTTTATAAAACATTTATTAACAACTCAATGAAGAGCTTACATTCTGTGAGCGTTTAAAAACAAAGGAATTCAAATTGCCCGATGAACAGCTCTTCGACAAATATTTTGCTACAGTTGCAAACGAGGTAGGGTGGGGCGCTCTCATTAGGAGGCGGAAACATTTTTTCTCTACAGTCGGGAATTTCTGGTTGAGTTGCACAAAGCGTTTTCTAACGGGTTATAAGTTTTGTGAGGTACTTCGTTCTGTGTTTTTTTTAATTCAGGCTTAACCAGTAGGCTACCAAGGTCTGTATGTATGTTTACATTACGAACGCTCCAGGTTGTGCTCGTTATTACCCTCAGAATTTTGATCTGGAACCCCGGTACATATTATATAATCTCAATATTAGTTTCGCAGGTCATACCCACTCTTGACTTTATAATAAAGTGTTGTTTTCCAATTAGAAGTATTATTTTTAATAGCCTGCTTTTCCGGTTGAGGTTACTTTTGAAGCTGTAATTTGTTGATATTTTGAAAGCAAAAATCAGTAACAAAAAAATGGAATTATTAAAATTCACTATAAAAAAGGTGAGAACCTGGCATGCACGGTAAAATTGAAAAACTTTTTGGCCGTCGTAAAGCAACTTGTCGGACCGCAGTACAGAAACTGGTGGAAAAAATGGAGCTGTTGAGACAAGTTAGTGCTATGAAGAATAAAACACGTGCACGTCACTCAAAAACAACTAAGAATATTGTTGCTGTAGCCCAAATTGTTGAAGAAAATCCAGATTTGTCCATTTGTTTTTTGGAATGGGGCACTCCACAAACATCATTTAACCGTATTTTGCATAGAGACTTGGACCTTAAAGCTTGTAAAATTCCGTTAACACAAGAACTCAAGGCGGTTGATCGTCAACAACGTCTTGTCTTTGTTGATTGGATCCTTGAAATGCATACAAATGATCCAGAGTTCATCGAAGACGATTCGATCTTTTGGAAAAAGTTTCCGGGCTAATGCTATTGACCAACGTGAGCTTGTGATTTAACACCTTTCAAATATATTTCCTTTGCGACCACGTGAAAGATAAGGTCTACACCAACTGACCAAAGTCAATTCAAGACCTCAAAGATGGAAATCGAAAAGCTATTGAGGGCATATAACAGCCAATTCGTAATTTGGTGATGGAAAATTTTATAAAAAGCATACAGTAATGTAAGCGTAGCTGTGGCGGCTTTTTGGCTGATATTGTTTTCTTTACATTGAAATAAACATTTATCATTAATTTATCATTTATCTCAAAAAATTCTCCATTAACAGCTTTTATAGGAAAACTCTGTAGAATTCTAAATATTAAAGTATTTATAATCTTTCAAGTGTGATGTGTACAATCCATTAAAAGAGGACTCCCCGGTCTGCGCCAATTACTATACTGTGGGATTAGCTTAAATATCGCATATAAGGTCCTATCGAGCGTATTCTGTGAAAGGCCAAAGTTCACCGTCAACAAGGTGTTTAGGATCCTATCAGTACCCTGGTAAATTCACCATTGACTAGATATTTCACTTAACGAGGTTTCAGACAGGGTGATTCCTTGTCATGTGGTTTTTTTAACTGGTGGAAATAATACGAGCTGCAGAGATGAATAGAGAATGCGCAATCTTCTATAATAGTGTACAAATTCGACAAATACCTAATAATTTCCTTCCTGTTATATGTTCCTGCAGCCTGGTCCTTTATAGTCCTTTGTGCTTTGGCAATGCCAAGTACCACATACGATGAAACGATGATGTACGGTGACAATGACATGGTTAAGCGAATCAAGAGACAGTTGCTACGCAGGCTAGGTCGTGTGGTCCAGATGGATTATAATGTTTTCGAAGCAATACCCACCGATCTGTAATGTGGTTTAGCCATTTTTTAGTATATATTGATATATAGTCACGTCAATTTAGACATCCGTGGTTACAATACCTCGCGCTCAGTTCAGAGTGGATTTAAAAGACTATCATATATAATATAATGCTATTCGTCAGCTGAAAAAGTTACACGAGGTCAAAGATCACAAACACTGGGTTTTCTCGATTTTTGGCCAAATTAATTTGATAAAAATATTAAAATTTGTAATAATTGTATATTAATTTGAACATTTAGCAACTAATTATATAT
Organism: Ceratitis rosa; assembly: GCA_037013455.1. Lineage (NCBI taxonomy): Eukaryota > Metazoa > Arthropoda > Insecta > Diptera > Tephritidae > Ceratitis > Ceratitis rosa. The sequence continues at coordinate 18,109,979 of JAWMAG010000054.1, forward strand.
AAAATATTATAAAAATAAATACAAAGATTTAAAAAAACGACCAGCTTCGAATTTGAGTAAATTTTAAAAAATCTTATTGCGCCAGGATCTGTCATCTAATGTGACTTTTGGGTAATATAGACTTATACTCGTTCCAAGATTTACATTTACAAGGGCTGAAGCCACATTGATAAGGTCCGATAAGCTTGAATAAAATTAATTAATTAAATATAATAAAAGTGTAAATTAAGCTAACAAGTAATAAAAACATAGAAATTTGGCTAATCACCCACACACAAAATCCATTGCTGTAATATTATATAAAGACTAAACCATTCCTTTAATTTTACTATTTTGTAATTAATTGGTTATTTTTGAGAGGGATTTCGACTATTTAAAGAAAAAAAATTACATTAATTTCACTAAACTATTTGAAGTTGATTATTTAAAAGCCTTAGCTCCACAAAAAATTTATTTTTAATAATTTTTTTTTTTCTAAAATTTTCAATTCTATCAAATAAAGGGTTTTTCCAATAAGAGGTGTTATTTTGATATTTAAAGAAAAATAACATATTTTAAATAAATGATCGGATGTTTATTTCATAGTAAAAGTAACGAAGATATGCCATTATGGAAAACAATATCAGCCAATTGGCCGCCACGAGTACGCTTACGGGTCCGTGTTATTTTCATGAAATTTTCCATCACCAAAGCGCAAAATGGCTGCTGTGTGCCCTCAATGGCTTCTCGATTTCCATCTTTGAGGTTTTGAATAGGCGTTGGCTTATTGGTGTAGACTTTATCTTTCGCGTGATCCTAAAGGAAGTAGTTCCAAGGTGTTAAATCAAAAGATCTCGGTGGCCAGTTGTGATAGTCCGGAAACTTTTCCCTGAAAAGATCGTTGGTTTCGTTGCTTTTGTGGCACGAAGCGTCGTCTTATTGAAAATAAAAATTGTCCAGATTAATAGCATCCAATTCCGGCCATAAAAATTCATTAATCATCTCTCGATAGCGTAATTCTTTCACAATAGCTGTTGCTCCAGCCTCATTTTCGGAAAAGTAAGGTACAAGGTACAAGGTTTTTTGAGCCCCAGTTGCGACAGTTTTGCTTATTGACGTAACCAATAAGGTGTAAATGTGCCTCGTCAGTCAAAATTATTTTTCGATGAAATTCCGGATCGTTTTCATGCATTTCGAAGATCCAATCAGCAAAGAAGCGACATTGCAGATGATCGGCCGCCTTGAGTTCTTGTGTTAACTGAGCTTTAAAAGCTTTAAGATCCAGAGTTGAGTTGAGTTGATGCGCCTGCTGGACAATCCCAGCACACTTAGATCAATAGGCCCATTGTGATACTGCTGAGGCTCCTGCCTTCACCTTCTCAAATGATCGAAACATTTCGTATGCCTTTTGAAGGCAACGAGATTTCCAATATTCGCTGAGGCCAACTCAGCGAGACAGAAAAAACAGAAGGATTACAGGTTAGCTGGAGAGCTGGAGAGATTTAGTGTGCGTTGGGTACCGCGAATGCTCAAGCCGTTCGACAAGAAGCGACGATTCGAGAGAGTTGTAAAGATTTTTTGGAGTTGTGCCAAGAAGATTTTTTGGTGAAACTTGAATTCATCAGTATGCTCTCGAGTCCGAACAGTATCGATGCAATGGATAACAAAAGAGGAAAAGCCACCAAAAAAAATTCAAAGTGGAAAAGTCGGGGTCGAAGATTATGGCTACCATTTTCTGGGATACTTGCCAAAGGGAACGGCCAGTGTTACGCTAATTTATTGAGTTAGGGGCGTGAGGTAGTCACATAGAAGAGACGTGGCAAGTTAGCGCGAATGGATGCCTTAAAAGCTGCTGAATTTACAGAAATTGACCTGGCTCCTGACTTTTTCCATTTTTTTCAAATTAAAAAAATGAGTTACGATGATGAAGAATTTCAAACGACAGGGAGATGAAAGCTGACGCAGAAAACCATTTTGAAGAAAAATCTAAAGAATATTTTTTCAGTGGTATAAAGGCATTGTATTCACGATGTGAAAAGAGTATTTTACTTGGGGGAGACTATATTGAAAAATAAAAACATAAAACTATACATTTGTTTCATTAAATACCTTAAGCCGCGAACTTATCATCCGTCTCTCGTATGTATCTAGCATAAGTTGCCTTTTGCCACAAAAAAGTGTACTAAAATAGAAATTATTTATTAAAATCAATGAAAAAAAATTAAAATTATATTATTTACGAGGGGATTAACAAAAGTTCGGTAAGTTGACCAGAAAAAAAATTCTGTTTGTATTTATTCGTAATCTTTGTCCCTTTTTATCTTTTCTACATAATCGGCATTGATTTCAATACATGTCTTCTTAGAACAGACTTCAAAATCTTGCTTTTTAAGCTTATCAAGTTCAGCTACTACAGCTCGTTGATATTAAACACCTCTGTTTTTACATTTTTTTAATTTTTGTAAATACCCAGAAATTACAAGGTGCTATTATATACCCGGGGAATATGGTGCTGGACGTATTTCTTCGATTCCAAAGATCGCGATAAAATTACTCGTTATTTCAGCAGTGTGGGATGGCGCGTTGTCAAATCCTCTTTCTTCCTGTTTTCCAACAAATTTTTGAAAACTTTTGGTAAGCATTCTTCGGTGTCCCATTTTGCAGCTACCGTCTGACCCTTTTCCAGAGGATTGGCAGCTACAATTTTAAATCAGGTGAAGTAAACTGACCTCATTACTTTTGCTGCTGATTTTTGTTGCTTGGGTTTTACGGGTGAGTTTGCTCCTGTTGGGCTTCATTCCATGGACTGCTGTTTAGTTTCTGGATCGTACTTATAGAACGCAGATTCGTCACCAGTAACAACTTTACTAAAATTGCTAGGCTGACTATTTTCGAGTTTGTTTAGGAGAAATTGAGCGAAATGCACTCGAGCCTCTTTTTGGGTCTCATTTAAAATTTGTGGTACCCAACGAGCAGATTTCTTCGTGTAACCCAGATGATTACTTAATATTCGCGACAAAGCCATGTCATTCAAGCCCACTTCTTTAGCAATCATTTCTTGTATTAATCGTGTTTATGTTGTTGGTGGAATTTCGCCTGACCTATCCTCAGCTATCTTGTGTTTTCTCGTCACCATTTTAGCCGATCGCGCTAATATTTGAAAAAAAGACTAATAAAGTATTTGCAAAGGATTCAGTGTTTTTAGATTTAAAAAAAAAAACAAATTGAAAGTCACAAACTAACGGAACATTTGTTAATCCCCTCCTATGTATATGTATATACACATTTATGTATATATTATCATATATATTTGGCGCTTTATAATTTCAACATACTTAACATTTACACTTTGCACAAATACATATACATATATACATATGTAGTTCCCATGCAGTTTTGGTTGGTTATTATTTATTTTTTTAATTACTCAGTATTAACATTAGCATTTCATTTGACTTTTCATCAACACAAACGATAAGAATTATCCACACGCTTTTAAGTTAATTAAATAGCAACACAAACACACGCACACACGTACACACAAGCGCATGCACACATACATATACGGATAAACAAATCAACAAATGAAGCATATCAAAAGTTGTGAACTACAACAATAAAAAAAAAATATCAACCAGCAACGGCATATTATAACAATAATGATAATAATAATAACAGTAGCAAATGCAACAACAACAACAACGGCAACTAAAATACCAATCCATTATCCATAATACACAACAAAATATAGCGACGCGCCAGGCATCGTTAGTACCAACAGAGCGTAGAAATAAGACAAACGAATACACACATACTCGTGCATATGGAGATATACATATGTATGTATGTATTTATGAGCGGCAGGGAAAGGGCTGTGTTGGGTTGTAGAGTTGCAGCAACCCGAGCAGCTCGAGCATTGGTAATCATTATCCACGCCGCGAGGGTAGTTTAAATCACAGCCTTTGAGTGTGCAAAATTAAAAGGTGAACTCCAACAATACATGGCTTTGTACATACATACATACATATACACAAAGTTCAAGTAATTATCATCCAGCGCTGACGAGGTACTCGTATGTTTATATGTGCCACTGTGCGCTGAGCGTTGAGTGCTGCTACGCTGTTATGCTAATTGGCATATGCTCAATGAAATAAATTCACTAGTATATATACACATGTATGTATGTATGTATGTGTACCAACTGAATCCAGTCCAAACCTCACCTGCTGCCATCTGTTCGAACAAGCACCTTCCGTCAATTCACCCATCAAACCGGCCCACCAAATCGCCCATTGTGCACCCGCTTCCATAGCGACAGCTCACGGCCCTTCAACTGCTTGCTTAGTTGTTGTGATGTGCGCTGTAAAATTATTTTTATTTTTTTTATTGTTTTTTTTTTTTGTGAAAAAGAAAAATTAAAATACTACATTAAATAAAAATAACTAGAAAGAAAACAGTAGAAGAGTGCACAGCAGCAAAGAGTGGGAAATCCAATGTAAATCCTTAGCTTGCGGCTATTAACCAGCAATAATAACAACAAAAAAACGCACTTAGTTGCAAAAATAATCACTCATTCCCTGCTAAATAGCCATGACGAGGTCAAATCTAAGTTTAGCTTATCCAAAACACCCTCCCACCTACACACACACACACACACACACACACACACATACACATACACACACAGCGAGTGGTAGATGTATACATTTGCCTTGCTTTTATGCCGCGCCACGCAGCCCTGACTCTACACACTCGCGTACATAACTCGTCCGTAGTTTGTGGCTGATTAGATAGCAAGCTCAAAACGCTTCTAGTTATTGTTGTTGCTGCTGCTCCTGCTGCACTTTTGCTAACTGCAATGCAAAGTTACGTAGATTGTAGATAACACCGTTCTTGTTGTTGTTCTCATTATTATTATCGCTCTTGGTTATATCATACAACTACCAGCCTTGCTGTGCCACCGCTTCATTGCTTCCTTCATTGCTTGCCACCGCTTTGTGGCAACCATTTAATTTAGCTCACAGTATACGTACGCCTCACCGGCTTGCCGTGCTGCGGTTACCATGGCGTAGCGTTAAAAACTCCTCACACAGAGTTAATCCTTTGCAATGAGCGATGAGTAAGCGGTAAGAGAAGAAGAAGAAGAAGAGGCAGAGGCAGAGGCAGAAGAAGAGAAATTGTCTTGCGCTAATGATGCAATGTGCTTACAATAATAACAGCAACAACAGCGAGCGGCACAAAGATGTCACGGCAACGGAAACAAAGGCATATGGCATAATTCTTTTCCGTTATGATAAGAATAATGAGTTGGAAACAAAAAACAAAAACAAAAAAAAACACACACACCGGAAAACAAAAATGAAATGAATAAATTAAACGTCCGATTTTGTTGGTGGGCTGAGAAGAAAGCATGTTTTCAAATTCAATACACACATTTTTTTTTGCTAGCGATTTATGAGCTTATTTGGTTAAACGTTTATTAGTGATACAGGAAAATCATTAAATTACAATATTAACAAGTCAGTTCATTTCTCTCATGTCCTTTTATTCCTTTTAGCGTTTGGAATTTGATAAAAAAATGGAAAGAAATTAATTAACCGATTAATGGCATTTTAGAGAATTTGGCACAATTTTTCCATCTAAATTTCCAAAAATATCAGTCGAAATTCAAATACATTTTTTTCTAAGATGTTTTTTTTTAACATTACCTAAAACGTTTAAAAAAAACTCAAATGAAATAACTTTTACCTATATCATAATTAATTAAACCCTTTCTTATTTCAAAATTCCACAATCATTATTATTCATTTAAATACGGTCACGAACGGACATGCAATGTATAACAATAGAAATTGATTACGTAAAAATGCAAAAATTATCTTCAGCAGTAAATTTTATGAAATCATTCGCCATTTTGAACATGATCATATGTGATGAATTTTTCAAATGAAGGGTGTTTTTTTTAGACAAGTGGTTTTCATGTAAAAATAAAACGCTTATAATTTAATGGTACAGGCAAGAGATCAGCTTTATTATAAAGGTTAGTGTTTGCCATATGTTCTAAAAATGATTTTGTTGACAACTGCGGTTGGCCTGAATAAATCCCAGACAAGGGACCCAGTTTTCGACTACTTTTTGCGGCATTTCGGGCCGTATGGCACCAATAATACGCCGAATATTCACTTCCAAGGTACGTATATGTATCCTCTCTGGCTTATCCTCGTAAAAAATCGACTTCACATACTAATTATTTACTTTACTGGCGTAGACACTGCTTATGCGATTTTAGCCGAATTTATAACATCGCGCCATTCATTCCTTTTTCTCGCTGCTTGGCGCCAATTGGAGATACCAAATAGAGCCAGGCCTCTCTCTACCTGGTCTTTCCAGCGGAGTGGAGGGAGGTCTTCCTCTTACTCTGCTTCCATACGGTTCGCTTCCTTATCCAGTCTGGAGAAAACAGAACTCACGGTCTCATCCGATCATGACGTAGCTTTTGATATCGCATAACTTCCGTCTACATATCCGGATAAGTTTTGCGGGGATACCAAATTCAGACTTAACTGCGTAGAGGCAGTTCTTTTCGTGATGTTGACAGTTGCATAAAAATCGATAAGGAGATGGTGTTGCGTATCTTTTTCTCACTAGTCTTTTCCAGGATTTGACGCATGATGAATACATTCGTCAGTTCTTTATTGCCATATTTGAATCTGCTGATAAACCATCGACTCCTGCTCTGGGCATCAGTTGCTGGATAATCTCTCAGTTTCCTACATGAGTACGCTTTGGACTCTTCTGTAGTCGATCGCAATATTGCGAGATAAGCGGTATTTTCTTACTATACTATACAATTTGGAGATGTTTCGTCACTAACGCTGAACTTTCCAATTGTTGTGCCGAATATACCTTCCTTCCACACCACGGGGCAACAGTCATAGGACTCAACCTTGGTGACATTGTATTTCTCTTCCGTCGTGGAGTGGGCACAAATCAACGATATGTTGAAAACTTCGCTTTGATGCGTATTGTGGAAAGAGGCTACACCAGCAGAGTGAATGTCAGTAATCGGCAACGGTGTCTTTCTTCCATCATAAATTTAACAACAAATTTGGAATCCGATAGTAATTACACAAAGAGCCCCACTGCTTCCGTCCCTTGTATTCTTTAGATGACGATGAGGTTACCTTTAACTTTCATATATAAGGCACCGTCAATTCCAATTGGATGCCTTAAATCATGATTCTCAAAACGTTTATAGGGGTCCCCATCAAAAGTCTACCTTACCATACCAGTCTTTTTGTTATTGTTCTCTTACGTACATAGACTCCTTTTTCCAGATGATCCCATAAAAAACATCTTTTATTTGATTTTGAGATTAAAAAAACTCATATGCTAGTAAATAAAATAAAACATAAAAATAAACGAATTTGTAACTGAATTATTTCGTTATTTACATTTTCTGAAAAATAACATTCCATAACCTCAAATTACAAATATCGCCACGAAACTCTTTTATAGAACTCCGCAGCAGCTCAAAATACCAAAATTAGCTAATAAAGAAATATTTCTGTGATCTTTTATAGATAAAATTATTTTGTTTTCTTTGTGGCAGGTTCAAATAACAACAAGAAAAAATCCAAAAAAAAATTACAAAAAAGGAATACAAATTTTGATAAAGGTCAGTGTTGAAAAAACCCCAAATGAACAGGTACTACACAGCGAAACTAGACAATTTGGCTGCTCAACCAGAAGAAAGGAAGAAAAAAAAGAATGATCTTGTTATGAGTCAGGTTATAGGTTATGTTACCATATATGACTGTTAATATATAAAGAAAATTACAACAAATTATATATTATTGAAATGCTTGCACTATCAGCGCTCATTGAAGTGAAGAGACTTTTTTTTAAATAAAATTATGAAATAAAAAAAAAATTTCAATTAAAAAAAAATAATTTAAAATAAGAAATATAAAAAAGAAATAAAAAAGAAAAATAAAATACATAAAAAAAATTTATAAAAATGAAATAAAATAAGGCACTTCTAAAAGTCAGTCATGAGAGTTTGGCAAACTAGCAAGAGTACCTACACACATATGCACGCGTATGTAGGTATTTTTATACACATACTTAACTGCAAGGATTATTCAAATATTTCTTAATGTATGTATGTATGCATATACTACTTGAACTTTTCATTTCCTTTTCGTTGAATGCATTTTTAATTGAATACAATAAAATTGAAACAAAAGTCTAAATCGTATTTTCGTTGACAGAAGGTCGACATGTCTGTACGTTTTGGCCATTCGCTAGACGAAAGACGAAAGGCGAAAGGCGAGGTGACAGACAGTTGTGTGATGGAATTAAAGGAGACTGTGTGTATTTGGGAATATATAATTGTGCGTGCGTGTGTGTTTGCGCTCTTCAAGTTGTTGTCATTATTTGTTTATACATAATTTTCAAATATGTTTTCACACACATTGTAACTAAGTAGATATGGAAACATATTTACGGTAGTGAACAATTTTAATTCACATATACGATACATATACCATATATTCACATACATGGGCGCATATGTACATATACATATATGTTTGTACAATATATTATACCGATAAATGTATGCCGTAGGTGCCACAAAGTAGCCAGTTCGTCAGTTCGTCAGCTTGTCGGATCGTCTGTAAGCAAACAGTCAAAGTATTAATTTTAATCTCTTCCTTTATTGTCTACAGTTGCAGTTGAGTCGTGGCCTCGACTCGCAGCAGACAGACGAGCAGTGTCCGAGAAGCTCAACATATGTATACCTATATACTGTTGCTCAACAACATTCATCATCACATTCATCAAAAACTGCTGTGTGTTTGTTAAAGTCCGACACTCAAGCAAAACTAGTCAAAGCAAATGGAGTCAGTTGTCTATGAATGCTCATCTATACCTACATACATATATACGAGGTGTGACAATTAAGTAATTAGACTGATTCCATAAAAATCGTATATTTCAAAATTATTCTACAACTCTGCCATCCCCTTCAAAGTAGTCCCCTTGGGTAGCTATACCATGATTCCAGCGCGTTTTCCATGCTTCGTAACATTTCTGGAACGTTTCGACTGGGATGTCCGTGAGTACCCTCGTCACGGCCGCCTGGATGTCCTCAATCGACTCAAAATTGGTTGCTTTGACCACCGATTTTGTTCTAGGCAATAGAAAAGGTCACAGGGTGACATATCGGGCGAATAAGGCGGTTGTTGCAACACGGCGATCCCTTTAGAGGCCAAGTACTGGGACACTCTGAGGGCGGTGAGACACGGCGCGTTGTCGTGATGAAGGATCCAGTTACAAGCGATGTCTGGGCGCACCCTGTTGACTCGTTTTCGCAATCTTTCGAGTAATTGGCGACAGTAGACTTGATTTACGGTTTGCCCCGGGGGAAGAAATTCTTTGTGGACGATTCCACGGCTATCAAAAAAAAGCAATATTCATCGCTCTTGATTTCGTTTTTCCATTTTCGTGACGAGCACCACGAACACACGTTTATTCAACACGACACAGCAGGCGAATTAAACAAGCGATGGCAAATATACCAATGGAGAGGAGAAGGATGCCGGGAGAAGGGAAAGGGCAGGGTTACCACAATCGTGGCAATATAATCAGCTTCATTACTTAATTGTCACACCTCGTATGCATATACATACGTATGTACATACATATGAATGTAACGCTTTAGAAAAGCTACAACCCGGCAGGGAATAGGTATACTAGTATGCAAAATATCTTTTTAAATACTAGTATTTTTTTATTAGTACGATGCAGACTGGTCTAAGGCGAACTAGTTCTCAACTGGTATGAACGAACCAGTATTTTAACTGGTTTACAGAGATTGGTATTTAACTAGTATGAAGCTGATGCAGAGTAGGACATCGTCGTATTGAAAATACCAGTTGCTCACACGGAAAATATTGGGTTGCCCCACAAGAAACCGGCGATTTTTTAAAAGAAAGTAAATACTTTTTTTTTATTTTATAATAAACTTTAATCAATTATGTAATTTCCATTTTGTTGCATGACTTTTCGCCATTTTCCGGCAACATCATTATTCCATGCGCATAGAACTTCTGGCCTTTATCTGCAAAAAAACTAAACCAAGTGCATTTGTCATTTTCGAAAGTTTTACCATTTAATGAGTTCTGCAAAGATCGCAACAAATGGTAGTCGGATGGTGCAATTCTGGCTGCTTATCCAGCTTTTTTTACCATTCCAAGACGTCGTTTTGAATGGTCGATTTTGATATACTTGACTTCTCACCAATCTCACGCTTAGTTACATGACGATCCGATTCGATTAAAGCTTTCACTTGGCCGACCTGAATGTGGTTTATCTTTGATTGAAAAATCTCCCGAACGGAACTTCGACTCTGCGTTTCTTTTAAGGCCTTATCACCATACAAACTTTGCAACCGTTTGTATGAAAAATCGCCGGTTTCTTTTGGGGCAACCCAATAGATGGAAGATGAACAAGTTGGTGTAAAAATTTAAACTAGTTGAATTTTAGTTAACAAATAGTATTTTTCCTTACAGGGAAGTCTGTGAAATGTGTTTATATAGTTGTTGTATGGTGGTTGTACTATATGTATGCATAAATATGTATGTATGTATGCAAATGTGAATCAGCCGGTCAGACAGACTCACACCTTGAATGAAGACTTGATTGAAAGAAAGCTCGTTGGGTGGGTGGGGATCTTCTTAGCGCGTAATTTAAAACCAAAACTAGAAAAATAAATAATAAATAAATATCTACACAACTACAAGGCCATATTATGTTAAAAAGATGTACATATACATAAATATCATATGCATATGTGTATGTACTTAATGTATATAGTTACACTCTTATGTATGTACATATAAACTGGACATTACACATGCTGACCATTTAACAATTTTTCAGTTAACATAAAAGTTATCCAGTAGAAAGATCTACCAGTAGTCTTAGACTCAGACTGGGCCAGCATATATGGCCAGTTTCGCTATCAAATACCCTTTCTTCTTCTTTATTTGCATAGCTTTTAGGGCACCAGTAGTTTGTACTTTTCCGCATTCGCCGCCAGTTTGAGACACCGAGGAGTAAAGCTAGTTCCTTCTCCAGCTGTTGAATCGCCAGCGGATACTTTAAAAATTAATTTTAAAGCCGAACTGTTTTCGTCAATTCAAACAACTTGACCTAGCCAGCGGAGGAACTATTTCTTGAATCGCTAAAATATTTCAATATCCTCGTATATTTCATCCTCATCGCATACAGCTAATTGTTGCATCGTCTAAGATATCCGCCGTGGGTAGTACACAAGGGTCCAAAAATCTTTCGCAAATTCTTTGTCTCCAAAACTCCAAAAGAACTGACTCATTGGATGTCGTCATCGTCATAACTTCTGCGTAATATAGCAGGACGTTAATGAGAAGGAAGTTGTGTAATTTTGTTCTTTACGTAACCTTCCAATTGCTCACTCAGTTCGAAGTAGCAGCTGTTGGCAAGAGTCGTGGTTTTGCTTTGGATTTCAGGACTGATATTGTTCTTGGAGAGTGTTTTTCCAAGATTTGGTGCATTTTTAATGTCTGGTCCGAAGCCATACTGTGAAGGCCCTACCAGTTCGTTGATGGTCGATTTTATCATTGAGTAAAGAGATCCAACGAGGTATGCATGGATTTAGCAGAGGAGGTACATTCTCTGGAGGCCAACATCTTCTTCTCTTGTAGTATGGCGTCCATAAGTGATGCAAATGGAAAATATTTATAGAGCACTTAGAGCAAACAGTAAAGAAGTTTAGTCAATTATCCGGTAAGGGTTCTTAAAAAGTAACCTAAGTAAGAATTTTGACCTCTTCAATAGCTTTTCTACGAGTCGGATCAATTATCAGCAAGTGATATTGGGAAGAAAGTTTCCTCTCTTATGGAGCTGTTGGGACAAGTTAGTGATGTGAAGAATAAAAACGAGCACGTCACTCAAGAAAAACTGAGAATTAAAGAAAATTCAGGGTTGTCCATTTCTCGTCGTACTTTGGGATTAGGCATTCCACAAACACCATTACACCGTATTTTGCATAAAGACTTTGGTCTTAAGGCTTATAATGTTCAGTTAACACAAGAATTCAAGCCCCCCGATCATCAATAACGTCGTGTCTTTGCTGATTGGTTCGTTAAAATCCATGAAAATGATCTGTAATTTCATCGAAAAATTATCTTGACTGACGAGGCTCCATTTCCACCTCGATGGCTACGTTAATAAGCAAAACTGTCGCAACTGGTGCTCGTAAAACCCAATATTTATTGTTGAAAATCCTCTGCATCCTCAATGTATAACTTTTTAGTGCGACTTACAGTCCGCCGGGGTCATTTGGCTTTACTTTTTCGAAAATGAATGGATTACGAGAGGTTATCAAAAGATGATAGTATAGATAAAAAGACGCAATCCGCCCTTTGATGAACTACCGAAAGGTTCGACAGGTGGAAACATTCCACAGTAAACTTGGAAAGGTGATTCTTATAGGTTAAAATTGCGTACGTTTCGCGCTCTGATTCGATAAACATCCAAAATTATAGAAAATTTGTTTTTCTAATTTCGGTCACCCCTCAGCAGCGACTGTCAAGCCGTTTGTAATTCTGACATGAAAAGCAAAATTCCTCATAAAAATCTACAAGCTGTTCAGAGGCGGTTTAACATAAATTTTAAGTCCATCCATTAGTGAGAAAAACATCATGATGCAAACTCACAAATTGGAGGAGAATCTCGCCCGAAAATCGCTTCAGCGGTTACATATATATTAGGTCAAGTAAACAATTCGTTCGGTTTTTATCTAAGAGATGGCGTTATTGTCCATAGTACTAGTGTCACATCATGTCATACTCTACGGCGCTGAAAACGCGTTTATTCGCGCTAAATGTTTGTCTTTGACAGTTTTTCGATTGATTGACTCAGTACGTTGTGAGCACTCGTCAAAGATGGACACCAGCAAAGAGAAAATTCGCTAAATTTTACAATTTTTCTTCGATCAAGGCGAAAAAGCAGGCAAAGCGGCTGAAGAAAATGATTTAAATTATGGGCCCGATACTGTAAACGAACGTGTAGCACAAAGGTGATTTGCTAGGTTCCGTTCCGGTAATTTCGATGTCAAAGATGCACCACTCGTCGGAGAGCCTGTCGTCGAAAATTGCGATAAAATCATGGAAATAGTGGAAACAGACCGTCACGTGAGCACTTATTTAATTGCTGAGGAAATAAAGATAAGCCAGAAAACCGTTTGGAACCATTTGCATAACCTTAGATTCAAAAGGAAGCTCGATGTTTGGGTGCCACACGAACTAACGCAAAAAAACATGATGGACCGAATTTCCATCTGCAAATCGCTGCTGAATCGCTGCTGAATTGCAACAAAATCGACCCATTTCTGAAGCATTTGGTGACTGGAGATGAAAAGTGGATCACTTACGACAACGTCAAGCAAAATGGGTCGTGGTCGAAACGCGGTGAGCCGGCGGTAACGGTGGCCAAGCCAGGATTGACGGCCAGGAAGGTTTTGCTGTGTGTTTGGTGGGATTGGCAAGGAATCATCTACTACGAGCTGCTCCCCTATAGCCAAACGCTCAATTTGGCCCTCTACTGCCAACAACTGGACCGCTTAAAGGCAGCACTCATCCAGAAGAGGCCATCTTTGATCAACAGAAGCCGAATTGTGATCCATCAGGACAACGCCAGGCCACACACGTCTTTGGTGACGCGCCAGAAGCTCCAGCAGCTCAGGCTCAAATGGGAGGTCCTAATGCACCCACCTTATAGTTCAGACCTGGCACCAAATGATTGTTATCTTTTACTGTCCATGGCGAACGCGTTTAATGGTGAGAAGTTGGCCTCAAGAGAGGCCTGTGAAAATTGGCTCTCCGAGTTGTTTGCCAATAGGTACGCAGCCTTCTACGAGAGGGGTATAGTGAAGTTGGCATCTCGTTGGCAACAAGTTTACGAACAAAACGGCGCATATTTGACTCAAATCGGACAAATGTACTTGACCTAATATATATATATGGTATATATATATGTATATACAAGTATGTATATAAAGTCTTGCACTGTAAAGGTTGAAGGCTTGTGCTGCTTGCACTTCCATAGCAATCGTCAAGAGCGGAAGTCTGCAAATTAGACCTTGACCGTCCGATTGATATTTAAAAATGTGATGAGACCTAATTGAGGTTAGCCACCAATGAATGGAAGCAAACGATGTGGAGTGTTTTCCATATTTTCTTCCTCGCTATCAAAAAAAAAAGGCTATAGAGTTTTAGAGCACATACCAGGACATCAGTATTAGACGTATTCACAAGATTATGATTGGTTCCGTAATAATTCAAGAAATATGTTGGGAACAACAGAGCGCGATTTATGTCACTCAGAGAATATAATTTAATATTTCTGGTTCATTTGCTGGCAACAGGCTCTTTACTAACCTTAGATTTGCTGCCGGAAATTAAAAATATATATGTATATGCCATATATTATTCTGCTTCATTTTGAAAATTTCTTCTAAAAAGTGCTTATAAAAATATTTTAAAAATTTCCCATTGCGTGTATATGTACAAGCATGAATTCATATGAACATACATACATACATACACGTATGTACGAGAGCCTACAGATGCAAGCCATTCTTTATATACTTGTATGCACTAATAAATGTATGTATGCTTACGTGTACATATGTACACACATAAATATACGCTTATGTGCCCACATATTGATGAAATGTAATTGAAGTGGGTAACACAAGAAATGCCCTAATTGACAGTTTTTAGATTTTAATCGCATACGTGAATTTGATTCCTCCCGATGTCAATACAGTGAAAGAGGAAAAACGAAAAAAAAACAAACAAAACAAAAAAAAAACGAAAGCAATAAAGCAAGAGTGAGAAGAACTTAACTGAACTGAAAAGAAATCGAAGCAAAACCATTACGCGCATTTAATGCAATCTTAAGCCCATATACAGGGTGTTCAAATAGTTCATATGAAATTATATTGATTTTTAAGTACAGACGCGATAGCCTCGCCATGCACTTTCGTGGTATTTCGAAATGAAAACTATTTTTATGAAGAATCCTATGCAAGTGTGCTGCTTGAACCCTTTTCCATAAAACCACAAACCAAACCTCCACAAGAGTATGCGCACAATTTGACCGATTTAAGAAAAATCCACCTCGACGAGGTTCTTGACTTAAGAATACATTTAGAAATAATCAAACCCGTCTCTTCGAATTTCTATTTCTGAATGGATTCTACATGTGAATGTAACAGAAAATAAATCCATCAATATCTACTTATCGCCCTTGATCGATCTGAGCTGGTGGACGTTTACTTCAGCTACTGCTTGTTTTTTATCACTTCGGGTATATTGGTATGCTCACCTTGCAGATTATCCTCTGTTTGGCTGACTGAAGCCGACCAATACCTCTGTAAAAACGATGCAATGTGGAAGCTCGATAAAAGTCTCAAAGCGCGAAGAGGTCGTGGCCTTATTTAAAGATAATATTGTTTTACTTTACTCTTCCTCGGTGATATACCATGTAATGGAACTCCAATTTTTTCTAATTGCGTTCGCCCTCGGCAGGGAATATCAATACCTTCGTGTGTATTTCCGAAATTAAAATGAAATCGCCTCATAAATATCTATTGGACGTAAGGGAGGCAGCTTAGAATAAACAGTAGGTCCCTCCATTAGTTGGAAGAATATGAAGACGCAAATTGGAGGAGGAGTTCAGACGAAAACCGCATCAGCTGTGCTGTGCGAAGCGAATGGATCTGGTAGTGAACGAGGGCGGAACAAAATATCTCCTGCCTTCAACCAAACAGTCAATTCATTCGTTACACGGCTCTCACGTCACTATTGACCAGTGTTACAACAACAAAAATGTCAGCTACGAAATCCAATGCAGAATCACTTTGACCAACAAGTGCCGATAGAGCGATGAGCTGCACGAGATATACGGTGACATTGACATAGACCAGTGAAACAAGAGACAGCTGCTCCGTTGAATAGATTATGTGGTCCATATGGATGAGTTTACTTTAGCTTTTAAAGTTTCCGAAGCAGTGCCCGTCGGTGGAAACAGAGAAATACCTGTATTTTGTTGGAAATACCAGTTGGAGAAGGGCCTGACTTTACTTGATATTTCCAATTGACACCAAACAAAGAAGGTGTGAATGGCGCACTGTTGTTAACTCGACTATAACTTTGATATACAATAAAACCACCAACGAAACCCAGTCCACGAAAGTCCTTCCATGTGACACTAGTAATTTAAGTGGGCCAAGATCCATTTAAACAGGCTGCCTTCACATAATGAGCTGTCATGCAAACCTGAGCTATGACTAGTTTCTGAGCCATTCTTGATCAAGTTTCCAAAGCTACCGAGATCACCAACTTTGTATACGAGATCGTTCGACACTGTGATGAATACCTCCAGTTTTATCTCTTTCTAACCTTGGGGTATACCAGTAAGACCGAGCTCTTGAGTCATTTACCGAAGCCATGTACCCTGTATGACAAATTATTTCCGCTGTCATTGCCTACCGAATCGAACGCTGCCTAATACTTCCAATGCACTGATCAGTGTGTTTGTGTATTTGGAAGCAGGCAGCGCAACTCAGCGACACCATAGCGATTAGAGAGTGACATCATTGGCATTTACTGCCAAGGGCTTTCAATATTTCGGTTGCCTACAAAATGTGATTTCAATGCATTCATTGTCTGTCTGTCTGTATGTCTGTTCGCCATTTGGCAAATGCTGTACTTTACTCTTTACACTTTAGAATGCTTCAACTGCAGCTCCGTCACCGTCTAAAGCTGTGATCGTGGCTGTGAAAGAGTTTAAGTGCTGCTGTCAACTAAACTCCTCCGCTGAAACCTCCAAGTCGCGCGCATATGGGTGGCATGGATTTGAAATTTGAGTTGTGCCCTAAGTTAAGTCGATGTGGCAATGGTTGGTTGGGCAGAGACGCATACATATGTATAAACGAGTAAGTATTGCGGTGTGTTGCCCACCAACAGCGTGTGAAATGGCATTCATCATATGCTTTTTGTCATTAGCCACTGTGTAATATGTATATGTATGTGTAATCAACAGGAAGCTGCCTATCACAAAAATTATCAGTTGAAATTCGCTGAGCTCACTGTTTAATGAAAGCCATGCCAAAAAGAGCGCACTTGACCAAGTCTCACAATTCTGTCGCTGGAAATTAAATACCAACTGTGGTGAAGGTAAACTTATAAAGTGGAAATTGAACAGTTGGAGGCGAAAACACTTTTGCAAAATCAAAATGGATAAAAGTGGTTGCAAAGGAATACATATCTACATATATGCAATGGTTGCATACATATTTTTGGTGAATTTAAATATTTGTCGACTTTTGATAATTTTTTTTTACTTTTATATTCATCATATTTACATCCATATATAATTTTAATCATACAATTTTTTTCGATTTTCACTGAACATATTTTTTGAATTCAATTTGAATTGGTTATATAAAAAATCATCTTAATTCTTTGTTATTTAACTTTTTTCTTTCAATTGAAATAACTAGTGAATGAAAAAATTTATTTTATTTATTAATTTATTATAAATGAAAAATAATAATACAATTATCATTTTACAGAGAAAGAAGCACTAGCTGCTTTCAATACTATATGCATATTGAAATGCATGAGATCTTAATAATTTTTTTTTTAATTTTGTCCAAAATAAATTTTGTAGTAACTTTTTATAATTTGATATACAATACATATCATCCATACATATGTATATATATTTAATCAAATTGTTTTCAATATTTTTTTATATTATATGTTTGTTTCAGTATTATGTACACGTTAGCGTGAGGAAATAATTTTGTTTTATATCATATTGAGTTGAAATTCGCTTCAGCGGTTACAATCAATCGATTTTCACAGACTTCTTTTGAGACCGGTTTTTCACCAACCAAATCATTCGTTATAGACAGGAACAGATGGTAATTACTTGCTGCGAGGTCCGGACTATAAGGTGGATGTATAAGAACCTCCCAACCCAGTTCGCTGCGTTTCCGGCAAGCCGAATCCCCCTCCTGTTGGCCAAAGCTGGGTACTTCTGGACGATTGCTTCCTTCAGACGGTCCAATTGCTGCTAATATAGCTCTGAAAAAAGAGTTTGACCCTAGGGAAGCAGCTCATAGTAGATTATTCCTTGCCAATCCCACCAAATATACAAACCAAATCTGCCTGACCGGCTTGGAGACCGTTTGGCTCACTGCCCACTACTTTTCATCCCAAGCCACCAGGTAGGGATTCATAGAAGGAAATTCGGTCCATGAAGTTGTTTCTCGTTAACTCGTGTGGACCAATACATCGAGCTTCTTTGTATATCCAGCCTTTTTCAAGTGGTTTCAAACTGTTTTTTTGTGCAATGTTTAGTTCCTGGGCAATAGCAAAGTGCACGTATGAAGGTCAAACTCGACGATTTCTATCAATTTATCGACATTTTCGACTCGAATCATCTTTTACAACAAAATGACTTGCGTTTTCGCATTTATCGAAGAAAATTTGTAGAATATAGCGTATTTTCTCTTTGCTGCTGTCACTCCCATTACCTTTCTTAGTACAAAATGTCATCTTTCTAATGCCATCTAACGTAATCAAATCGCACTTATATTGTAGAATGCGAGATATATATGTAGATCACTAAAGCCATCTATTGCACAATTCTCAATATTTTAAAAGAAATATTTTTTCGATTTTCCTTTAAATTGCAAAAAAGAAGATAATGAAAATGTATACAATACATACATACATACATACGAGTATAAAGATATTTGCGCTTTATAACAGTTTTGTTCAATAAAATTTGTAAAATTTCGAGAATTAATGCATACAGATATCTACAAAGACGTGTCAGTTATCTTATAATTTTGCAACTTTTCTCAATATATTTTTTTAGTTGATCTTATAAAAGTTTTTTTTTTCAATTTTATTTTGAATGATTTTTTTAATTAATTTTCATAATTTATTTCAATATATTTTAAAATGTTTGTTTTAATCTAAATTTTTGAATATTTTCCACTTTTTTAATTTTTTTTCAGGTTTTATTTTAATTTGTCGATTTACAATTTTATTGATAGTACTATTAATTATTTGCTTAATTTTTTTTTCATCAAAATCGAGAAAATATTTTTAAAATCGTTTTTTAAATACCTTTTTTAATTTATTTTCTCTAATATCCTCTTTCGGCAAAATGTTTTTTAATGATACGATTTGTTTAATTCTTCATTAATTTTTTCGATTTGTTAAATAATGTTTATTTTTATTAATTTATTAGTTTTTTCTATATGAGTTCCTTTTTTTAAGATTTTATTATATTTTTAAAATAGTTCTTATTCAGATTTTTTTTTTGCTTATTTAAGGCAGTAGTCTCCTTTAGAACCCAAAGAAAAAATGTTTAAGACATTTTTTTGAAAGAGAAGGAAATTATTACGGTAAGCGAAATTGCCAGACAATAATATACCATACTTAAGCTTAAAAAAAATTTTAGTATCAAAAATAATTGGAATTTTCCTATGTTGTGTTGAGTTTTCTGAAGCGGCTGCAGTCTGAAGTCGTGAAACGGTACCGGTGATGGAGGTCGTGCGATGCATCTAAAACAGTGGAACGACTTTTTTTTTAATTCTTATGAGTATCTTTTCTATATGATTTAAAAAATACCGAAGAAGTTGGAAAATTCCAATTTTTTTCGAAGTTTGAAAGAAATATATTTTTTTGAAAAAAAAAAGAGTTTACTTGAAGTTATAAAAAATTGTTTAAATAATCCTTTTGCCTTTAATTCAAATAGAAGATAATTTAATACTAAAGCTAGATCACTTTGATTTTTTTTCGATTGGGTATGTATTACCTTTGCTATCACCGGCACTGTTTTCTAAGACTTGTAAAAATTAAAACTGGAGAAAATGCCCTTTAAAGTTTTGCCCGAGCATTCGAAACTGCTCGACGCTCGGCCACTAAAACTGCTAGCTAGCTTCTAAAATATTTCGAATTGGCCACTGAAATTTTGAAGACATTTTCTTGGATAGTTTTGAAATAGATTTAAGAAAAAATAAATTTTTAAGCCCCTAAATATATCTAGGTATGTGGATATTGTTTAAATTTTTTTGTATCTTTTTGTTTAATTTTTGCAAGGTGCTTTTTCCGGTTAGGTTTCTATACATTTTTTAATATATTTTTTTATTAACATTAGTTTAAGTCTAAGCTTATTTCTCGGTTTCTTCAACAATTTTTATTTAATTATATTTCAGTTAAAATTCAACGAAGAGGTTAGTGAAATGTGTATGTATTTCAAACTCTTTTCCAAAATTTTTTTAATTGCCCTTTTTACACGCTTTATATTAGCTTCACTTGTATGTCAGTATGTCTGTCAGTATGTCTGTCAGTATGTCTGTCTGTCAGTTTGTAACTTTTTAGCGGAGACGCGATCCCAATATGAAATATTTGAAATGCGAATCGTTGCATACATCGTAGCGTTGACAGAATTAATCAGAGAACGTATAATAATCCATACTAATAATTATTATACGTTCTCTGATTAATTCAGAGAAAAAAAATCAAAATAGAGTTAATTAGAAAAATATATAAATAAATATAGTTTAAAAAAACTAAAAAAAACACACTTTTAAAGAATATTAAACTAAAAAGTTGAAAATAATTTTGGAAATAAACTTAAGACAATAGTATATAATAAATATAGTTTAAAAAAACTAAAAAAACCCGCTTTTAAAGAATATTGCACTAAAATATTCTTTAAAAGCGTGTTTTTTTAGTTTTTTAAACTATATTTATTTAATTTAGTTCCTTTTCATGTTGATAAAACCAAATATTTTTAAACCCAATTTTTTAAAATAAATAAATTTTTTTTTTTTAAATATATGTATTTGTTTAATTTGATTATAATAATTTTCTAGTAAAGTCTTTTAATTTTTAAATACAAAAATCAGACGCCTTCAAATAAAATATTTATGTATGAGCATTGAAATTTTAAATTAATAATTGATTATTAGCTTTGATTTTTTCATTTCATAAACATAATTTGCTTTTTGAATATTTGAATTTAATATTTTAAAAATTATTCCGATATTTTTTTTCAAACAACTTACAAAACTTGTTTGAATAAAGTAAAGCTTTAGTATTTTTTTATTTACGCAATTTTTCTTTTCAGTAAAATGTTGTTCAAAACAGAAAATAAATAGTACAATATTTGCGTTAAATTTTTTTATTAATTTGATTAATATTTAAAACAATTTTAAATAGTTTGTTTTTCTAATTATATTTGTGCTTATAATTTTTATTTTTAATAAAAATTATTATTTTTTAATAAAAATTATTAATTTTTTTAGTCTATACATTTTTATTTTTTTCAATTAATTTTTTTTTTTTTTAATTTTTCTATTGTATTTTCCTCGTAATAATTTTTCTCTGATTTTTTTTTAATTAAATTTATTAATTTTTTTAGTCTTTACATTTTTATTTTTTTCATTTAATTTTTTTTTTTTTTTAATTTTTCTATTGTATTTTCCTCATAATAATTTTTCTCTGAATTTTTATTATTAATTAAATTTATTAATTTTTTTAGTCTTTACATTTTTATTTTTTTCATTTAATTTTTTTTTTTAATTTTTCTATTGTATTTTCCTCATAACAATTTTTCTCTGAATTTTTATTTTTAATTAAATTTATTAATTTTTTAGTTTTCACATTTTTATTTTTTTCATTTAATTTTTTTTTTTAATTTTTCTATTTTTAATAAAAAGGACCTCCTGCAGTGTAAACGAATATTTGTGCACCGAAGAATGCCACTATACACACAAACAAAAATAAACAGCTCGACTTTTGAGTACGTCCTTGTGGAAAAAAGCACAGCCATACAAACACCCACGCCCACACTCACACTCACACCCACTGCCTTTCGGTCTTCGCCGCATTCATTGCACTCGACCACACAAAGGTGTGTCAACACTAATTGTTCGACGTATTTCAAGTATTTGGCGGCGTGGACGGACATGCACTCAACAGCCTGGCAAATGTTAGTTGTTGAATTCATCATTCATTCAGAGCAACCATTCCAACCCACTTATGGATTCATAAAGTACAACAAAAATAAGAAGGAAAAAACTTTACCCAACGCAATCATAAAAAGTCTTTACTAAGTTTATAATGAAAAGAAAAGAACGCAAAAAAGAGTATAAAGCATACCCTATATACATATATGTACCATATGTATGTATATACTTATATGTACATAGGGCGGTGGTAGTTCATAAAAAATATCAACAAAAATAACAAAGATCTCGCACGGAATTTGAATAGCTTGACAAAGAACGTAGGAAAGTCGCTCACAAGGGGTTGCAATTTCTTTATGAGCTCTCTCACACACACACACATACACGCCCCCACATACATACATACATATTTCACTGCATATTTATTGCTTGTTGGTTGAACTGAATTGCTCATTTAGAAAGGCACACTTCAGCGTTAAGAACGACAACGAGAACAACAAAAATAACGAGTACGTACATACATATATACATAGGTATATGTCAACATGAACGCAGCTTTGTTGCATTGCATCACAAGAAGCGTAGGTAAATAGCACTGCAGCATAATAAATATTCGTAATAAAATGGAAAATTCTTACATATGTACATACATACTTATATTGTATAATGGTAGGAAAAATGTCAGGAGTGGCTCCACTTAAGTGTCGACTTATGCTTTGCCTTGGGAGTCAACTGCGTCGTTTTTTTTTAGAGAAAAAATTAAATAAAATTTATTTGCCATTCAAAAGTCGGTACGGACTTCTTTTAGACATGCCATCATCCATGAAAACTTCGTCTTCAGATTCTTCATTTCGCTGTTTGTCAGTCAGGTCCTTCTTCAACGGGGTTTTCCAACGAAGTGGAGGTCTTCCTCTTCCTTTGCTTCCACCGGCGGATTTTGCATCGAAAACTTTCAAAACTGGAATGTTGTAGTTTAAAGTAGCTCCTGTTGGCAAGTGTAATTCTACACTCGATGTCAAGGATGTCATTGTTGTGTTGTAAATTCAGACATAGCGGCATAGACACAGCTCCTTTTTGCCTTGTCGATTTGTTTTTAACGGTTTTTTTTTCAAGATTTAGAGCATGGTAAGTATCTGGCCACTGATGGATTTACTTAGTCTAAAGCTCACAGAGACGATTACGTATCCCTGTTGCTACAATATAGTGGTCCGAGTCGATTTTGGGTCCTCAGAGAGTACCCATGTCAAGAACACTGGAAACATGTCGTCTGCTTATCACAACATGATCGATCTGGTATTGAGTTTTTCGATTTGGAGACAGCAAAAGGTTGTTATGAATTTTCTTGTACTAGAATCTAGTACTACAGACAAGCATATTTTGGACGCCGGCGAAGTCAATCAGCCTCAACCCGTTTAGAAATGCTTCGCCATGGGTACTGAATTTTTTGACAGTTGTGCAGAAATCTTATTAGCCCACCCTGGCGTTAAGTCAATTTTCACATCGAGGCGCGGTTAGCGCTTATAAGTATGTTCCAGGCGCCCAGAAAGCCAGCCTTGTCAAATCAGCGACGCTCATCCACCCGCGACGGAGTGCCTCTCCCACCACGAATCTGACACCAAATTTGCGCTCCTTTATATGGCCGCTGTCACCTTCCCGTCAAACGAACTTCTTCGACGGCGGTGATGTCAGCCTTTAGCCTTACGTGTACCTCAACCAGCTGAGCAGTGGCACTTTCCCAATTAAGGGTTTGCACATTCCACGTGCATGCCTTCAAATCGTGATCCTCGAAACGTGTGCATAGGTCGCCGTCGAAAGGGAGGTAACTCATCTGAGGTTGTTATCTATTTTTCTGGTTTCTGGTGGTTCCAACGCGGCAAGTTCCAAACTCAACCTCTCTAGACGAGTAGGTTTAATTTTTTACATATTTATCTTGCTTTAAGGCCGGTACCCTCTAATAAACAGAGGCTGCAATTAGACTTCAGCGAACCCTTAAACCGAGTATGTCGGACTGGCAAAGTTGGACAAGTTGACCAATACGGAAGCATCTCTTGACGAAGGTGAAACGGAGTTAGTTCTATGCCCATTATGAACAATCGGCAGAGAGCTTCACATGCGTCTTGATATCTTTCCAACAAATGCAGGGATCTACAGTTTATTTTAAGCCGCGTTCGAATGACCGGTGGAGTTTTATGAGGAGCTTTTTATTTCATGCCAGAAATTCACTCGGAGGGCTTGACAATATACACGTATGCCCAATCAGACTTGACTCAAGTTTGACAGCACAAAAACAAAGTACATTCAGAGTTCCAAGGACTTCGGAGAGCATGCATCAAAACTGAGTTTGCCCTATAACAGCTATTGCGGCAGCTACCAATTGAAAGTGAATAGTGAAATCATTTTCTCAGTGAGAGCCCAGCTCTCTTCGTCACAGTATTCCAAACAGCATTCCTACCTATCTATCAGATGGCTGAAATGCAATTGCTATTGCGGAATAAAAGCATAAAAGTTTGAGTCTGATTATTCCAATCCACACAGCATCTTCTCACTTAACGGCTTTCCGACAAAAGCCAAACAAGCTCATCAGAATTGTAGAGAATTAATAAGATCCAAATTTGTAGGTGGTGGAGGCAACCCGCCGATTAGTTAGCATTGTGTGCTGTCAAGGCCAAGGTTTGAGTACTGCTCCGACCAACATCCAAAAAAATTTTAGAAAATTAAGTGAATTTTTCTAATTGCAGTCGCCTCACGACAGCGAATGTCAAGCCGAGTGTATTTCGTTCCTTATTAAAAATCCCATCAACCGTTCAGAGTTGGCTTAGTATAAACTGTAATCAGTTGGTCAGTCAGTCAGTCTGAACTTCTACAAACTCCCAACCAAATATTCGGAAACATTGGCAGTATAAAAACAATTATATTTAAATTACAAAAGAAGGTAACATTTTGGCAAAGTCCATGGGAACTAAAGTCAGATTGAATAGCGGTAGGCGTTCGTTACTAGCCTAATACTATTTGATTATAATTCCATAATTCCACTATATTATTTACTATCGGATAGTCGATTCGGATGTACGAATCGCCTATACCTCTATCCCAAACATTTCGGAAAATATTAGAAAAAAACACCACGGGAGAATCCCATCTGGAAAAGAAGCACTTATTAGCTTGCATTAAGTTTATAGAGTGGCTTAGAAGCTCCGTCAGGACCGGGAAGGACCTCTCCGAGCCGTTCGTTACCAAACGAGGTTTCAGACAGGGTGATTCCTTATCGTGTGACTTTTTTAATTTAATGCTGGAGAAAATAATACGAGCTGCAGAGCTAAATAGAGAAGGTACAATCTTCTACAAGAGTGTACAGCTGCTGGAGTACGCCGATGATATCGACATTATTGGCCTCAACATCCGCGCCGTGAGTTCTGCTTTCTCCAGACTTGATAAAGAAACGAAGCGAATGGGTCGCATTCGCGACTCGGCTCCCACGTCACTGTTGACAGTCATAACTTCGAGGTCGTAGATAATTTCGCCTATCTAGGGACCAGCATTAACATCAACAACAATGTCAGCCTGGAAATCCAACGCAGAATCACTTTTGTGGACTGAATAGGCAATTGAAAAGTAAAGTCCTCTCTCGGCGAACGAAAACCAAACTCTACAAGTCGCTCATCATACCGGTCCTACTATATGGCGCAGAAGCGTGGACGATGTCAACATCTGAGGAGTCGGCTCTAGGAGTCTTCGAGAGAAAAATTTTGCGAACGATTTATGGTCCTTTGCGCATTGGCAAAGGTGAATACCGCAGACGATGGAACGATGAGCTCTACGATATTGACATAGAGACGGCAGTTACACTAGCTAGGTCATGTCGTCCGAATAGATGAAAGCACTCCAGCTTTGAAAGTATTTGATGCAGTACCCGCTGGTGGAATCAGAGGAAGAGGAAGACCTCCATTCCGTTGGAAGGATCAAGTGGAGAGTGCCCTGGGTGCACTTGGTATTTCCAACTGGTGCCAGGCAGCGAAAAGAAGAGAAGAATGGCGCTCATATATTGATTCGGCTATAATCGCGTAAGCGGTGCCAACGCCAATAAAGAAGAAGAGAAGAAGAGATGTTAAAACCCGAACCGAATACGACACTTTCTTCGAATCGTTCATCAGAAGTGTACTTCGACATTAGGGCAACCAATTGGCAGCTAACAGGCCTATAAACCCTTGATAACTGAATACAGGTTCCAACTCTCCTTCCAGTTCCAGGACAGAATACAGAAAGTTATAATACATACCGGCTAAAGGTACAATGCAACCAACAAAATGTGCAAGCAATTTACTCCTTCCGTTGATATTCCTGACTAAAATTCTGTCTTCCAAGCAGAGATTTTAGGTATTACTGAAGGTGCCAAATGGACGACCGCTTTAAAGTTTCCCGTAATCAGCCAAGCGACAAATAAGTATGCCAATACAAGGTCCAAATGTGTGAGAAAATATAAAGAGACAATTAATAGACAGATCAAGCGTTACTTGTATTAAGCAAAACAAAACGCTGGAACACTATCTTTACGAGTATCAAGCTTTCGGCAGACTAAGATGTCATGGAGACTCCGAACTTTAGCCTTACAGAGGTGGACACGCATAGTCGGAAGAAATTAAAGAAGTTCATAAACTAATAATACACTAGTAATAATCTTCGCAAAGATATAGTTAGGATATTATACCCTCCATATTATATCTCAACGAAACACAGCTCCGATTTATGAATTGCCGTATATCTTTCTAAGAACACGGTTGTCCTATCAAGAATTTGTATTTTTTTTATTTTAATTTCCTACCACAATTTTAGCCACGAATGAATGATTAATCTTCAAAATCAATAAGTAACAAGTGGAAAATTTTCGAAATCGAAAAAAACTTTCAGCACATTTCAATTGTTATTCTTATTTCCTGTCAATTACATGCTGGCAAATCGGCAATCATAATACGTACTTAAACAAACAAAGAAGAAATCAAAAAGAATTTATAAGACGCATACCCAATGCAAGATCAGACTCTCCTATGGAAAGTATTTAAACAATCGTGTTTACATAAAATATCTATTAACAATTTGTTGGCGTTGGAATGATTGGTTGGTTGGTTAGTCGTGTGCCGACTAGCGGTAAAAAAATGTTGCACCTTTATGGAATTAGTTTAATGTGGCATTACAACTTACAAGTGCTTGTGCATACCCTGCAGGGAAAAATGCTAGTTGTTAACTAGAATCAAACTAGATTGCATTTTAATACCAACTAGTTCCACTTCGAACAGTTATTTTTAAAATGGCAATTATCTACGAACTCTTAACTAGTTAAAAACCTGTTCGATGATTTTGAAAAATTCTCTCCACGAAAAGCTAACTAGGGATCAACTTATTTGAAAAAAACGCAATTATGGTTCACTTTACTTTGAAATTCGGTACATCGGGGACTGTTCATCATTTTTTACACTTGAACAAAAAATATAAAATCACAATAATATATGGTTGTTTTTGTTGTTGTAGCGGCAAGTCTAATAATGAGAGGTTGGAGCTTCTAATTACTTATGAGTCTTGTTTTTTTTTTTTGCAAAACGTTTAACTGGTATGAGTTTGTGCACAAAATACTAGTTCCTATACTAGAATTTTGGCAAACTAGTCCAGATTTTACCGAAAAATACTAATGCTCATGCTATTTTTTTCAGTATTGTTTGGCTTTTCATCATGGAAACACTTACGCCTGAACAACGCTTACAAATCGTTCAACTTTATTACGAAAAATCACGTTCTGTAAAGAATGTCTTTCACGCAATTCGCTCAACTTATGGTCAACATAATCGGCCTACTGTTGCGAATACCACCATCTTGAGACCCAGCGTTCATTATGGGATATTATTCGACCAAATAGACCACGTCAAGCATGCAGTGAAGAGAATATAGATCGTGGAGAGTCGATTTGGCTCGGACTGACGTATGGAAAGACTTGACGCATTTTACGTCGAGATATTAAATTAAAAGCATACAAAATGCAGCTTGTGCAAGAACTAAAGCCGTTCGACCTTCCCAAGCGACATCGTTTCGCTCTGTGGGCTCTTTAAAAGTTCCAAGAAGATGCGACATTTTCGAGCCAGATTTTGTTCAGCGTTGAGGAACATTTTTGGCTCAATGGGTATGTAAGCAAGCGAAATTGCTGCATTTTGGACGAAGAGCAACCTGAAGAGATTCAAGAGCTGCCACTTCATCCAGAAAAAAACATGATTTGGTGTGGTTTGTGGGTTGGGATAACCGCCTATTTGATGCCTGAAGTTAAAGCACGTAATCTCGGTGACATTTAGTTTCAACAA
This sequence comes from Ceratitis rosa, assembly GCA_037013455.1. Taxonomy (NCBI): domain Eukaryota; kingdom Metazoa; phylum Arthropoda; class Insecta; order Diptera; family Tephritidae; genus Ceratitis; species Ceratitis rosa. The sequence continues at coordinate 18,138,410 of JAWMAG010000054.1, forward strand.
CACTTCCCATCGCATCAATCAATGGATTTACTGAGAGAACACTGCGGTGAACAGATAACATTATGCTTTGGGCTGGTCCATTGGCTATCAAGATTGTCTGATATCACACCATTGGTCTTTTTTTTTGTGTGGGGATATATAAAGTCAAAAGTCTATGCGGACGAATCCGCTTTGTTTCAGGCCTTGGAGCAAAACATCACGGGTATCATCGAAAATAGTACTCAACGGTTCAACGAACTGAGACGTAGCTGTGGCTAACATTTGAATGATATAATCTTTAAATAATAAATGCCAAAGAATATTCTTTGGAAAGATAATAAACATTGCCCATTTAATTTGAATTTTCTGTGTTTTTTCTATAGAAAAGTAGGAAACCTCGCTCTTTACAATTTAAGTCCTCTACTACTAGTATAATTCTGGTTTACAACAAACTAGTATGATTTAATTTTCAAAATAACCCTGCAGGGTACATATACATATGTATGTATGTACGTCTATGTGTACTTAGTATTTATGCTTTCCTTAAGGACTGAGTAGGAAATTCCTCAAATTCCTTATGGTTGGATGGCGTTAATGCGCTGCCTAGACAACGGTAAATGACAAAAAAAAAAAAAATATATATATATATATATATATATTTTGATTGTTGTAATAACATGCCAACAATAATAACGGGAGGACGGTAAGTTGCAACAACAAAATAAAAGTATTTGAATGGAATTCGTCATTTTCATCGTGCTGTTCTTGTTCTTGCTGAGCCGATTATCAAATTAATCTGCGTGTTGACATGGATTCGTTTTCATTGATTAACCACTTAAAAGGGGTTAAGACTCGTAGTAAATAAATAAATGTATGATTTATCTATTAATTTCCTCAACTACTACTTTTCAAACACTTTTCTTTTCGAATTTGTAACATGTGTTGGCGTTCAAGTATTCTTTTATGCATACATACAGACACACTCAACCCGAGGAAGTAATAAGTAAAAATGTTTGAAACTTTATTACGCTCACAGCACGCAAAGATCACCCTTTCCAAAAAACCAAAATCAATAATAAATAATATTCATCAAATGGAGTCATCACAAGCAACACGCCAATCAACCCTCCCTCCCCCCCACTGCACAAGTGCCCTATCGACAAATCTCGCCCAATGCATTTAACTTTGCTTATAAATTTAATAACAACATTTGTTACAAAATATCCACCGAAACGTTCGCAGCCTGTAGTTAGCACGCTACGACAGTCAGGCGTTCAGCTGGAGTGTCTACTGGACTCAGTCTGCACACACAGCGGTGGGTGGATGGCTGGCGTTCACTTTTGGTTGAGCTGTCAGTGGGTACGTAGACTTCCTTTGCTGTATGTGTATGTGTGTGTGTGCGTGTGTGTTTGTGTTGCAGCTGAACATGTGGTAATTGCGGTTTAACCCGCAGCGCTGAGACAGTCTGCTGAAGTAGCTTTACAATTTCTTCTCCCATTTTTTTTTTTTTCTTTGGCACACTTTAACAACAGACAATCGACAACTGACTACATTAACAGTCAGTCTGTTATATATCGCTGGCTGGCTTATCAATTCAGTGAGACCCAAGCTATGCGTTTAGCTTTAGCTGGCGCAATCGAAAAACGGAAATTCATTGAAGTATATTCGTGTTTGTTGTTGTTGTATTACTGATTTTTATAACAGGGGGTAATTAATTCAATGCGGTATATTGAGTTTGTGCACAGAAAAGGCTAACCGGGCCTTGTGTTTTAACCAAACCAAATCGACCCCTTGTCCACTAGCGGTGGGAATAGCATTTAAAACTTTCAAAGCTAAAATTTGTTCAACTATTCGAACTATATGACTTATCTAGCCGATTGGTTAACAATGCGTACTGCCATTCCGAAGGCCAGGCTTCGAGTACTGGTTCCATCAACATCCAAAATTATAGAAAATAAGAGTTTGCCCGCGAAAAAGTATTCCCAACCTTAACTTAGGCAAAATTTCATGTAAATCGAATTTCGACAAAACACGATTTTTCGAATAGATGGATGGATGGATAGATGGATGAGGACCTCTCCAGTGCATTTCCTAGAAGAAAAAGTGTTTTCCTAGTAATTTTGGTTTCGTGTAACAAATCCCCACAGTTATATTCCATTCTCATTAATCTTAAATTATCTTTAGAGCTTTTAAGGCTTTTAAGGCTGCTGAGGCCACCTGTGCACCATTTCTTTTAGACATTACTAGAAGAAAGGGTATGCAACATATTAATCTAGACTCAAAACTATCTCTGTACCAATTTCCTGGAAGAAGAAGTGCTTTCAATGTCAACTTAAGCAAAGAACTACATGTGTACCAAATTTCATAAAAATCGAAAGATTTAAAAATAATTTATTTAGACTTTTTCGATTTTTTTCAGTCTCAGGTTCACATCCCGGAAAATCCTTCCTTATTGGATGCCTATGTCATACGCAGAACACACTTTTCTGATCTCTAAGATCAATAGTTTAGGCAGTGGGTTGATCCGTTGGTCATTCAGGACAAAGCCTTTTATATAATATATAAATTATTTTTATTCACACTACCAATTGGGCACGGATCACTGTCAAAAATCGCTTCAAATTTTCTCTCGGAAACCTCTAGTATCGACTCATCGGATAAAATCAACGCCCTCGCTGCTACACCACAACTTAGAGTTAGAGTTCTTATGGAGGGGTCTCGTTGGTGGACTTTAAAGCCCAAGTATCCAGCTAACCGACGATCAACAGATCAAAAATATGTAGTTTGAAGTAGTAGAGCTATGCTCAGTTCGTATCAAACTGTGTGGAGTCTTGGAAGACGTCGGAAAAAGAAGATGTTTCGGTGAAACTAATTATATATTACTCTGAGGTATAATTGTACCATAGGCTGTAACCGATCGTCGGTATAAATATATGTAAATATATAGAATATTAAACATCTCCGCGCAGCAGATTGTACACTGAATTCGAGGGCCATCACAGAAAACACGGCTTTAATGGAAAAAAGACAACAATCTCGGATATTCTTAAGTTTGATGAATGAGATCAATAGAAAAAAGCACAGAAGCGTCCATTATCCTTTTTCTTTTCTTTTGCTTCGGTACCAATTGGCGGTAGCAAGTGAAGTCAGATCCTTCTCCACCGGATCTTGCGCGCAGAATGGAGGTTTTCTTTATCAAAATTTAGAGCTGGAGCTCCCATGGACTACTTGAACATAGCTCCCATGGACTACTTGTATTTCAAATATTTTCTAAAGAAAAAGACGCTCGAGCATCCAACATTCGGTACCACCCAAATTTTGCTTGACCTCACTTGGTGTGTTTTTTGTTGTTGTTGTTTGTACTCTCTCAGCCCTCTATGTTACACTTTTGTTATGGATATTATTCTCTACTGACTTGTCTTAATACGAAATCTATTAGCGCCTTCTGTTGCATGCCAAACACAATGTACGTGAAACGCCCACCCCTTCAGAGACTAACATATATACATACTTACTACTAGAGTATAGTATACAGGCAATCATTCAAACGGTATTCCAACTAATGTCTGATTGCACATACACACATACATACATACTCGTATGTGTGTGTAATTTGAGAAACCTGTTGGGCTGGCAATGCACTAAGAACCCATATATGTACGTGTGTATGTGTAGGAACATCAACTGACCACCACCCTCTGCCTTCAGACGCGTGCTCTATTTAAGTAATTGTAGAGCAAAACAAATACATATGTATACCATATATGTATGTATGCATGTTTGTACTTTCAATTTGTTTCATATTCGCTAACGTACAAGTAATGATTGTTACTAGTAAATGCTGTTGTTGTTGTTGTTGTCTCGCAAGTCTACATCTACACAGTTGGATGGATGGATGTACGTGTACATATGTCGTCTGCCGCATGTCGCTGTCATACTTACTACTACTTTTTTCTATGTTCCTCCGTTGCAAAAAGTATTGAATTACCATTAATAGTGCCAGTACAAGTGCAGGGAAAGCGTTAGGTAGCCAAGGGGCGAAGGAGTTCGTTTGCTGAATAAATTCTACAAGCTTTTGTGTTTGGTATATTTTGTGGCTTCGCTACCAGCGTTGTTGCTTTTTCTACCGTTTTTACTATTCCCTTATAGAATTTTTCATCGTTATTTCCCTTTTGTTGTTCGCCTCGCTTTCAGTTACATTCATGACCGCCGAGCATGAAGCAGGTGACACGCCTGCTGGGTGGTTAGCCGAAGTTAATATGTTTGCGAATTCCCAGAGGACTTGTGAAAATTCATTAGTTTCGTTTCAAGATTTCAACGCTCTTCATGTCAGTCATGTCTAATTTTCATGCTGTTTTTCGCATTCACTTTCATTCTCTTTCATTTCATTGCATTTAGTTACATCCATTATGTATGTACATATATGTATTTCTCATGGTACTTGTTGTTTTTGTTTTTTTGCTTAGAGCTTTTTGTGATTTATTTTTTCGGGAAAGGAGGTTATAGTTCACAGTTTTTGTTTGTGCATTTGTATAATAAGTGAGGGGGAGGGGCGTGAGCGTGTCATAGCTGATGTTTACAATATGGCTCGGATTTCCTTTATGATTAATAATGAGATACTGAGCAGGATCTAGTGAAGGAGGGGTCTCTAGTGTAATGAAAATATATTATTCTTCTAGAATGAGTTCTTCCTTTGTAGCTCCTTATGTTTAGCATCATTGCGAACTCCGACGAAAATGGTTAATCACAATAAATTTAGGGAGGTTTTGTCGCCCAGATTACAATTTTCAATTATGGTCTTAGGTTAGTTCTCAGTTTGATATGCAGAAGTATGTTGGACAAAATAGACCGTATGTCCCCAGGTCTTAATTTGGGAAAGAAGGTTTCAAGCTACGTTCGGGGAGAGCGGATGGCGCAAGAACATGCTCCCCGCCTGTAGTACGTATAACATCTACTGCGCAACCCTAAACCTTAGGCAAACCTTCAATCTTCCATTTATATATATGTATGTATATAACATCGACTCGGACCACTATCTTGTAGCCGCGAAGATACGCATGCGCCTCTGTGCTACGAAGAACGCCCATCAATAAACACAAGGAAAGTTCGATGTCAAAAAGCTACAATCACAACAGACGGCCGAGCGGTTTTCTACTCGACTTGCACACCTGCTCTCTGAGAGCACTCATCAGCAACCCGGTATAAGGGAACTGTGGGACGGCATCGCAAACTCCCTGCGTACAGCTGCAGCGAAACTATTGGATTCCGTAAAGGTGCCAAAAACGGCTGGTACGATGAGGGCTGTCGTGTCGCAGTGGAGGAAAATAGACCGCCTACCTCACAACGTTGCGATTCACCGCAACACGTGCGGGATGGGATAGATATCGAGAGCTGAAGAGGGAAGCAAGGCGCATCTGCAGACAGAAAAAGAAAGAGCCCGAGATGCGTGAGTATGAAGAGCTTAAGAAGCTGGCCGACAAGGACAATGCTCGAAAATTCTATGAGAAGATACGACGACTTACAGAAGGTTTTTAAGCTACCGATGCGCAGAGCATATTAAATTTATGGAGGGAACACTTCTCGAGCCTGCTGAATAGCAGTGAAAATGGAGTAACCGGAGATAGTGAGCCCGAAACCCCAATCGACAACGATGTAAAAGACGTTCCATTACCAGACCATGAAGAAAAACAACAAAGCGGATGGAGCAGACGGCCCACAGGCAGAACTATTCAAACATGGCGGTGAAGAATCTACAAGGTGTATGCATCAGCTACTTTGCAAAAAATGGTCGGACGAAAGCATGTCCGACGATTGGAATTTAAGTGTGCTCTACATAATCCATAAAAAAGGTGACCCCACAGTCTGCGCCAATTAACGTGGGATAAGCCTTCTTAATATCACCTATAAGGTCCTGTCGAGCGTATTGTGTGAAAGACTAAAGACCACCGTCAACAAACTGATTTGACCTTATCAGTGGGGCTTAACACCTGGTAAATTAACCATTGATCAGACACACACCATGCGCCTTGGAAAAGACCTGTGATAAGAGTATCGATACCCACCACCTCTTCGTCGATTTTAAAGCCGCCTTCGACAGCACGAATAGGAGCTGCCTTTACGCCGCTATGTCTGAATTTGGTATCCCTGCAAAACTTGTACGGCTAAGTAAACTGACGTTAAGCAACACTAAAAGCTCCGTCAGGATCGGGAAGGATCTCTCCGAGACGTTCGATACCAAACGAGGTTCGGCCGAACTCCTCCTCCAATTTTTGGTTTTTTTTTCTTGATGTTTTTCCAACAAATGGAGGGACCTGCAGTTTATACTAAGCTGCCTCCGAACGGCTGATGGTTTTTTTACGAGGAGCCTTTTATTTCATGTCCGAAATACACTCGGAGGGGTGGACATTTCCTGCCGAGAGGCGACAGCAATTAGAAAATTTAACTTAATTCTTTGTTTAAATTAATTTTCCATAACTTTTGGATGTTGCTGGCACTGGGATTTGAACCCGAGCCTTCCGAATGTCAGTACGCAATGCTAACCATTCGGCTACCACGGCCGCCAACACATATGGTACTTCCGTAAATTCCCTGCCTGCACTTTGTGGACAACACTTGATATCGATATTGTCAATAAATGTCTCGTCTGTTCATCCGCTTCGATTGTTGTTATTTGGTTACCCAAATTCATTGGTGCATTTATTATTCCGTTTGATAGTATTTCACTTGCATTAAAAATGTAACAGCTTTACACACACATATCTACACTTTTGCTCATCAATGGCTGCGCGGAACAAGAATTTATTTTTTTTTTTATGTGGGGAAAGAAGCGGCAAACATTCACGCAACCCACACACACACACACAAATCAGAGGAGATATTGAGAAGAAAACTCTTTTGAGAATGAATGACACAAAGTAAGAAATACATTTTATGTTACACTCACATACAATATATACCCATTCCTGTCTCATAACTGACATAAAAGGATATAAAAGACGCTTTGTCAGTTCTTCCTGCAGACGAGTTTCTTTGTATTTCTTCTTTTTTCCTTTTTTCATTTAATTTAATTTTTTTATATATTTTTTTACTATTACACCTTTAAATTGTTGTTCCTTTTTCACCTGTGTTTGCACGTATGTGTTCTCTGTGTTAATTTTATTCGAGGAATTGCAGTTTCCCACACTCTGCTGTAACATTACTGCCCCGGCATGTGAGGCAAGTGCCACAAAGGAAGTGTACTCCAGACGCTCACCAGGAGTTTTCAATAGTTCCAGCACATTTCCTATGCGCACTCGCAAAGAGACATAAACAAAACAAACATTTCTAGAATTTTTTCACCAAAAACTACCTGCTACATTTCAAAATTGGCTTCCGAATTTTATTCTTCCTACAACTGCATTCACTCATTCATTCCACGCCGCCGACGCTGACAACACCGCTCTTCCCTCTATGTGCGGCATTTGGCGTTTGTACATATATAGGCCTATCTTTCATTCAGCGCCCAATTAGTTTGGTTCATTAACAAATTGTGGCAATGAGATCTCTCCTCTGCTGACTTTGCCTACTCTTGTTTTTTCTTTTTTGGGCGAAACTAATTAAACAATTGTCACCTCGCAGAGGAAAATCAAAGTCATTCCGACAAATTGGTTGGTGTGACGACGACAACACAGCAATGAGCAATGAAAAGGTCAATACGAAAGTTCGGTAGCGTCCGACGAAGATCAATTGCGGTTCATAAACTAATTTGTTGTTATAATTCGTACTTGTTTATTTATACATATACGAGTATATATACATATATGTACAGCCTAGTTTTTCATTAGTCAACATTTTAAATGTTCATTTTCCCCCTTTTTCTGCCAAGAGAAAGCGTCGGTCTGATCTGTTTCTCTTATTGGTTTTTGTTTTTTTTTGCCTTCGTACGACCAAAGTGTGAAATTGCTATTGACTCGCTCGATAATTTGCTACTGCTGCTCGTAATTGTAACTGTGAAAATTATTTCGTTCTGCTGCATTTTGTTTTTGACTCGTCCTCCGCTCCCCGAGATCACCGCCGTCTCAGCGCAATTGGTGTTTTGATTTCCATTCTATGGTGCTCATTCTTTTTCTCTTTGGCGCGGCTTGCCTTGCCATCAACTCAATTGCAGATCACTGATCTGTTTCGAATTTGTTTGGTAAATTTTCGCCGCAGTTGCCATTGTTCGTGCAGGAAATAGCACAAAGGAAGAATGTCTTCTAGGGCAGGAAGGAAATTCGTTTGCACTTTAGCGTTTTTTTTCTCGTTTTTTTATTTATTTTTATTTAGTTCACATCAATATTTGTTTTTACTTCTTGTCATGCTTGCTGCAGCGTTTGTTGTTGATAGTATTTTCTCGTCGTCTATGCGCTGTGAATGGAATTTATTGCCTGTCAACGGTTTATTATTATCGTCAGTGATTTGTTTACATGAAGTCAGCAAAATGCATTGTCCATGCATAATGGTGTAGAGTTACGGCAAAAAAAAAGAAGAAAAATTAGAAAAACCTCCAAAATATGAACGAAATGGAAAGACGTAAATAACCCAATAAATAACCATAAAAAGACTAATAAAAAATGTATTAATATCTCGGCACACGCAGCCTGTGAAAATTGGTGATATAAAAATGTTTTATTTCGGTTCAAAATTCATTTTCAATTCAAATTTTACAAAAATGTATTTGGCTGTTTTTTATCCAGTTTCCAGTACGGTTTTTCACAACCCATCACAAGCATCTCGCACCATAAAGCACCATAAATATCTCCCAACCAACATCTTATAAAGAGGACAGAACTGTAAATTGATCTTCAAAATCTTTACTTTCAGGAAGAGTCTAGCGGATGTCTCTAGGCCTGATGGAGCCAAAAAACTTGTTATCTGAAATATATGAAGACACGCACTATATCGCCGCTGAAGCCATTTTCGGCCGATATTCTCACTCAACTTCCGGTGTACGCCCTGAGGTTTTTCTAACATCCGAATGGTTGAGGAATTTTATGAGGAGCTCTTTATTTTATGTCGGTAATACCTTCGTGCGGTCGCATTCTGAAGGTCAGGGTTCGACCAACATCCAAATTATAGAAAATTAATTTTTCTAATTGCCGTCGCCCCTCGACAGTGAATGTCGAGCTCTCCGGGAGTGTTTTTGACTTGAAATAAAAGCTCCTCATAAAAATCCATCGGCCGTTCGGAGGCGGCTTAGAATAAACTGCAGGCCCCTGCATTTGTTGGAAAAATCAAGTCCATACCAAAGATGGGAGGAGCTCGGCAGAAATTTGATTCAGCGATTATAAAGCGCCAATTATATATATATATATAAAATGCTTTCGGACGGGTTGACATTCTTTTCCAAGTTGGGATTAATTTAATCCTAAATTAAATTAAAATATTCCTAGACACAATTTGTAACGTGTTGAGCAACGCTCTAATGGAGATAATAGCCGGTAAGACGGATTCTCTTTGCCGATGCTCAACTGGGTTGATTTAACAATTAAAGATCATACCAAGTACCCGAAAGTAATATTGGATGGCAAATTGATTTGGAAAATCGATATGGAAGAGAGGATGAAAAAGGCCAGTGGCCCCCTCTACGCATGAAAAAAAATGCTAAGGCACACATGGGACCTGTCGCCTGTCCTTATGGGTTGGTGTGACACAGCGGTAGTCAAGCCAATTTTGCTTTATGGTACTTTGGCAGCGATCCACCAGCCAGCAAAATCTCTTAAAGAAAACCATTGGAGTGAAAACAGCGGCTTACTGCCCTCTACGAAACATGTGCCTTAAGAAATACTACAACGACTGCATAAGAAAGGATACTCAACCTACCATCAAACTACATTGCTATGGTAAGCATTACAGCGAGTTAGGCTATAAGATTGTCGGCGATGGGTGAATTTTCTCCAAGAACCTTCGGGCATAGCTCGATAAGTAAGAGACTGGTGGAAACAGCGGAACTAGCATCATCTAAGCAGATGTATCAAAAATTGATGACTGAGTGAGCACCGGCATCTATTGCGCAGAACCTTAAAGCTTCCATAATTATCTTCCTGGCGAAAGTCATCGCGGTTAGAAAAGCTACAGAAATAGCTAACAACGTAGGAAACCACATAATAAATATCAATATAAACGCTGATAGCCAATCGGTATTTAAGACAATATTCTCACATCGCTTTGCGGCAGAGAAGACCTTAGTATCAGGAAGGTGATATATGTATGTGCGAGCTGTAGGAAAGCAGTTGCATACACACTAGGCTCCAGGTCACAAGAGCATTACGGGAAACGAAATAGTTGATGAGATTGCCAAAAGTATCACCCGTCTGGCTACTTACCTAAAAGGAAAGCAGGACCAAAGGATTGCAGGACAGTTGTTGGACTAATGACAGGGTACAAGCTGTTAGTATCACACGCGAGTCGAATTGGCATCAGTAACCATGGCACGAATAGGAAGTGCAGAGAAGAAAGCTTGAGTGAGACGCTGGAACACCTCTTCTTCTCTCCGTCCTTATCTAGAACTCGTCTTAGTTATCTAGGAGACTCGCAGCTCAGACGAATAGATTCAAGAATCTAAATTAATTGTCTCTTTTAAACTTCGCAAAAATCGCTGACAGACTATAAGACGACTATTTCAGCTCGAATTAAACTGAACCTCCATCTGACACTACTAAAGAACAGCAGGTCTACACATAGGTTAATATTAAGAGGAAGATTACTCTTCTCTACAACTGCTACCGTGGTCGCTGGTACACTCAGCCCTATCTACCAAGCTCTTCCATTATCTCACTACCCGGCATGTTGCTATATCTGTGCGTAGGTATTTTAAACCTGCCTGACTATACGAAAAGATGTAGATAAAATGTACTGAGAGTACCATTAAGTATTATTTATGGCCGACAGTTCCGAGAGGTCCGGTAAATGAAAGAACTTGCTCCCAACACCAATCGACTTTTATCTAATTTTGACCCATACTCGTACACGTACGTATAAAAATTAAACGAATTTACTCGTTTTTTTACTATCCTATCCCATTGATTTCTATCCGGAACGATATGGTCATGAAGTCAGTGAGGATTACGAGGTCGTCTGTCCTTTCTGGTAGACAAAACCTTCTTCAAATATAATATAAGTATGATCTTGGTGTAGTATATAAGGCCCCATTGATACGAGTCCTGCCTCTGCATTCTGTGAAAGATGGTTAAATATAGTTAATTTTTTCAGGTGTTGGCTACTCCGTAAAGAAGAGTAGGCCTAACAACTACATTGAAAATCTAAAGCTCCATTTAAGGTTATATGCTTCTTTTTCGCTCAATCGCATTTTTGGATCGCAACGGTTCCTCCGAGTTCTGGTACCGGCTTAATTCTTTGTCCAGAATGAGTTCCCAGACTAAAAATATGCTACTCCGTTTCTGAGTTAATAATTTTTGAGTTTTATACTTTCTGTGAATTCTGCATGCGCTATACTTTGCATCCCCTTCCTCCTCTAGGCTCCTCAGCAATTCACTGCCCATATAAGATTCGAAAAGACTCGAAAAGACTCCACCTTGTGGTGTTCCTATTGCATACCTAAGTGTTCGAGCAAAGGATGAGAGAAATTACTCAAGGGTCAACGCTTAGACAAGTTATGGCAGAAGTAACTGCAGTCGGCGTTATATTATTGGAGGCACCGTCAATATCCCAAAATTATTAAATGGCACTCTTTACGCCATAAAGATCTCTCGATTTGTGAGCTCCGCTACTTTTAGCAGAAATGACGTCAGCTATGTTAGTCAGTCAGGGTATGAAGCCCTTAAGTTTGCTTTGAGATTTCTTTCCACAATTGGGAATAAAAACAATTCTCGATTCTCTACATAACTTCGGTATGTGGTTTAGGCTGAAGACTCCTTTTAATATATCATACACCGAGCTGATGATGCTGTTCAGAGATTGTTGTAGTTTAATAGAAGCAATTTCGTCTAGTCCTGGACTTTTATATGGTTTGAAGGTAATTGAACATCAAGCTTTTTATTTTCCTTTTCTTTTTGTTCGGGGAGAGCTTCGAAGCTTATATACATATATACGTGTATGTATATAATTGACGTTTTATAACCGTTGAAGCGATTTTCGGACGAGCTCCTCCTCCAATTTGTGGTATGTGTCTTGATATTTTTCCAATAAGTGCAGGAACCTACAGTTTATTCTAAGTCGCCTCCGAAAGGAAGATAAAATTTTATGAGGAATTTTTTGTTTAAATTCAGAAGTACATACGGAGGACTTGACTTCTCCTGCCGAGGGGCGACCGCGGTTAAAAAATAATTTTATATATTGGTCGTATCGGGACTGTTGCAGCCGTCAATCTACCACTCTCCGTCTGCCACTGCCTTTTCCATCTATCTTTGATCCATTCGTGAAAGAGATACCCTTCCACTACGCTCTTAGCACTTGGATTCGTTTAATCTCTACTGATAGGAATAAAAATCAGAAACAGATTTGCCAGCGACGTTAATAGGCGTTAGTTTAGGGTGCCAATGTTAGAGTGATTCAAGACATGACAGTTCATGAAGTTCTCGCTACTTAGCTAGTTTTGCCTGCTCCAGCAATCCCCCACCTAGCCATAGCACTAATTTAAGTCACAAGTGTTCCAACGCTTTCCTATGGCTCCTCTACTAAAGTATAAGGTGAACGATGAGTTTTAGTCTCTCGTCTCAATGTTTGACTTCCGAGAGAGTTTTTCGGCAAGTATGACTTCTAGCTATCTTTGTCAGTCAGCTGCAGTAGAACACTGCATCTGTTAAGGAGAGAGGTGTTTTAAATAATTTTATAAAGCGTTTTCCAATAAGAGATGCTATTTCGAATAGCATTCTATTCCGGTAGATGTCACTTTGAAGCTGTAATTTTTTGGCATTTGACAAGTAAAAACTACGCAAGTAATAAAAATGGAACGATACAAGCTTCTAACGAAAAATCATCTTGAGTGATCAGACCCATTTCCTCCTCAATGGCCAAGTCAACTGTCGCATCTGGGGCTCACAAAACCCAATATTTATTGTTGAAAAGGCTCTCCATCACCAACGTGTGGTTGATGGGGTCAAGCAACGAAACCATCGATCTTCTAAGGGAAAAGTACAAAATAACCCGTTACTTTTTATTGAATAAAATTCGGTACAAGAAACCCTATGGCTCTTTAAGGTTAGTTTCGAAACCATGCCGATATAAGGGGTTAGGGGTAGTCAGAGGCACGAAAAAATGAGAATTTTCAGTATTTTTTTTTTTTGCTATTAAATAATTTTATTTTACAAAAGTAGTGATATGGTATTATTAAACAATGTTTTGACTTGAAGTCACGAAAATTTCGAAAAAAAAAAAATTATTTCCGAAGTTACAGCTGTCTGTGTTAACCCAGTTCCAAAAAAAGGTCCTTGCGGTGACAATCATAAGTCCTTGGAGATTCATCTGAAATCAATCGGATAAAAAAAAATAGTTTTATAAATAAATAATCCTGGGCCTGATCGAAGGATTTTATTTTTTTTCAAAAATTAACAAAATGGCGGCCTCAGGAAATTTTTTTCTAGATTTTTGGGAAAAAATCAACAGTTAATTGGTCTTAAAAAATCGAAATTTTTCACAAAATAAAAATCCTTCGATCAGGCCCGAGTTTATTATGTATTCTACAAGCTGTATAAATTTCATTAAAATCAACTGAGCGGTTTTCGAGTTACAGTTGTCACCAGTTCAAAAAACATAGTTTTGAGAAAAACGCGTTTAAAGTTTCACACAGCGCTTTGAAAGGCCCGAGCTCTCTTTGTTATTTGTCGAATAACTTAAAAACGAATTATCGGATTAACTTGAAATTTTCAGAGATTATTTTTAAGATATTATACTTAACGAAAATGCAAAAAAAAATTTTTTTTTTGAAAATCCTGACTACCCCTAACCCCTTAAGTAACTTTGTGCATATGTATTAACTCCAGCAAGGCATCGTTGAAAGCGTCAGCCATATCGTGAAAATAATCTGCAGCAAAAGTTTGAATGTACATATTAGGTTTAGTAAAATAAATAGAAATAAATTATTTTTGCATAAAATTTAATGGTTTAATTTTTTAATTTCGTATCCAGCCTTATTCAAATGGTTCCAAATGGTTTTTCGTGCAATCTTTAGCTTTTGGACAATCGAAAGAGTGCTTACACGACTGTCGGACTCGACAACTTCTATCAATTTTTCGACATTTAATCTAACCGATAATTATATTGAAATTTGGAAATATAGTCAGTCGGTTAGTTAAATAGGTTGCTCGATCAAGGAACACTGATCAGGCGCACTTAGCACTGCTGGCCGGTTGCGATACCTCTGTTAGTCCTCTGCAGGAGATTAAATAAAATAAAAATATTTGCAAAGGTAAGAGGCTTTACAAATGCTCAAATCACTTGGTATATTTTACGTAGTTTAGAAGATTCATAATGCCTACAGATGCAAGATTTTGACACGAGATCAAAGAAAAAGTTTATGAGAAAACGATAACTGGTAGTGTTGTATCGATTCCTCCTCATCTATGTTGTTTGAGAAGCAGTCTATCCTTCAATCATGATTTCCAATAATACAGTGTCCGGTTATTTAGCGGGTTGTTATGCTTGTGGAAGTACTCTTTAGAAGAAGTAAAGAACTAGCTTTGTTCACTTCGATCAAAGACCAGATTTGTCTGGCCACATTGTGCGTGGTGTCACACCGTCTTCTGCTGTTGGCCATTCTGGTGAAAGCTAACCTTAACAGATACTTTGACGAAAAAGAGGTATGTCCATGTCATGTGCAAAAGTTTACCAGGGCCATAACTGTTCTCATCAACCTGACAGTTCCCTGATATGTCCCTTACACGTATACCAGGAACCCAAACCTCGGACGTTTCGTTTCTTATTTCTGCCGCCTAAAGAAAGAAAGAAGAAATACAGCTTGGGTCATATATTTTAAGGGGTTAGGGGTAGTCAGAGGCACGAAAAAATGAGAATTTTCAGTATTTTTTTTTTGCTATTAAATAATTTTATTTTACAAAAGTAGTGATATGGTATTATTAAACAATGTTTTGACTTGAAGTCACGAAAATTTCGAAAAAAAAAATTTATTTCCGAAGTTACAGCTGTCTGTGTTAACCCAGTTCCAAAAAAAGGTCCTTGCGGTGACAATCATAAGTCCTTGGAGATTCATCTGAAATCAATCGGATAAAAAAAAATAGTTTTATAAATAAATAATCCTGGGCCTGATCGAAGGATTTTATTTTTTTTTTCAAAAATTAACAAAATGGCGGCCTCAGGAAATTTTTTTCTAGATTTTTGGGAAAAAATCAACAGTTAATTGGTCTTAAAAAATCGAAATTTTTCACAAAATAAAAATCCTTCGATCAGGCCCGAGTTTATTATGTATTCTACAAGCTGTATAAATTTCATTAAAATCAACTGAGCGGTTTTCGAGTTACAGTTGTCACCAGTTCAAAAAACATAGTTTTGAGAAAAACGCGTTTAAAGTTTCACACAGCGCTTTGAAAGGCCCGAGCTCTCTTTGTTATTTGTCGAATAACTTAAAAACGAATTATCGGATTAACTTGAAATTTTCAGAGATTATTTTTAAGATATTATACTTAACGAAAATGCAAAAAAAAATTTTTTTTTTTTGAAAATCCTGACTACCCCTAACCCCTTAATACATCCATACGCTTAGAAGATATTCCCAAAAGCAATCAAAAAAATCTCCAAGTTGAATATTTTATAAGTGGCAAGATTAAATTATGTATTCTACAAGCTGTATAAATTTCATTAAAATCAACTGAGCGGTTTTCGAGTTACAGTTGTCACCAGTTCAAAAAACATAGTTTTGAGAAAAACGCGTTTAAAGTTTCACACAGCGCTTTGAAAGGCCCGAGCTCTCTTTGTTATTTGTCGAATAACTTAAAAACGAATTATCGGATTAACTTGAAATTTTCAGAGATTATTTTTAAGATATTATACTTAACGAAAATGCAAAAAAAAATTTTTTTTTTTGAAAATCCTGACTACCCCTAACCCCTTAATACATCCATACGCTTAGAAGATATTCCCAAAAGCAATCAAAAAAATCTCCAAGTTGAATATTTTATAAGTGGCAAGATTAAACAATTCTGAGCAAACACGTTTAATGTCAATAATTTCGAAGTGAAACTACCTTATAGAATTTTTGTATCACGCTATTTCCCTTTGCTAGCGTCCATCTTTGACGCACGCTCAAACAAAACTGAATAAACGAATTACAAAGCTGTCATAAAAGTTTTTTTAGTACGAAATGTCATATCTCTAACGTCATCTAGCAGAACCCGATCGGACTTATACAACGCGAGATACAGATCAATAACGCCATCAATTGGAAAAATAATAGATTACTTTTTACTACACCTAATATGTAAGTATGTATACTTAAATACATATGTGTGCGTATTCAGTTAGCTTCTCTTCTATACTCTCCTTCATATTTGGCGATTTATTGTATTTCAATTTTTTATTCCGCTTTTATTATTATTTGTTTTACTATTATTTCCATTGTTGTGCAGTATGACAGCGAGGCAATTATTCTTGATTACCCAATACTAGCCAAATGACCAGTGGAGTGACCAACAGACCAAGCAGCCGAAAATTTCGGGAGAAAAAAAATAGAAATAAATAATATCTTATGCGTTCATCGGACATCGGAGTAATTAATTGATCGCACAATTATTGCAATGACTAGCAGTTGCCAGCTTAAAAGTTTACCAGCGAGTAATTTGATACGAAAGGGAATGCCCACAAACACACATATTTTTCTATTGCATAAAGTCATAGATTTGTACCCACCTTACTTACGTGTATGCCTGTTATTTGTGCGAGGCAATTTATTTGATTTTTCCTTTATTTCCGACGTTCTCTGGCGAGTCTAATCTTTAGAGCAAACATTCTCGATTTAATGCCTGAGCGTTGTTGTTGTTGGTTAATTACAATGCCTAATTATCGAGTAAGTAGCAAGTGTTGTACTCATATGTATGTATGTATTTCTATCTAATTAACGAAAAATTCATATCATTCAGGCAGCTGACATCTAAAGCAACAAAAATGTGATACTGGCGGAGATCGATTCACCCCTTCAATAGTAACCAAGTTGAGTTTTACTGAGACTTATTTACTTCTCTGGAGTACTAAAGTCATCTTATTCTTCTTATTTCCTTCTTTTCGAATTGGAAATACCAAGTACACTTTGGTCCTTCTCCTTCTGGTATTTGCATCGGAGTGGACATCTTCCTAATTCCTCCGTTTCCACCGGCGGGTGCTGTATAGAAAACCTTCAAAGTGGGCGTGTTTTCTTCTATTCCGTTTATCTCGCACGCGGTAAATACCGTTGCAAATGCGCAAAGGACCATAAATCTAAAGCAAACCTCGAAAACCTTTCGAAAGCCTTCCCAAAATATATGCAGCATGACGGGAATGATTAGATATTTGTCGAGTTTGGTCTTTACTAATCGAGGTGGTTAGTGCCGTGCGGACATACGTTGAGTATGTTGTGGTCAAGTCTGTGCAAGTAGGAGCTTAACCTGCTAAAATATCCAGACCTAATTGGCGGCCGCGATAGCCGAATGGTTAGCATTGCGTACTGACATTCGGAAGGCTCGGGTTCATATCCCAGTGCCAGCAACATCCAAAAGTTAATTTAAATAAAAAATTAAGTTAAATTTTCTAATTGCGGTCGCCCCTCGGCAGGGAATGTCCACTCCTCCGAGTGTATTTCGGACATGAAATAAAAGGCTCCTCGCAAAAAACCATCAGCCGTTCGGAGGCGGCTTAGTATAAACTCCATTTGTCGGAAAAAACATCAAGACGCAAAACCACAAATTGGAGGAGGAGCTCGGCCGAAAAATCGCTTCAGCGGTTACAAAGTGCCAATTATATATATATATATATATATAATTGCGCCGGCTCCCGCCTTCGTCTGCTATGAGTTGTGCCAGAACTCCGAGGACGCCATTCGCAGTTACGGAGTCTTTGAAGGTGTTAACGGACTCCTGGTGAATGGCGTTGAGTTCCTGTCTGTACGAGGCCTGTCCAGCGGTTGTTGTACGTGTTGCTGGATTATGTTCTTCAAATTTAGTATTTACTCCCTTTCTGATGTACCTGGGTGGAGGTTCAGCCTCTTTTAGAAGCCTGTTTTTTTCCTTCCTCCGGAAAGTAGGCCTGGGTTCGACATGTATGAAAAAAATACCTTTCATCGCCAACTATGGTGAAATTACAATGGAAAAAAGTCGTCTTCGGTCTCTTGTCTGAACCTGATGCAACTGTTGAACAACTTAAATGTATGTATCAGGGGTTGGAATAACCTCTTCGACTCGCTACTTATTTCATTATAACATACCACATGTCGATCCCAGGTCCACTTCTGCGAGGAAAAAATAGTCCCCATGTTAATTTAAGCAAAGAGTTATCTACTCGTATATATCAGATTTCGTATACACTATAGAACTATAGAACACTCCCGGGTCCACTTTTCATAAAATCAAATGTTAGTGTTGACACAATCGGATTAGTGTTGCCCGCAATAACGTCTCAACACCGTTTAGT
>JAWMAG010000054.1:18161976-18369476 GCA_037013455.1 Ceratitis rosa
CAGAATAATTTCGTCATGAAATCGTGCCATAGTTTATTGCCTTTTTATAGCTGTGTATGAGGGTGAGTCATATTTGTCACCCTTCCTTTGCTGCTGTCAACATACTTAAATGCCTTTCAATTTTGTGTTGGCGAAAATGGTACATAGATATATGAGCATATAAAATTTTATAAAAAAGAAAAGGGAATAATAAGTACGTAACTTGGCCAGTTCAAGCCAGAGAGCTAAGAAACTTTAATATAACGATCTGAGTTATGGGTCCTATAAAATGAGCAGAAGAAAAATAAGCAGTATTTTCAAATATGGTACACCCTAATAAAGATATATAAATGTTATCTTCATCGTTTTTTTTTTCAAAGCTAAAGACATTAAAAAATTAAACAAATTTCCGAAAGCAAGGTGTTAAAAGCTAAAGTTTCCTCGCCATTTTCTTCAGTTAAATATCTCATCAGCTAAAATGCATTCGGCGTTCGCATTTTTTGCTTTTCTGCTTGCACTTTTCGGCACAGCATTATCAACTGACTACTGTGACCCGTCCTTATGTCCCAATACAACAAACATTGGCTGTAATAACGATGGGGTAAGGCTTGGAACGAGTCCTAGTGTAGAGTCTTGAAACCAACGATTTGAATTTTTTTACAGAATTTCGCTTCGACCTGTGTTGATCCACAACTTGTAGTGTTTACACAGGAACAAAAGGATATAATAACTAAGGCGCACAATGAAGATCGTAATAAAGTGGCGGGTGGCAGGTACTTTTTGAGCCCGGCCTGTCGTATGGCCACCATGCAGTGGGATGACGAGTTGGCTGCATTGGCGGAATTGAATGTAAAACGATGTGCGGTTCTAAATGACCAGTGCCACAATACGGACACGTTCAGATATTCGGGACAAAATATTGCTTGGGTGAATTACTATACCAATCCCAATACTACAACTATGGCTCAACGTGCCATCGACTTGTGGTTCAATGAGATTGTGAACACTGATCAGTCATGTATCGATAAATATCCTCGTCATCTTCAAGGACCGTGAGTATTCGGTAAAAATCCAAAATTTTCAAAAATACCTACATGTGACTTTTTGTTCGTGATCACCCCCCAGCGTTATTGGCCACTTCACCGTTATGGTGGCTGATAGGAACATTCGTTTGGGCTGTGCGGCAGCTACGTACACCGTGACCGGTGAGAGTTATTATGGTTTTCTGTTCACTTGTAATTATGCAACAACAAATGTCGTCAATTTTCCGATTTACAAATCCTGCACGGAAGCCGGCTCGGAATGTAAAACTGGTAAAAACCCTGACTTCCCGAACCTGTGCTCAACAAGTG
The DNA here is from genome assembly GCA_037013455.1 of Ceratitis rosa. NCBI lineage: Eukaryota > Metazoa > Arthropoda > Insecta > Diptera > Tephritidae > Ceratitis > Ceratitis rosa. The sequence continues at coordinate 18,163,308 of JAWMAG010000054.1, forward strand.
AGGAATATGATGTCAATAAATTTTTTTAAATAAAAATTTATGATATGAAGTCATATAAAAAATGTTTTGTGGATTTTGTTTTCATGGGCTTTCACTCTCCCAGAACAGTTTGACAATAGATCTTATTTTGGGATCAGAAATGTTAGTGACTGACGACTGCTCTTCAAAGTCTATCACTTTGCATCAGGAGCATTATTTTATAAATAATGTTGCTGTTGCCCTCCAGGGGTAGGCAGAGCTACTCTATGTCATTGGGTCATCTAACTATTTTATTAGGTTCCACCCATAGATGAGTTGATTTTACTGTAATGCATGCGGCGGCTACTTTCGTCAGAACATACAATACTTTGGCAACTTGGGGTCAGGTATGGATAGGTAGAAAATAAATCGACCAGACCTTAATTGTGTCAGTATTATTTTTGGGATCTTGAGGTCGCTTGTGCTCTTCATCGGTTATATGTGGTTTTAACTGATACTCTGTGAATACCGTTAAGACCCCGTCAGATATTGTTTACACGGCATAACATAATGTTCCTTAACTGAGAACATAGCTGTTTCACTGTGTAAGTGGTGCATAGGGGCATCCGGAGATTTCTCGTCTCATTCCTCAGAACGGCGTTGTAGCTTTTTGTGCGCCAAGCCTTAATATCGAATATAAGGTCCTTTCGAGCCTAAAGCCCACCGTCAAAAAACTGTGTGTGTGGACCTTATCAGTGAGGCCAAATCTTCGGAAAGACCCGTGAAAAGATGAACGACACACACCACCTCTTCGTCGATTTTAAAGCCGCCTTCGACAGCACGAAAAAGAGCAGCCTCTATGCCGCTATGTCTGAATTTGGTATCCCCGCAAAACTTATACGGCTGTGTAAACTGACCTTAAGCAACACTAAAAGCTCCGATAGGATCGGTAAGGACCTCTCCGAGCCGTTCGATACCAAACGAGGTTTCAGACAGGGTGGGTGATTCCTTATCGTGTAATTTTTTAACTTATTGCTGTAAAAAATAACACGATCTGCAGAGCTGAATAGAGAAGGTACAATCTCTTACAAGAGTGTACAGCTGCTGTCGTACGCCGATGATATCGACATTATTGGCCTCAACAACCACGCCGTGAGTTCTGCTTTCTCCAGACTGGATGAGGAAGCGAAGGATATGGGTCTGGTTGTGAACGAGGGCAAGACGAAATATCTCCTGCCATCACACAAACACTCATCGCATTCGCGACTCGGCTCACACGTCACTGTTCACAGTCATAATTTTGAACCCGTAGATAATTTCGTCTATCTAGGAACCAGCATCAACACTAATAATAATGTCAGCCTTGAAATCCAGCGCAGAATCACACTTGCTAACAGCTGCTATTTTCGACTGAGTAGGCAATTGAAAAGTAAAGTCCTCTCCCGACGAGTAAAAACCAAGCTTTACAAGTCACTAATCATTCCCGCCGTACAATATGGTTGAGAAACCTGGACAATGTCAAACCGATTAGTCGGCTCTGACAGTCTTCGGGAGAAATGTTTTCCGAACGATTTATGACCAGGAGGTAAAGAGACTGCAGCTACGCGAGCTAAGTCATGACCACCGAATGAATGAAAGCGCACCAGATTAGAAAGTATTCGAAGGATCAGGTGGAGAGTGAGCTAGTTTCACTTGGTATTTCCAACTGACAGAAAACGGCGAAGAGAAGGAATGAATAGTGCGCTTTATTCGGCTGTAATCACATAAGCAGTGCCCACGCCAATAAAGACGAAGAAGAAGAACCCTTCAAATCGATCTCAGACCCACTTTTCGGAAGGACTGTGGGTAGAGCTGTTAGTCATTCAGGCCATATGTACAGCCTTGACCAAAAGTATTAGGCACCCCACTAAAATACAAGTACTTAGGCTACTATATATAGGTCTGGCCTAGGCAACACTAAGTGTTGCCAGGTGCAATCTGACATTTCCATTGGAAAGTTTGACATTTTTTAGCATAACATCACTCAGAACGTTTTGTCATTTAATCGTGAATTGTTTTATTTACAGGGAATTAAAAAATTCATCTCGGCCAAAAAATGGAATTAACTCGTGAACATTTTCGTGCGATCATTTTTCATAACTTTCGACGTGGATTATCACGACACGAGTGCATCGATGAACTAAAATCTTTGTATGGCTATGAAGCACCATCCTATTGCACTGTGAAAAACGCTCGCTAAAAGACGAATTCCGTGAAGGTCGCCCAAAAACAGCCGTTGTGCCAGAAAACAGCGATGCCGTACGTAAACTGATAATGCAAGACCATTATGTAACATACCGTCAGGTAGAGGCATGCTTGTGCATTTCTCCGACCAGCATACATTCGATATTGCATGAACACCTGGCCGTAAAAAAGGTTTGTACTCGTTGGATCCCGCACAATTTGACAATCGCTCAAAAAAAGGCTCGTGTGGATTGGTGTAAAGAAATGCTGAAAAAATACGATCGCGGTGCTTCAAAAGACGTTTATAATATCGTCACAGGTGACGAATCATGGATCTATGCGTATGAGCCCGAAACAAAACAGCAATCGACCCTGTGGGTCTTCCACGACGAGCCAAAACCAAAAACAAAACAAAAAAAAGAAAAACGATTTTCGTTGATAAATATTCGTATTTTCATTATTAGGCCAGAAATATATATAGCAGCCAACGTATGTTACCGTCTTCATATGAAAAAGACGTAGAAACATAGTCGAGCCTTGTTGTTGCAAGAGAAACATAAAGATTCTTCAATGTGTAGGTATTCGAAGATGAAGTGCTATTATTTTGAAACAGTATGGTTAAGAAACTCAATTTCAAACTTTAAAGTTAAGTTGGTTAAGTTCCACTTGAAAGGCTCTGGAATTATTCAGATTTTTAATAACCTAGTAATTTTTGAGGTTATCAGCATATAGTAGAATCTTTGGAACACCGGAATTGATAAATTGAAGACAAAAGACCCAAAGCGCTACCTTGAGGTACGTCTGATGTTGCTATCAAAGCTCGGTTGAGACATTATCAAGCAGCAACTGTACAACGACTATGGGATAGGTAAGGTGGTATCCATTGAAGCAAGTGGAGGGAAACCCCAAGCTAGATAATTTGGAAACTAGACTCTATCGGAAGCTTTTGAAAAGTCTGTATAAATTGAATCGAATTCCCTTTTTTGATCGATAAAATGTGATACTTATAAATACCACGCCGTGGTATGAACACGATCTAAATATGGGCCTAATCGGGCACCGACTACGTCCTTTTCCCAGGTAACGGATTTCTTATTTTCCACCCCACCGAACTGGTTACTGTCTCCACATTTTTCTTACATTTCCTATCAGCAGCCTGGAATCCGGCCTCTTTACAGATAGTAAAAGTTTGTAAGTTTGGCTTATAAGTTTGGCAGCCATTAGTGGAAACTAAAGTTCTAACAAAAATGGGCTGACATACATTTCTATAAATGTAGGTTCAGATAGACCTACCTACAATGTAGCAAACCTTCCATTTTTGATCGATCTGTTGGCTTAATGTAAAAAATTCCATCCACACTTAGTTTTTACAACTCGTTTTTTCTTCAATAATTCATTGATAGATTTTTATTCTAATTTTTAAAACCATTTATTTACATCATACACTTCAGATTTAGCACATAGGTTAGTATATTGGGGATTTTTACCCGCCTTACAGCCCGAGGCCGGCGTTGCACAGGACAGGTACATTGGGAAATCGATCATATTTGTTGTTGCATAATTACAGGCGAATAGAAAGGCTTTATATGGTTGACCCGATATTGCATATGTAGATGCAGCGCAACCAACGCGAATATTCTTGTCGGCAACCATAACGGTGAAATGACCAATGGTACTAAAGATTAGATAAATTTATGTAAAAACAAAATGAGTTGAATTAATATCAAAAACCCAAAAGAGGGTCACCAAGAATACTTACGGGCCACTATAATTGTTGGGATATTTATTGATGTAATACATTTTGGTGTTCTTTATTTCATTATACCACATATCGACGGATTGTTGGGACAATTTCGCCACATCCGGTGAATTATAGAAACCGATCCATGCCAAATTCTGACCAGAATATTTGAAGGCATGCGTATTGTGACAGGCATCATGGCTCATTTGACATTGCTTAACATTCAACGCAGCGAGTGTGGCCAACTCCTCATCCCACTGCATGGTGGCCATGCGACAGGCCGGTTTCAACGCCGTCTCACCGCCAGCTACCAAATCACGCTTGGCATTGTGTGCGTTGACTATCTGATTCTTTTGCGCTTGGGTAAAAGTGATGGCGGTGGGATTTTTGCAGGTCGAGGCGAATTTCTGTGGGTGTAAGAGAAAGAAGAATTTTTGATTATATATAACAATAATTAATTTTTAATTTTATTTTTTCTAAATGCTGCTCTCTTACCCCATTGTTATTGCAGGCGATGTGTTTACTTGAGCCGCACAAGGATCTGTTGCAGTAATTGGTGGCACATTGCACTTGAGCCAGTGTCAGAAAAGTAAGAAAAATCGTAAACTTTAAAACCATTGCAAGACTTTGAATTAAAATTTACTCGTATGTATAATTAATCTTCCGATACACCGCTCTCAGTAGTCAGTGTTGAACTGTGAGAACTTCTGAAAGTTGCGAGAGCTTTTATCGAGCTCAAAATTTTGTTGACTGTACGCGCGCAGAAACAGAACACATGCAGATAAAGTACTTACAAATACTTAGTCATACAGCAGAAAACAGAAACAAAACAAAACAGGAAAAAGAAAATTTAATTTTGTGCTTAACTATATATGGATATCTCTTAAGGAAAAATGTATTCAGCTTTTAGCATAAGTATATAGGTATATATATACAGCCTTGGCCAAAAGTATTTGGCACCCCACTAAAATACAAGTATTCTCAAATGTGGCTATCAAAGTTACCACTTCTTTTTGTAAATGTCTTAGATGGGTGTTTAACTGTTGCTTAAACGAATAAATTGTGTAATATTAAAAGTAATAGCACTCTGGGTAAGCTAAACCTAAAAATGGTCATTTTTAAGAAATTCATAAAACATTTTCCAATCTTATAAAAACAGTTCCTATTTACCGAAATGCCTAAAACAAGTTCTAAGTAAAGAAGGTTAGTCTCAGGTTGAGATGGCCAATTTGGTGGGATGTTCGCGGATGTTCGCGGTCCAATGTGCTATCAGGCGATTTGTGGAGACGAAATCCCACAATAATAAATCAAAAAGTGGAAGAAAGCGCCGAGCCAGTAAACAAGAAGACCGAATACTTATACGCGAGTCTCTCAAGGATCGCAAAGACCTTCGTCTGCCCTTGCAGTTGCCCTTTCGGATGAATTTGGTAAGCCAGTTAGTGCTCGAACAGCTAGAAGAAGACTTCTGGTAGCAGGTTTAAAAGGGTATAAAGCCCGAAAGAAGCCGTGGCTCGCCGATACCAACATTTCACGGAAGAAGATTGGTTGAATGTTCTGTGGTCTGATGAATCAAACTTCGAGGTAAGCTTAGTTAAGATCGTCTTAAAGTATTAACAGCCATAGCTTCTTACCCTAGAGCAATTTTGAAGACATAATACAAATCTTATGAAAACATTATTTTTTCCTTTCTACAGATATTTGGAACACCTGGTGTGACGTTCGTGAGGTGACGGGTTGGGGAAGAATGTCATCCAGATTGCGTGGTACCAACTGTTAAGCATGTAGGAGGCAGCATTATGATCTGAGGCTGCATGGCTGCTGAAGGTGTCGGCGAAATGTTCGTTTGCGAGGGTCGCATGGACAGTCAAAAGTACATAAATGTATTTGAGGCTGTTCTTGTGCCTTCGTTAACTCGCATTTTCGGCGATACTAATTTAGACGGGGTTCAATTTCAGCAAGACAATGCTCCTTGTCACAAATCAGCAACTACGAAGCGTTGGTTTAGAGATTTGCCTGCACAGTCTCCAGATCTTAATCCCATTGAGCACATGTGGGCTATTTTAAAACGCAAGATTATGGAACACAGTATAACATCAAAAACTGCCTTAAATAATGCCTCAATTAACGAGTGGTACGCTATGAGTGCGGACGAATGTGCAAAGCTTGTACGCAGGGTGGACCTACTACCATAAATATTAATGTTATTACAACTAATTCATTTATTTTCACTGTTTTACTAATAAAACTTCATTTCTTCACTTGTTAAAACATAAAATTCAGTAAATAGTGGGGTGCCAAATACTTTTGGCCAAGGCTGTATATATGTATATATACTTATGCTAAAAGCCGAATACCTTTTTCCTTAAGAAATATCCAAATATAGTAAAGCTCAAAATTAAATTTTCTTTTTTCTGTTTTGTTTTGTTTCTGTTTTCTGCTGTATGACTAAATATTTGTAAGTACTTTATCTGCACGTATTCTGTTTCTGCACGCATACAGTCAAAAAAAATTTTGAGAAAAATGCTACCGCAACCTTGAGAAGTTCTCACAGTTCAACACTGACTACTGAGAGCGGTGTATCGGAAGATTAATTATACATACGAGTAAATTTTAATTCAAAGTCTTGCAATGGTTTTAAAGTTTATGATTTTCCTTACTTAATTTGCCTAAACTTGTCGAAATGCCGCCATGGTCACACTGACACAGGCGCAGAAAAACTTGATCGTCAATGTGCACAACGCCAAGCGAAACACCGCAGCCGGTGGAGGGATGAAATTGAAGCGAAAACCTTCAAATATTCTGGCCAAAATTTAGCATGGATGAGTTACTATGGCACAGCGGATGTGTCGAAAATTATTCAAAAATTATTTAATTTGTGGTATAATGAAATTAGTGACACGACAATGGCGCAAATAAATAAATATCCGAGTAATTATAGCGGACGGTGAGTATTAGTGGTGATGAAAATGTAGAAATGTGAAAATCTTCCAGTGTATTTTATAGATAATTAAATGTATTTCATTTAGTCCCATTGGTCACTTCACTGTTATGGTAGCCGAAGGAAACTATCGTGTAGGTTGCGGCATTTCTACTTACGCTGTTGCAGGGAAGCCATACAGGGCCTTACTTATGGCCTGTAATTACGCAAGAACGAACTTAATCGGCTCACCCATCTATAACTCGTGCGCGACTGCTGCTTCGGGTTGTCGGAAGGGTAAAAATCCTACCTATCCCAACATTTGTTCGACGTCTGAAGTTTACTAATGTACTTTTAAATATATTTTGATAAAAAATAAAAAAACAAAAAAATTCAAAATTTATATATTTACCTATTGTAAAGGATCAATGTAAAGGGATTGACAAGCTAATGAGGCCCTAAACGAGGTCCCTACGTAGATAGCCTATTGTGTTCAATTTTTAAACAGCTGTTCACAATTCAGCTAATCCATAGGCTTGCATATTTCAGCTGGCCGAAATCATTGAATCAATACACAAAGAGTTCTGAGTATTGACTAATTTTATTCAAATTCTTACATTCTATTTATACTAAATTTTTGTCACAATTCATTTCTGCGATTTCCATATGTTTGCTGACATTGCATTTGAAGTGGACGTTGAAGTGGTGTAATAAGACTCTTTCTTTAATTGCTTAGCTCTGCTTGTGTGATAGCAGCAGCGCAGAGTTATTGGCCTGATTTGTTTATGTCATTATGTCATTTCATTGTCTTGTTTACATAGCATTTTGATATATTGTATGTATGTACATATGGTATATGACTAAGGCCACTACACTATTTATTATAAATGAAAAATAATAATACAATCGAAACAACAAATTTCCAATTTTTTTTTTAACAAGAAAAGTATACTTAAAAGATGATATCATTATAAAGATGAGCCGTCAGCCCTGACAGCGAGTGATTCTTTTTCTGTAAAGCAATAACAATCATCTTTTATGTATAATTTTCTTGATATAAAAAATAGTGGAAAATTGTTGTTTCGATGACAGACTCAGTTCAAAGACATTTGTATGATGTTAGTATTCGAAGAGACTCAGCGTCCACTGATGATGTCACTGCAGCTCTAGTGAAGTCCAAAATTCCACGAAGACCCACGATTCATTTATAATTTCGCATGAAATCAGCAGTCATACTGCGTTTTACGGCGGATGGTGAGTAGTCGGGTCGTGGATTTCAATTTCCCTCATGCCGACTTTTTTCTTTAAAGCCATTGGAGTTGGTTAATGCTAACCCTTTAATTTCATGCTCAACAAGGTGAGGCTGAGGTGGTTGCCAATGTGTATACAGGTCCGCACGTTGGCCAAGACTGATTCATTGTCACTTCTCCATGTATGTACTTCCATGTAAGTATTTGCATTGTCTAATGACTGTCCTTAACAACGGCTTCTCTTTCCACTTCATCTTTCCTTCTACTTCATCTTTCCTTCTCAAAGCTTAGAAAAACTCTCCTTAGTTAGAAGTGATCGTCTGTATGTCCTCTTCCGCCCCGATATTGACCAAGTTTGCTTAAATTTGCGATAACCTAAACTTTATTCCTATCTTAGTAACTTTCTTGAAGACTCCTTGCCTGAAGTAAGAATAATATAAGTTTGGATGAAATATGTTATAAACTGAGGCACTAGTTTGCGCGCAAACGACAGACGAACAGACAGAAATGCCTAAATCAATTCATCTCGATTATATCATAATGGGTCTATAAATTGTAGTATCTCCTTCTGGTACTTGCATACTTCGGACCATTTTATGAACATGAAAGGTATAAAAATGTCTTTTAGGCTATGAACTTAAAATTTAGGGCTAGCTGCAAGAAAGAAATCAACTTGGCAAACTACGGACACCCTAAACCTATATGCTCACCTGCCAAATAATATGAAGGGATTTACAAAAGTTCGGTCAGTTGGTTTTGTTAAATCTAAAAATACCAAATCCTTTGCAATTACTTAATTAGTGTTCATTTCAAGTTTTAGAACGGTCCGCTAAAATGGAAACGAGAGAAGGTAAAATAGCTGAAGATAGGTCAGAGGAAATTCCACCACCAACGCAAACAGAAATTCACCATGTGATTCTTTTCGGGTTTCGGCGTAATTTACAGCCAATACAAATATTCAGTAATTGCCCAATTGCAATTGGAATGATTGCACCATCTTTAATGACGATTTCTAAGTGGTTCCGAAGATTCCAGACCGGACATTTTTCAGTGGCGGACGAGCTCCGAGAAGGTGGATATAAATCTTCCACTGACGACGTCACTGTAGCTCTGGTGAAGTCCAAATTTGACGAAGGTCCCCAAGAAATGATTGCTAATGAATTGTGCTTGAATGCCATTGCTGTATCGCGAATATTAAGTAATCATCTGGGATACACGAAGAAGTCTGTTGGATGGATACCACGATTTTTAAAAGAGGCCCAAAAAGAGGCTCGAATGGATTTTGCTCAATTTTTCCTAAACAATTCGAAAATGGTCAGTCTAGCGTCTTTAGTGGCGATGAATCTTGGTTCTATAAGTACGATCCAGAAATCAAACAGCAGTCCATGGCATGGAGCCCAAAAGGATCAAACCCACCCGTAAAATCTAAGCAACAAAAATCACCATCAAAAGTAATGTTGTCAGTTTACTTCGCCCGATCTAAAATCGCAGCTGCATTTCCACTGGAAAAGGGTCAGACGATAACTACAAAATGGTACACCGAATAGCGCTTACTAAAAATTTTCAAAAATTTGTTGGAAAACAGGAAGAAAGACATGACAACGCGCCATCCCGCACTGCTGAAATAACAAGTAATTTTATTGCGATCTCTGGGATTGAGGACACACGTCCAGTACCATATTCCCCGGATATACAATAGCATCTTGCGATTAGTAGCAACGAGGAGATAATTAATGCGGTTAATGCTGAACTTGATAAGCTTAAAAAGCAAGATTTTGAAAACTGTTTTCAGAAGTGGCTTAAGAAATCCATTGAAATCAATGGCGATTATGTGGAGAACATAAAGAAGGACAAAGATTACTAATAAATACAAAAATAATTTTTTTTCTGGTCAACTTAGGGATTTTTTGTTAATCACTTCGTATATATTTATATTCTCTCCAGTTTTTTAATCAAAGATTACGTCGTGGGCTTGACAGAGTTGCCGCTTACGGCAGACTTACCATAAAGTGGCATACTTCGATTTTTCTGAGCTTACAGTGAATCCTTGTCTTGTTATCCAATAGACTAAATTTTAAAGTGGTCTCTATATAACATTCAGCTGTTAAAAACAATCAAAACTTAGTCATCGAGGTTGTTTGACCTTAGCCGCCATGAAATAATTGGATAAAAAAATGGTATTATTCGAGATAACGGTCTATCTCAAATAGAAGCGTATACGAGTATTCGAGTCTTTCATAGGAATAACCTATTTATAAACAACTTTGAATGTGTTGGCGGTGGTGTTTACCAACTGTTCAACGAATTCAAATGGATATCAAGGTTAGAACTTTCTTCGTTCTTCCTTCCTTCGTTAAACTTCTTTATATCAAGCGCAAATTAGGCAAATCGGCCAAACCATCACACCAGTCAGATCAGTTCTACAGTTTGCATACTAAAACAAAATGAAATGTTTCAAAGAAAATTTCCTTATCGACATTTCTACCTATTTCATTGAACTCTTTGGTACTTCTAACCTCAATATAGAATTCCTTTAAAAGAGTAATGTTCGAGATATATGTAGTATAAACCAGATTTGATGCGGAGTAGGAAGTAAGTTCACACTTTGACGATCGTAAGGCCATTAGTTTAACAAGTTGCTTGATCACGGAGCCCTGTGTTGGTCCTGCAAGGAAGATTCCTTTCACCTTTCCAAGTGTTCAAACCACTTGGTGTGCCTTAGGAAATTCAGAAAATCAATGATGCCTACCGATGCAAACTCTGCAAGGTAATCGGAGAAGAAATTTCCGAGAAAACGATAACTAACCGATCGCACTGAGAGGTAGGCAGTGCCAGCGGTAGTGTTCGATCGATTCCTCTTCATCTCGTATGTCACTGCAGCTACAGCAGAAGTCTTTCCACCATGAGTGCTCATAAGACATTATCCGGTTATTACGCCAGTTGTTATACTTATGGAGGTCCGGTTCGGAAGAAATAGAAAGTTAGTTCTGTTTACCTCGATTAATGACCAGATTTGTAATGTGTGCTGTTGGCTCTGGTGAAGGGTAGACTTTGCGGATACTTTGCCGAGGAAAACAGTATGCGCACGTCATGTGTAGAGTTTACTGGGATGTTCTTATGACAGAGAGTTTTTTAAGATCACTCCGCATTTTATTGCCACCTTTGAGGTGGTGTGAATGCATTGGAGAGAGTTCATAGCAGCCTGGTTGTCAGAATATATTGTAATACGTTCGGTTATCGTATTTAAAATAAGCAACAATGCAGCGGCTTCCGTTATCGAGGTTAATTCTGCTTGAAAGACGCTGTAGTGGTCGGGAAGTCTTTTACTTAATTCTATGGCAAGAGGTTCAGAGTAAACTCCAGAACTTACTTTGCCATGGCTGTGGATGTATAATCCAGAACTGCTGCATTTTCCCATTCGTTCCTCTCTGGGATTTTTGTTGGGAGAGTCTTGTTGAAGTAGAAGAAAGTAGTCGGGTAGTCCACTTCTTCGGATAGTGATGTAAGGTCTTTGATGACATCACAAATGTTTAATTAGCAAAATATGTATAAAATTATTAATTTATTATATTCGTATTCGTATTAATGAAGTGCTTAAGTATTTCACTTAAGTAAATACGTCTCGCGGAAGCGTTCGGTGTTAGACTGTGCGGTTCTGTTTAAGCAACACTTGCTTTTATTGGACTTTTTAAGACCTGTACACACATTTGTAAAGAAAAAACTTTAGAAAATGCGAAGAGTATTTTTACACGCTTTATATTAGCTTCACTTGTATGTCAGTATGTCTGTCTGTCAGTATGTCTGTCTGTCAGTTTGTAACTTCTTAGCGGTGACGCGATCCCAATATGAAATATTTGAAATGCGAATCGTTGCATACATCGTAGCGTTAACAAAATTAATCAGAGAACGTATAATAATCCATACTAATAATTATTATACGTTCTCTGATTAATTCAGAGAAAAAAAAAATATAGTTTAAAAAATCTAAAAAAACACGCTTTTAAAGAATATTAAACTAAAAAGTTTAAAATAAATATAGTTTAAAAAAACTAAAAAAACACGCTTTTAAAGAATATTGTACTAAAAAGTTGAAAATAATTTTGAAAATAAACTTAAGACAATAGTATATAAAAAATACTTGTATAATTAAGAGAAAAGCGTGGGGCGCTCGATATATGGAAATTATGGTACAAAGCGCTCCACGTTTTTCTCTTAATTATACAAGTTTATTTTCAAAATTATTTTCAACTATTTAGTACAATATTCTTTAAAAGCGTGTTTTTTTAGTTTTTTTAAACTATATTTATTAATTTATTCAAATGAAAGTAATTAAAGATATATACCGTTTACCCACGTACGAGTACAAAAATACATATTTGCGTTTCATGCAACCGTTGCTTTTATTTTCGATTTTCGATTGACATCATAGGTCTTATACCTTCTGCTCAAATATAAACGAGACTGATTCAATAAAACAAAAACGGTTAATTATTCTTCAATATTTATTTTATCCCCTTCAAAATAGTCACCATTAGAGGCGCTACACATATGCCACCTTTTTTCCAATTTTCATAACACTTCTGGTAGGCCGCTTTAGGTATGGCTTTCAGTTCCTTCTTCGAATTCTCTTTTATGACTTCAATCGACTGAAAAAGAAAAAAATTCACACGGTGAAGTGTCGGGTGAATACGGTGCTTGCGGAACAATATTTACGTTGTTTTTGGTCAAATAATCGCGTACAAGACGAAACGTATGAGCAACAATTTTGGAGCAAGTCGAGCAGACATACGTCTCATGCCCAAAAGATCGTGAATAATGCTATGAGCGGATCCATTTGATATGTTGAGCTCACTAGCTATCTCTCTTTCAGTCACACGACGACTTTCCAACACAATTTTCTTTACTTTTTCGACGTTTTCTTCGTTTATTGACGTTGCTGGACGACGATCATGGGGCAAGTTCTCCAGCGATGTACGGCCGTCCTTGAACGACTTATACCAATCAAAAATACGTGCACGTGATAGGCAAGACTCCCCATATGCCTTCTGCAACATTTTCATTGCGTCCGTCGCACTTATTCCATTGGAATAACAAAATTTCAAATAAACTCTTTGGCTCAACGTTAATTTCCATAGTAAAATTCGAAAAACACACTCGAGGTTGACATGTTTATAAAGCCGTGAAAAAAAACTATGTGACAGATCGCGCTCAAATTTGGCATGTAAACATATAACAGTCCTGCCAACCTAAGCAAAAAAAAGTATGGCCATATGTCTTGTCCTTGTCGAGTTATGGATAAAGGCTCGTTTATATTTGAGCAGAAGGTATATGTATCTAGATAAGCTATTAGATCTACGTCTACGCATATATATGAAATATATTTTATTGTACGAGTTGTTTATAAATTAATATTAAGTATGCCGATTGTAAAAAAGGAAACAATTATTTCGCTAATAATAATATATACGAGGTGTGTTCAAAAAGTAGCGAAAATTTTGAAATTTCCAAAAAATTTTATGTACCAGGTGTGTTTGTTGAAGTGTGCCGGTTTTACTAGTAGATATCGCTAGCAATATGCATAAATATCTATGATTTGGCAGGTATGTAATTTTTTTCTATTGACATTAACCTACAAAAATACGTAAGTCACATTCCACCAAAATAATAGCGTCATATTTGTTTACCTCAGTGAATATGTCGAGCTTCGTTCCAAGTAAATCGCATTTGCGGCATTCGTTGTTTTTCTTATTTCATCAAAAAAAAAAGCAGCTGAAGCTCACCGGTTGCTGGTAGAAACTTATGGTGAACATGCTCCAGTGAATAGAACATGTGAGACATGGTTTCGTCTATTTAAAAGTGGAGATTTCGATTTGACAGACAATGAACATCCTGGTGCAGCGAAGAAGTTCGAAGACTAGGGTTGGCAGGCGTTATTGCATGTTGATCCAACCCAATCGCAACAAAAATTGGCAGAAACACTACAGGTGACTCGAGGAGCAATTTGCCAACGTTTAAAAGCCATGGGAAAGATCTAGAAGTATGGAAAATGGGTGCCATACCAGCTGAACGATAGACAAATGAAAAATCGAAAAACCGTTTGTGAAATGCTGCTTCAACGATTCGAAAGGAAATCTTTTCTGCATCGAATTGCCACGGGGGACGAAAAATGGATTTATTTGAGAACCCGAAGCGAAAAAATCATGGCTTTCCCCTGGTGGAGCTGGCCCATCGACTGTAAGGCCAAATCGCTTTGGCCGTAAGACAATGCTCTGTGTTTTTGGTGGAACCAGTGTGGTGTGGTGCACTACGAGTTGTTAAAACCTGGTGAAACGGTGAACACGGATCGCTACCGACAACAAATGATCAATTTGAATCATGCGTTGATCGAAAAGCGGTCGGAATGGGCCCGAAGACATGGCAAAGTTATCTTGCAACATGACAACGCGCCGTCTCATACCGCTAAACTGGTGAAAGACACATTAAAAACACTTAATTGGGAAATATTATCGCACCGGCTGTACTCCCCAGACCTCGCCCCGTCCGACTATCACCTTTTCGCATCGATGGGACACTCCCTTACAGAGCAGTGCTTCGCTAATTTTGAAGAAGTCGAAAAATGGCTCGTCGAATGGTTTGCCTCGAAAGAGAAAAAGGTTTTTTGGAATGGTATCCATAATTTGCCTGAGAGATGGGCGAAATGTGTAGAAACCAATGGTCAATACTTTGAATAAAAACATTTTGAGGTTCCTCTGAAAATTAACTGTTTTCTTTATCGAAAAAACCGGCAAATATCAACTAACACACCTGGTATACCAGAAGAGGCAGAGATAGAACCATCAAAATTTATACCGGTATAGTCAGAATGACGATGTGAGCCATGTCCGTCTGTACGTTGTACTTCAGCTTTTGAGAAATTTTAACCAAACTTGGTACACAGAGGCATTTTTACATTCAAATGCACATTTGTCGGAACCGATCGGATCAGATCATTATAACATACATATATACTACCGAATTTTAGACCGATTGAATTAATTGTTTTGTTGCCTTTATGGCACATAGGTCCGTGTCTTGATGGAACCAAAAATTGTCCAATGATTCCCTCTGCCCATAGAGCATACTAAACAGTGACACTATGGATTAAACGGCTTCTCAATAATGGATTGTGTATTATCATCACTCCACATGCGACAATTTTGTTTATTAACGTCGACCCGTTCAACCGAAAGTGAGCTTCATCACTGAATAAAATTTTCTCTCCCGATACCGGGTAGCCATCTTGTTTTGGGCTCATACACCGAACGCGTCACGCGCTTGACGACCGATCGGCTTCAATTCTTGCACGAGTGGTAACTTACACTTTCACTTTGAAATTTTAAATGCGAAAATATTTTATGAATTTCTTAAAAATTACCATTTTTAGGTTTAGCTTACCCAGAGTGCTATGACTTTTAATATTACACAATTTATTCGTTTAATCAACAGTTAAACACTCATGCAAGACATTTACAAAAAAAGGTGGTAACTTTGATAGCCGCATTTGAGAATACTTGTATATTTGGGGTGCCTAATACTTTTGGCCAAGGCTGTATATATATATATACTTATGCTAAGAGCTGAATACATTTTTCCTTAAGAGATATCCATATATAGTTAAGCACAAAATTAAATTTTCTTTTTTCTGTTTTGTTTTGTTTCTGTTTTCTGCTGTATGACTAAATATTTGTAAGTACCTCGTCCGCATGTGTTCTGTTTCTGCGCGCGTGCAGTCAACAAAATTTTGAGCTCGATAAAAGCTCTCACAACTTTCAGAAGTTCTCACAGTTCAACACTGACTACTGAGAGCGGTGTATCGGAAGATTAATTATACATACGAGTATATTTTAATTCAAAGTCTTGCAATGGTTTTAAAGTTTACGATTTTTCTTACTTTTCTGACACTGGCTCAAGTGCAATGTGCCACCAATTACTGCGACAGATCCTTGTGCGGTTCCAAGAAACATATCGCTTGCAATAATAACGGGGTGAGAGTAATATTTTCATATACATTCACATAAACAAAAAAAATATACAACAACATCGATCAAGCAGAAATTTGCCTCAACTTGTCGAAATGCCGCCATGGTCACACTGACACAGGCGCAGAAAAACTTGATCGTCAATGTGCACAACGCCAAGCGAAACACCGTAGCCGGTGGAGGGACGAAATTGAAGCGAGCCTGTCGCATGGCCACCATGCAGTGGGACAACGAATTGGCCAACTTGGCCTCGTTGAATGTTAAACAATGTCAAATGAAACACGATGCCTGTCGCAATACGAAAACCTTCAAATATTCTGGCCAAAATTTAGCATGGATGAGTTACTATGGCACACCAGATGTGTCGAAACTTATTCAAAAATTAATTAATTTGTGGTATAATGAAATTAGTGACACGACAATGGCGCAAATAAATAAATATCCGAGTAATTATAGCGGACGGTGAGTATTAGTGGTGATGAAAATGTAGAAATGTGAAAATCTTCCAGTGTATTTTATAGATAATTAAATGTATTTCATTTAGTCCCATTGGTCACTTCACTGTTATGGTAGCCGAAGGAAACTATCGGGTTGGTTGCGGCATTTCTACTTACGCTGTTGCAGGGAAGCCATACAGGGCCTTACTTATGGCCTGTAATTACGCAAGAACGAACTTAATCGGCTCACCCATCTATAACTCGTGTGCGACTGCTGCTTCGAGTTGTCGGAAGGGTAAAAATCCTGCCTATCCCAACCTTTGTTCGACGTCTGAAGTTTACTAATGTACTTTTAAATATATTTTGATAAAAAATAAAAAAACAAAAAAATTCAAAATTTATATATTTACCTATTTATCATGATTCAATAATTAAAGGTTGGATAATTAGTGACAAGGGAGTTTTGACACTCCCTTACAAATAGTTGTATTTTGGAAAGTAGCAGAAAGGGTCTCCCCCTTATATGTTCCATTTAAACAAAAAACAGAGGAAAGGTAGTAAAAGAGGAGTGAAAAAGTAAGTTAAATTACCTACTTACAATGGCATTTATCATATTTCATTTATTTTAAATACGATTTAAAATCTTTTGAAATTAAAGTAATATATCCATATTTCCTAAATTATATGCAACAATGAGATGAAAATCTATACTGTAAAAATGATGGATGTATGTGCAAAATAGTAAAATTATTAATAGTAATATTAGACAAATTAGCATATATAGCAAAAAAAAATTATTTGAATAATTTAATCCGCTACCCCGCTGGTTGATGTCCAAATAAAATTAAACGCTGACATCGCCGTCATTCAAGAAGTGCGATGGACGGGACAAGAACTGAAGAAGCTGGGTCCTTGTGAATACTACAGTGTCCATATAAATTTGGTGTCGGATTTGTGGTGGGAGAGTGACTCCGTCCGTCTCCGAGTAACGGCATTCACTCCGGTGGATGAACGTCTCCCAACAATCCGCATCAAAACGAAATTTTTCAACATAACGCTGACCTGAGTCCACGCCACGACGAAAAAGAAGGACGATGTGGCAAAGAATACCTTTAGTAAGCGCAAAGAGGATATCTTTGAAACATTCCCAAGTGGCTTGAGGCTGATCGACTTCGCCGACCCCAAAAAGGGTTGTCTTTAGTACTTGATTGCAGCACAAGAAAATTCATCAAGGTACTTATTTGTCTCCGGAATACATGTCTCTAGTATTCTTGACGTGCATTCACTCCAAGAACTCAACATCGATCAGAACATTATCTTGTAGTAGCCAGGATACCCACACGCCTCTGTGCAGCCAGAAACGCCCGTCAACAAGCACAAGGGAAGTTCGACGTCGAAAAGCTGCAATTACAACAGACTACCGAGCGCTTTTCTACTCGACTTGCACTTTTGCTCTCAGAGAACACCGATCAACAACTCCTTATAAGAAAACTGTGAGATGGAATTTCAAGCTCGCTGCGTATAGCTGCAAACGAAACTATTGGTTATCGAAATGATGTGGAATGCCGTGTAGTACAGTAGTGAAAAGAAAGCAAGCTGCCTACCTCACAACTTTGCGATCGACCACAACATCTGCGGGGTGGGATAGATACCTGGAGCTGAAGAAGGAACTAAGACGCATTTGCAGGAAAAAAGAAAGAAGGCGAAATGCATGAGTATAAGGAGCTTAAGAAGCTTAAGAAGAAGAACAGGTTTATTATTCGAAAAATCTACGAAAATATACGGCGACTTATGGAAGGTTTCAAGACACATTTACGGAGGGAAAACTTCTCCAGTCCGCTGAATGGTAGTGAAAATGAAACACTAGAAGATGGTGAACCAGAGAACTCAAAATTTGACCATGGAAAAGACGTTACACTACCTGATTATATTGAGGTTCGAATAACGCTTACATTGTGCTTAAAGAACAACAAAGCGGCTGGAGATGAGCTAATCTATTCTAACCTGGCTGTGAAGAGCTGACAAAATCGATTGGTCTGCAAAATTCGTTTTAAATCACAATTAATTATGAACTTTAACGTGTGTACGATTCGCAGATTCCGCAATGAGAAAAAATAATAATTAAATAGTTGTCAAATTATTGAATCAACCAATCAGAAAAGAGTATGTGATGTCTAGCAAATGTTTTCATAAAAAAATAAAGAATTTAGCAACTTTTTAAAAATTTGTTCCAAGAAAAATGCATTTTTTACAAAGAAGCATTATTGTTTTTCAGTAAGGGAGCCTTTTTGTCAAGAGGGAGCGAGAAAGCTGTTTACTTATCCAACCTTTAATTATTGAATCATGCCTATTTATTATACAATAAATGAAAAATAATAATACAATCGAAACAACAATTTTCCAATTTTTTTTTAACAATAAAAGTATACTTAAAAGATGATATCATTATAAAGATGAGCCGTCAGCCCTGACAGCGAGTGATTCTTTTTCTGTAAAGCAATAACAATCATCTTTTATGCATAATTTTCTTGATATAAAATATAGTGGAAAATTGTTGTTTCGATGACAGACTCAGTTCAAAGACATTTGTATGATGTTAGTATTCGAAGAGACTCAGCGTCCACTGATGATGTCACTGCAGCTCTGGTGAAGTCCAAAATTCGACGAAGACCCACGATTCATTTATAATTTCGCATTAAATCAACATTCATACTGCGTTTTACAGCGGATGGTGAGTAGTCGGGTCGTGGATTTAAATTTCCCTCATGCCGACTTTTTTCTTTAAAGCCATTGGAGTTGGTTAATGCTAACATTTTAATTTCATGCTCAACAATGTGAAGCTGAGGTGATTGCAATGTGTATACAGGTCCGCACGTTGGCCAAGACTGATTCATTGTCACTTCTCCATGTATGTACTTCCATGTAAGTATTTGCATTGTCTAATGACTGTCCTTAACAACGGCTTCTCTTTCCACTTCATCTTTCCTTCTACTTCATCTTTCCTTCTCAAAGCTTAGAAAAACTCTCCTTAGTTAGAAGTGATCGTCTGTATGTCCTCTTCCGCCCCGATATTGACCTAGTTTGCTTAAATTTGCGATAACCTAAACTTTATTCCTATCTTAGTAACTTTCTTGAACACTCTTTGTCTGAAGTAAAAATAATATAAGTTTGGATGAAATATGTCATAAACTGAGGCACTAGTTTGCGCACAAACACACGGACAGACAGACATGGCTAAATCAATTCATCTCGATTATATTACGATGGGTCTATATAGTATCTCCTTCTGGTACTTGCATACTTCGGACCATTTTATGTACATGAAAGGTATAAAAATGTATTTTAGGCTATAAACATAAAATTTAGAGATAGCTGCAAGAAAGAAATCAACTTGGCAAACAAGGGACACTCTAATCTTATAAGCTCCCCTGCCAAAGAATATGAGGGGATTTACAAAAGTTCAGTCAGTTGGTGACTTTTAATTTGTTTTTGTTAAATCTAAAATTACTTTATTAGTCTTCCCTTCAAATTTTAGAAATGCAAACAGAAATTCACCAAGTGATTCTCTTCGAGTTTGGGCGTGATTTACAGCCAATGCAAATATTCAGTGGATGTCAAATTGCATATGGAACGATTGCACCATTTTTAAAAACTATTTCCAAGTGATTCCGAAGATTCCAGACCGGACATTTTTCCGTAGAGGACGAGCCCCGAGAAGGTTGACCAAAATCTTCCACTGATGATGTCACTGTAGCTCTGGTGAAGTCCGAAATTCGACGGAGATCCACGATTGTTACAAGAAATTATTTCTAATAAATTGGAGTGCCATGGCTGTATCACGAAAATTAAGTAATCATCTGGGATACACGAAGAAGTCTGTTCGATGGATACCACGATTTTTAAAAGAGGCCCAAAAAGAGGCTCGAGTGGATTTTGCTCAATTTTTCCTAAACAATTCGAAAATGGTCAGTCTAGCGTCTTTAGTGGCGATGAATCTTGGTTCTGTAAGTACGATCCAAAAACCAAACAGTAGTCTATGGTATGAAGCCCAACAGGAGCAAGCCCACCCGTAAAATCTAAGCAACAAAAATCACCAGCAAAATTAATGATGGCAGTTTACTTCACCCGATCAAAAATCGTAGCTGCTATTCCACTGGAAAAGTGTCCGACGGTAACAGCAAAGTGGTACACCGAAGAATGCTAACCAAAAATTTTCAACAATTTGTTGGAAAACGGGAAGAAAAAGAACAGACAACGCGTCATCCCACACTGCGGAAATGATGAGTAATTTTATTGCGATCTCTGGGATCGATACGTCCAACACCATATTCCCCGGATATATAATAGCACCTTGTGATTTCTGGTTATTTCCAAAAATTAAAAAAAAAAATATTTAAAAGCAAAGGTCTTTAACAGCAACGAGAGGATAATTAATGCGATTAATGCTGAACTTGATAAGCTTAAAAAGCAAACTTTTGAAGTCTGTTCTCAGAAGTGGATTTAAAGGCTTAACAAATCCATTGAAATCAATGACGATTATGTAGAGAAGATAAAAAAGAACAAAGATTACAAATAAATACAAAAGGTTTTTTTTTTGTTTCTCGTCACCTTACCCAAATTTTGTTAATCCACTCATAGATACCCCTAGACGCATTATATGCATACGTAGTTAGAACATTGTGCGAAGCGCAGAGGGGCACATTCCATGCAGAAATATTAGAGTAAGCTGTTCTTAAAATGAATCCCAATACAATATTTCATCAATAACTATCGCTACTCAAAAAGGATTCACTTCGAACTACATCCAACCTTCCCTGGTGGAATTAACACCAACACAGAAAAGAAATATAATAAATTCAAGCCGAGTGGCTCAATTTTCGACCACTTCTTGCAGCATTTGGGGTTGTATGTCAGCTAACGTGCCGAACATTTTCTTCAGGGCGTCAATTGTCTTGGGGTTATTTGCGTAGACAGGCAACTTCACATAAGTCCATAAAAAATATTTCAACGGAGTTAAAACCCACGAACTTGTAGGCCACGCTAGAGACCCACGACGCGAGATAATGCGCTCACTAAAAGTTTCTTTTAATATATTGATCGTCATCAACATCCTCCAATTCAGGCACAAAAAAGTCATTAATCATGGCTCTATTGCGTTCCCCCATTGACTGTGACTGAACAAATTCAATTCCTACTTGAGTTAGATTATGTAAGCTCGTGAACAAAGATCTTTCATAAAGTGGATAGGTACTGCTCTAATTGTTACGCGCGAAGGCGGATGGACTCATTCGGGTCTTCTCCGATACTCTGCTCCACAGCAGCAGCTGACCGATTATGCCGACCGAACATTGGACGCAGCACGCGATCCCATGACTATTACTTTGGTAATAAATATGCAAGATCTGCAAACGTCGATCATTATGAAATGACAATTCAAGCTGAGTATAAATCAAATAATAGCATAGTTGGTTGTGGACGGGCTGTGCAAAGAATCTATAAAAAAGACTATCTGATAAGGGAGTGTTTACATCGAAGCCAATGTGATAGCTGACGAACTGGCTAAGTAGAGAGAACGAGACAGTTCCATTCAGGGTTGTGAGCCAAATAATATTTCTTCGTCAGGGGAATATACTTTGGAAACGAGCTAAGGGTTGTAGAATCGCGAAACTTATTATACTAAACTTTCAAAGTTTTTTACTACCCGTAAAGAGGATAACAAGTGGAGGCAATGTACGGAATGTGTTGGAGCACATAATCTGTATCCAGCATTCGGCAGACAAAGATTATGCTTACATGACCCGCTACAATTTGCAAAAAGCAGCAATGTTCTTCAAACTAGAAACACAATAAAAAAGTGTAGCAGTACAGCTTGATCGTGTAGAATGTATTTGGCAACACTATGGAGGATACGAGCAGATTTTTGATGTGATGGCTCCCACACTCTACATACAACTTAGGGGAGGGCTTAGCCTTCGCACCTTGGCTCGCCTTTAAATGAATGTTTTTTAGCTGGTTAGAGGATACTTCGCCTAAGACCGAAGTCGTAAGCCGTTTGAACCATATGTAAAATAATCGTCTCTGCCTATTCCCAGATGAATGACAGTCAAAAATTTCCCAACCTGCATGGACTTCTTGAGCTATCCATCAATGATCTCACAATTACCTGTAAGTAATTTTGGATAGTAAGCTGATGTGGAAGCTAAATGTAGTGAAAAGAATGAAAAACGTCAGTGGTGCCATTCACGCATGTAAAAAGATGTTGGGTAGGACATTGTACTTATCTCCTGGCCTCATGCATTGGTGTTATCAGCGGTAGTTAAGTCGATATATCTCTACTGGGCTCTGGTCTGGTGGACCGCCACCAACAAAATACAATACACAGTACAAAAAAAACTATCTATAATCAGCGTGATATGGAAAACATTAGTAAAATAAGGACCGCAGAACAGTTTTAATCCCAATGACCCGCAGCTGCTTATTGTCATCCCATGCAAGCAGAATGGGCAAAAGTAACAGTGATACATGTTGGATGTGCATGGAGGAAAACACTTCTTTT
Organism: Ceratitis rosa; assembly: GCA_037013455.1. Classification (NCBI taxonomy): domain Eukaryota; kingdom Metazoa; phylum Arthropoda; class Insecta; order Diptera; family Tephritidae; genus Ceratitis; species Ceratitis rosa. The sequence goes on from JAWMAG010000054.1 coordinate 18,186,408, forward strand.
GTTTCTGCCCAGCCTAAACTAGTATTCATCTAAGATATCTCGGAGCTTCGCTTTAAACTTTGCCAAAGGCGTTGATGTTCTATACTAAGTCTACTTTAGATCACAGTCCTACATCTGACGCTGCAAGGGATCAACGGTTCTATGTTAGGGGCATCAGCCGGCCAGCGTAACCTAACCTGGACTACTAAAAAGGCTTCTTTCTCTCTCTAAAAGATCGCTCTCCTGAAAATTTTAAAGTGATGAGAGTACTTAATAAATCTGAAAAGTCCTTGGAGGCCGACCTAAAAAAATTCATGGAATACGTATGACAACTGTGTACTTAATAAATATTTAACGAAAAAAGTTCCCATTTTTGCAAAATAAACAAAACAAAGCTGAATTTCAAATTTGCATAGAAGCAACGTCAAAGGCAAAATAAAACAAACTAATTTTAGTACAAAAAAATGGAACAATTAAATAACATAAACAAGTGTGTTTAAAAGTTAAATATTTTAACAAAAATTCATAATACACTTGTAGGCAATTCGAAAATAATATACAGTTATTGCAAGCAAATTGGTAGTAATATACACGAGGTCTGTGCAATGAGAGAGAATTCTAATTTCCCTAAAAAAAAATATTACTAACACTTTTGGATGTTGGTCGCACCGGGATACAAACCCGGGCCTTCCGAATGGCAGGCCCACGGTCGACATAATCAGAGTCGATAATTCGAGCAACCATTGAGCGGTTTCGTATGTTTATCTAGTGGATAAAGCGAAACCTCGGAGATGCCGGCGCATTGAAGGCGCTATTGCTGCTGTGGAGCGAAGTATCGAAGAAGACCCGAATGAGACCTTCCGTGATCGCGCTCAACAATTGAAGCTGTGCCCATCAACTATATGGAAGATTTTGGGAAAGGATCTTCGTGTGTGTAGGCTTGCGAAATCCAACTCGTGTAAGAATTGAAGCCGAACGACCGTCAAGCGCGTGACGCGTTCGGTGTATGAGCCCAAAACAAGATGGCTACCGATACCGAATTTCACGAGAAAGTTTTGTTGAGCGGTAAAGCTCACTTTCGGTTGAATGGGTTGACGTTCATAAACAAAATTGTCGCATGTGGAGTGATGATAATCCACAATCTATTATTGAGAAGCCGTTACATCCTCAGTGCCACTGTTTAGTATGCTCTATGGGCAGAGGGAATCATTGGACAATTTTTGGTTCCATCAAGACACGGACCTATGTGCCATAAAGGCAACAAAACAATTAATTCAATCGGTCTAAAATTCGGTCGTATATACGTGTATGTTATAATGATCTGATCCGATCGGTTCCGACAAATGTGCGTTTGAATGTAAAAATGCCTTTTTGTACCAAGTTTGGTTGAAATATCTCAAAAACTGAAGTACAACGTACAAACGGACATGGCTCACATCGTCATTCTGACTATACCGGTATAAATTTTGATTGTTCTATCTCTGCTTCTTTTGGTATACATAGGAAATGTTAGAAACTTCAAAATTCTGGTTACTTTTTGAACACACCTCGTTTATATTATTATTAGCAAAATAATTGTTTCCTTTTTTACATATCGGCATTCTTAATATTAATTTATAAACAACTCGTACAATAAAATATATTTCATATATATGCCTAGACGTAGATCTAATAGCTTATCTAGATACATATATAAGACCTATGATGTCAATCGAAAATCGAAAATAAAAGCAACGGTTGCATGAAACGCAAATATGTATTTTTGTACTCGTACGTGGGTAAACGGTATATATTTTTAATTACTTCCATTTGAATAAATTAAAAATACTCTTCGCATTTTCTAAAGTTTTATCTATACAAATGTGTGTACAGGTCTTAAAAAGTCCAATAAAAGCAAGTGTTGTTTAAACAGAACCACACAGTCTAACACCGAACGCGGCCGCGATACGTATTGACTTAAGTGAAATACTTAAACGAATATAATAAATTAGTAATAATAAAATATATATATACATATCTTTGCTAACTAAACATTTGTGATGTCATCAAAGACCGCGACAATCGTCCTATTCGTGGCACTGTTGCAAATTGTTTGCGCCACCAATTACTGTGATAAATCCTTGTGCGGCTCAAGTCAACACATCGCCTGCAATAACAATGGGGTGAGAAAGCAGCATTTAGAAAAAATAAAATAAATAAATTATTTTTATAAATAATCAAAAATTCTCTTCTTTCTCTTACACCAACAGAAATTCGCATCGACCTGCAAAAATCCCACCGCCATCACTTTTACCCAAGCGCAAAAGAATCAGATAGTCGACGCGCACAATGCCAAGCGTGATTTGGTAGCTGGCGGTAAGACGGCGTTGAAACCGGCCTGTCGCATGGCTACCATGCAGTGGGATGAGGAGTTGGCCACACTCGCTGCGTTGAATGTTAAGCAATGTCAAATGAGCCATGATGCCTGTCACAATACGGACGCCTTCAAATACTCTGGTCAGAATTTGGCATGGATCAGCTTCTATAATTCACCGGATGTGCCGAAATTGTCCCAACAATCCGTCGATATGTGGTATAATGAAATAAAGAACACCAAAATGGATTATATAAATAAATATCCCAACAATTATAATGGCCCGTGAGTATTTATACATTTCAGGAATTTTAATAATAATTTCGAAAATTAAAAAAAAAAATATTTAAAATTTTTCTACGACATATCTTCACACAGCACCATTGGCCATTTCACCGTTATGGTGGCCGACAAGAATATTCGAGTTGGTTGCGCTGCATCAACATATGCAATATCGGGTCAACCATATAAAGCCTTTCTATTCGCCTGTAATTATGCAACAACAAATATGATCGATTTCCCAATGTACCAATCCTGTGCAACGCCGGCCTCGGGCTGTAAGGCGGGTAAAAATCCCCAATATACTAACCTCTGTGCTAAATCTGAAGTGTATGATGTAAATAAATGGTTTTAAAAATTAGAATAAAAATCTGTAAAATGAATTATTGAAGAAAAAACGAGTTGTAAAAACTAAGTGTGGATGGAATTTTTTACATTAAGCCCACAGATCGATCAAAAATGGAAGGTCTGTTACATGGTAGGCAGGTCTATCTCTGAACCTACATTTATATGTATCTCAGCCCATTTTTGTTAGAACTTTAGTTCCCACTAATGGCTGCCAAACTTATAAGCCAAGCTTACAAACTTTTACTATCTGTAAAGAGGCCGGATTCCAGGCTGCTGATAGTTAATGAAAGAAATATGTAGAGACAGTAACCAGTTCGGTTGATTAAATGCCTTAAATATTAATTTGAGTTGAGGGTGGGGTGGAAAATAAGAAGTCCGTTACCTGGGAAAAGGACGTAGTCGGTGCCCGATTAGGCCCATATTTAGATCGTGTTCATACCACGGCGTGGTATTTACAAGTATCACATTTTATCGATCAAAAAAGGGGAGTCGATTCAATTTATACAGACTTTTCAAAAGCTTCCGACAGAGTCTAGTTTCCAAATTATCTACCTTGGGGTTTCCCTCCACCTGCTTCAGTGGATATCATCTTTTCTATCTCATAGCCGCTGTACAGTTTCTGCTTGATAATGTCTCTACCGACTTTTGGTAGCAGCATCAGACGTACCTCAAGGTAGCTCTTTGGGTCTTTTGCTGTTCACTTTAATCTTCAATTTATGAGATCCTCTGTCCTAAAGTTTTTTCTCTATGCTGATATCCTCAAAAATTACCTAAGTAAATAAAAATCTGAATGATTCCAGAGCCTTTCAAGTGGAACTCAACCAACTTAACTCGAATGTTTCATCATTTGCCTTCTCTCGATATGAAATTGGGGTTTACAAACAATAGCACTTCATCTTCGAATCCCTTCACATTGAACATTTTTTTTCATTTGGAGACGGTAACATTCTTCTTATGGAAATCGCTTAGTCCAATCGAGTCCAGTCCTTATGCTTAGATTTTACTGAATCGTATAGGACGTCAAACCCTTTGCCACTCCACGTGGCCTGACTCATTAAACTTTCTACTTGTAAAACTGGTACGAACTGCAATACTTTCGTTCCGCGTGAGCAAAAAGTGATCGTGTTTGATTTCTACGGTCTCTTATGCCTTTCAGCTCTCTTAGAAATTTCATTTAACCGAGATTCGAGCGTCTTTCTTATTTCATTTACTACTTTTGTCGGCATATTGTTAGTATATTTAACAATCCCATAAATTATTCCATTATACATACATATGGTCTGCGATGTTCGGACATATTCTTGAAAGCTCTGCCTTCTACCTTCGCTAGCCCTTGCTATTATCTTCGGTAGTAGATCCGCGCTACCTTTAAGTACTTTAAGTATGAGCTTTTTGTAAAGGCGTGAAGTAATAGCTATGTTCGTGACGACTGCGTGTAGGACACGCTTAAATACTAAACACTACATCACTCTCAGAAGAGGTGGACTACACCACTACCGTCTTCTACTTCAACAAGACTCTCCCATCAAAAATCCCAGAGAGGAACGATTATGCATCCATAGCCATCTTTGCCGATGACTCTAAACTAGATGGCAAAGTAAGTTGTGGAGTTTACTCTGAACTTCTTGCTATAGAATTAAGTTAAAGACTTCCCGACCACTACAGCGTCTTTCAAGCAGAATTAACCTCGATAACGGAAGCCGCTGGTTTTGACAACCGACGGCCATAAACACTCTCCATTGAATTCCCACTACCTCAAAGATGGCAGTAAAATGCGGAGTGATTTTCGACAAATTCTTTGTCATAGGAACATCCCAGGGAACTGGGTAGCCAATGAACTGGCCAGAAAGGGAAGAGTTTTAACCACGGTAAACTGTACACATGACGTGCGCAAACCGCTTTTCTCGGCAAAGTATCCGCTAAGACTACCCTTCACCAGAGCCAACAGCAGACAACACAAATTTGGTCATTAATGGAGGTAAACAGAACTAAGTCTCTATTTCTTCCAAACCGGACCTCCATAAGTATAACAACCGGCGTAATAACCGGATAATGTCTTATGAGCACTCATGGTGGAAAGATGAGCGGCTTCTCAAACGACTTCTGCTGTAGCTGCAGTGACATACGAGATGAAGAGGAATCGATGGAACACTACCGCTGGCACTGCCCACCTCTCAGTGTGATCCGTTAGTTATCGTTTTCTCGGAAATTTCTTCTCCGATTACCTTGCAGAGTTTGCATCGGTGGGCATCATTGATTTTCTGAATTTCCTAAGGCACACCAAGTGGTTTAAACACTTGGAAAGGTGAAAGGAATCTTCCTTGCAGGACCAACACAGGGCTCCGTGATCAAGCAACTTGTTAAACTAATGGTTTTGCGATCGTCAAAGTGTGATCTTAATTGCTACTCCGTATTAAATCTGGTTCATATAACATATATCTCGAACATTACTCTTTTAAATAAATTCCATATTGAGATTAGAAGCACCAAAGAGTTCAATGAAATTGGTGGAAATTTCGATTAGGAAATTTTCTTTGAAATATTTCATTTTGTTTTAGTAAGCAAACTGTAGAACTGATCTGACTGGCGTGATGGTTGGGCCGAACTGCCTAATTTGCGCTTGATATAAGGAAGTCTAACGAAGGAAAGAAGAACGAAGAAAGTTCTAACCTTGATATCCATTTGAATTCGTTGAACTCCGCTGTCATCATCCACACAGTTGGTAAACACCATCGCCAGCACATTCAAAGTTTTTTATAAATAAGTTATTCCTATAGAAGTCTCTAATATACGCTTCTAATTGAGATAGACCGTTAACTCGAATAGTACCATTTTATTTCATGGCGGCTAAGATCAAACGAACTCTAAGAATAAATTTTGATTGTTTTTAACAGCTGAATAATCACACTCTCCTTCCGGCGTATACACAATTCTATGAATAATATGAATAATATGAATATATATTTACAATATTTTCTTTATTTATATTAAATACATAGCTATATGTACTGTTAATAAATAACCATTTTTATTTGACAATAAAAATAAAATAAATTTTTTCTTATCTCATGAAATACGCTTTCGTTAACTTCTTAATTAAATGAGGAAAGGAAACAAATTGGTTCTTTTTTAGTCCGCCGGGGGGTCATTGATTTAACATGAATGTGCTGAATGATATTACGGTATATTTGGGATGAGAGCATTGTTATATAGTGACCACTTTAAAATTCAGTCTATTGGATAACAAAACAAGGATTCATTCAGGATTCTGCCTTAAGCGGCAATAGGTCAATACCTACTAAACTCTGTCAAGCCCACGGCGTAATCTTTGATAAAAAAACTGGGGAGAATACAAATATATACGAAGTGATTAACAAAAAATCCCTAAGTTGACCAGAAAAGAAAATTCTTTTTGTATTTATTAGTAATCTTTGACCTTTTTTATCTTCTCCACATAATGGCCATTGATTTCAATGCATTTCTTAAGCCACTTCTGAGAACAGTTTTCAAAATCTTGCTTTTTAAGCTTATCAAGTTCAGCATTGACCGCATTAATTATCTCCTCGTTGCTATTAAAGACCTTTCCTTTTAAACTTTTTTTAATATTTGGAAATAACCAGAAAACGCAAGGTGCTATATCCGGGGAATATGGTACTGGATGTTTGTCCTCGATCCCAGAGGTCGCAATAAAATTACTTGTTATTTCAGCAGTGCGGGATGGCGCGTTGTAATGTCCTCTTTCTTTCTATTTTCTAACAAATATTTGAAAACTTTTGGTATGCAAGTATCGGTGTGTCATTTTGCAGTTACCGTCTGACCCTTTTCCAGTGGATTGGCAGCTACGATTTTAGATCGGATGGAGTAAACTGCCATCATTACTTCTGCTTTATTGCTTAGATTTTACCACTTAGAAATAGTCATTAAAAATGGTCCAATCATTCCATATGCAAATTGGGATTCAATGCTTATTTTTATTGGCTGTAAATTCCGCCGAAACCCGAAGAGAATCACAGGGCAAATTTCTGTTTGTGTTGTTGGTGGAATTTCGTCTGACCTACCTTCAGCTATCTTGCTTTTTCTCATCTCCATTTTAGTCGACCGTTCTAAAACTTGAAGGGAAGACTAATAAAGGAATTGCAATGGATTTAATATTTTTAGATTTACCATAAAAAAGCAAGTTGAAAGTCACCAACTGACCGAACTTTTTTTTAATCCCCTCTGCTCTGCTCGTTGCGAAATTAGAACTTGTGCACTACCAGGAACAATGCTTTCTCAATAGATGCCTGGAAGTCATCATCTGTATCAGTTATAACAGAGAGCTCACCGCCTAAGAGATATAGACAAGGTACAGGCTTATAACCGGGACTAGATATTTAATACGATAATGAAGGGAATACCTACTGTAAAGTGCAATCCACATACAGTCTGATGAATATCTAGTCGATGGTACATTTACCAGAAGTAGAGCCACACTGATAAGGACCCATCTGTTCCATCGCCATCGGTTAGGTAATCTGACTCACCATCTCCTGGTGTTCCAACTTTCACTGCCATCCAGCACGCTAAAGATTTGATCTCTCCATAAATGCAGTATACTCTGGGCATCAATCGCTAGAACCCCTCACTGGATTCTACAACACTTTGCTATGCATCAGAGTTTTCAATCGCTTTCCTTAACCAAAGAGGCTGGGAGAATCTACACATTATGTGAGTGAAAATTCGGAATTCTGAGACTAGTCTGACTCCGAAATGTGTCAGAATCTCTACTGGGAAATATTTAATGTACAAATATTCATACATACATACGTGTGAATTTGATCCAAATTGAGCAAGCGATAGCTGTTTGTTGACAATTACGGTGATACACAATTTCCATACTTATTTTTGTTTTTTTTTTCCTCTGCAAAACAAACTGATAAGAGCAAAACAAAAATAATACAACCAAAAACAAAATATTTACTCAAGTAATGAGTTAATTTGCGTAATTTCTTGAAAGTGATAACTAAAACTATTTGCAAATAACGTGGGTGGGCGCGGTTTTCTACTTGCTACTGATAAAAAAATATAAACATTGAAAATGAGAATTATATTTAAAGAATACGTTTGAATTTTAAGTGGGATCCCCCCAATTTTGATTCGGATGGTGGAGAGACATTCATTCAGCAGGGTAATCGATAGTACTAGGTGACAGTGTCTCTCCCCACTGTAAATATCAGAAGGACCTAACCACTTCCCGCCATGTCCTGTTTATCGCATCTCCAGTCTACAAGATTGGAAATTTTTCCCTGGTTTGGTTTTCACCCCATGGTTATCTTCGCATATATGTAGGTGTGTATCGCAACGATCTTGGAGGCCACGTCACAGGCCAACGAAGAAAGATAATGCACTCACCAAAACTGTTCCTCAATAAATAGATTTTTTCGCTGGCTGTATGGCATGTAGCGTCGTCTTGTTGGTACCAAAGGTCGCCCACATCAATCCCTTCCAATTAAGGCACGTATAGTTATGAATCGTTCCCTATTGGCTGTTACATTATGAACTGCTTAATTTTTGAAGAAATATGGACCAATAACTCCTTCTCCACCACACCAAACAGTGGCCTTTAGAGTATGTAGCCGCGTCTCATCAATGGCTTTGGATTAGTATAACTCCAAATGCCCATTCACCGAACATACGACGTCTTTAATGGTCGTTCGGCTTGAACACTTGCACGAGTAGGATTTTGCTAGCTCGCAAACCAAGATATTTCCGCAAAATCTTCCATAAAGTGAATGTGCCGAGTTCTACTTGTTGCAAACGATGGCTCATTGGCGTCTTCTTCGATACTCTCCTCCTTCTTCGAAACTGATCCATGATTGCTCGAATTAGCAACTCTTCTGGGCGATTATGTTGACCTTTTATAGTCTCCAACTCTCGACGAGGCCGCGGCAGCTCTAATATCCTGTACATGTGCTTGTGACTAAATTTCTCCAAAACGGCTAAACCAATTCAGATGAAATTTTGTGTATGTACTACTTTTGTGTATGTAGCCGAGTGGTTAACATTGGGTACTGCCATTTGGAAAGCCCGAATGCAAATCCCTGTACGACTAACATACAAAAAGTTGTAGAAAATTAATTTAAGTAAAAAAAATTAAATTAAATTTTCTACCCTCGGCAGGATATGTCAACCCCTCCGACTGTATTTCGGACAAGAAATAAAAGCTCGTCATAGAAAACCCATCAGCCACAAATTAGGGGAGGAGCAAATGCGATGAGAAAACGCTTAATGAGAAAATATTTTCAAACAGCGTTGCCATATGTTTAGAAAAAAATTATTTGAAATAATTTCTAATGAGTTATTGGAAACAAAGAGAGTGAAATGGATTAATGGGAATTAAGTTTTTGAGGAGAGATGCCACCTTTTGAAAATTTTAATTTGTGTCAAGTGAAAAGGACTGCAATATCGAATATGAAGCTGCCAAAATACTGATGACAAAAATCGTAAAACGGAACTAAATGCTTATTAGAGCAATAAAAATCGTTTGGGGACCCTAATGGAAATTTTCGTAGTAGTGTTCAACTATTCGGAGATACAATACATTGGGATTGTTGGAAAGAGATTTTAGATAAAAACTCCCTAAATAGTCAAAGCTTTGAAATAAAACCAACGATTGAAATGTTAATATAGAAAAATTCCGTGAGTATTCTTTTTTTCAATATTTCTTTTGGAGTAGCAAAATCTGTCGAAGTACCGCTACTTGTTCATATACTTATGTATACCAGGTGTGTTTGTTGAAGTGTGCCGGTTTTACTAGTAGATGTCGCTAGCAATATGTATAAAATTCTATGATTTGGCATGTATTTTATTTTTTTTTTATTGACATTAACCTACAAAAATAAGCGAGTCACATTCCGCCAAAATAATAGCGTCATAATTGTTTACCTCAGTGAATATGTCGAGTTTCGTTCCAAGTAAATCACATTTGCGGCATTCGTTGCTTTTCTTATTTCATCAAAAGAAAAAAGCAGCTGAAGCTCACTGGTTGCTGGTAGAAACTTATGGTGAACATGCTCCAGTGATTAGAACATGTGAGACATGGTTTCGTCTATTTAAAAGTGGAGATTTCGATTTGACAGACAATGAACAGCCTGGTGCAGCGAAAAAGTTCGAAGACGAGGAATTGCTGGCGTTATTGGATGTTGATCCAACCCAATCGCAACAAAAATTGGCAGAAATACTACATGTGACTCGAGGAGCAATTTGCCAACGTTTAAAAGCCATGGGAAATATCCAGAAGTATGGAAAATGGGTGCCACACCTGCTGAACGATAGACAAATGGAAAATCGAAAAACCGTTTGTGAAATGCTGCTTCAACGATTCGAAAGGAAATCTTTTCTGCATCGAATTGTCACGGGGGACGAGAACCCGAAGCGAAAAAAATCACGGCTTTCCCCTGGTGAAGCTGGCCCATCGACTGCAAGGCCAAATCGTTTTGGGCGTAAGACAATGCTCTGTGTTTGGTGGGACCAGTGTGGTGTGGTGTACTACGAGTTGTTAAAACCTGGTGAAACGGTGAACACGGATCGCTACCGACAACAAATGATCAATTTGAATCATGCGTTGATCGAAAAACGGTCGGAATTGGCCCGAAGACATGGCAAAGTTATCTTGCAACATGACAACGTGCCGTCTCATACCGCTAAACTGGTGAAAGACACATTAAAAACACTTAATTGGGCCGTACTCTCCAGACCTCGCCCCTTCCGACTATCACCTTTTCGCATCGATGGGACACTCCCTTGCAGAGCAAGGGCAGTGCTTCGCTAATTTTGAAGAAGTCGAAAAATGGCTCGTCGAATGGTTTGCCTCGAAAGAGAAAAAGTTTTTTTGGAATGGTATCCCTAATTTGCCTGTGAGATGGGCGAAATGTGTAGAAACCAATGGGCAATACTTTGAATAAAAAAATTCTGAGATTACTCTGAAAATTGAGTGGTTTCTTTATCGAAAAAACCAGCAAATTTCAACTACCTACATATATATATATTTTTTGGTGCAAAAGTCAGTCACCAAAGCTCTTTTTACCACAACACTTTGTTGGAGATATTTAATCATAAACGAATGTACAAACATATGTACAAGTAAATATATGTATATATACATATATATAGGTTCAAGAAGCTTCTTTCATTTCCACGGAAAATTTTATAAAATCTTTAACAAGTTAAACAGGAAATAAATAAATAATTTCACGCATTATGCGCAACAATAGAGATAATTAAAAGATAGATTTAAATTTATGTACATACAAATATACATAGGTATATATACATGTATATATATTTACAACACCTTTTTGTTTATTTGTACAAGATGTATACAGTTGTTGCTCAATGAATTATAACTGAAGAAATGGATAAAAAAAGATAAAAAAAAGATAAATAAAAATGTATGAATTTAACGCAATTATTTTGATTAAAAAAAAAATTAAATGTTTGTTTATTTTATTTTTGTTTTTTTTTTTTTTAAGTATTGATAAGCAATGTGAAATTACTTCTTTAGCAAAAAAAAAAAGAAAAAATACAAACTTTGTCAATAAAAATAAAAATATTAAAAATAGCAAATTCAAGCCATGGCTTATAACAAACAACACATTTTAAAGAAAATATTTAATTTTAGTGAATCAACAGTTAGGTAGATTTACTTTACTTTGACGTAACACATACAAAGTCTCAGTAGCAACCCTGCGAAAAATTAAGAGTATTCCATGCGCGCATGAAATATATACTCAATGAAGACAATAGAGTACTCGAAAACTAGCTGCAATACATACATACATAATATTAGGTCTAGTAAAAAGTAATCCCTTATTTTTTGCATTAAATTTACCATTTTGAACCGTTTTGTTCGATAACTTTTTGCCATTTTGGTGGTAATGTGATAATATGTCTCTCTCATAGAAACCCTTATCCCTATTGGCAAAAATTTGGGGCAATCAATTTTCACAGGCCTCTCTTAAAGCCATAGACAAGAACAGATGGTAACAGATGGTACCAGGTCCGCACTAATAGGTGGATGCAGAACCTCTCAGGCAAGCTCTCGGTGCTTCTGGCGTATCCCTACCGATGTGTGTGGTCTGGCGTTGTCCTAATGGAACACAATAACCCTCTTCTTGGTAAAAGCTGAGCGCTTCTTTGCTATTACTTCGATCAGATCGTCCTGTTACTGAGTTGAGATGAGTTGAGTTGCTGCGGTTGCTGCTACCAGCACACTTCGGCCAATAGGCCCATTGTGATACTGCTAAGGTTCCTGCCTTCACCTTCTCAGCTGATCGAACCATTTCGGCTCTCTGGTCGGGGGCGTTGGTAGTTTCCCACTCGCACCTGTTTGGTGTAGACACGATGTTCGAAGCACATACAGGAGGTGGTGTAGTCTTGCTGCTTTGGCACTTCTGTAAGAGAAAATATTTTGGTGTGTCCTATACTGCAATTCTTCCAAGGTTTAATAGCAATCAGTCTGATTGCATTGCAGCCCGCTTGTAGTTTCCCATATATGGTAGATCCAGAGGAAGGATGTTGAGAATAGTTAACAGGGCTTTCGGGGGAGTTGATGGAAGTGCTCCAGTTACCAGGATAGCAGCCGATCGTTGAACCCTCTCTAGCTTGCTCCTGAAAGTAATTTTATCGAGTGCCGGCCACCAAACGGTGACGCCGTAGAATAGGATTGGTCTAACTACCGATGTATAAATCCAGTAAACGATACCCGGTCTTGGACCACATCTTTTTCCTATTGTCGTCTTGCAGGCGTAAAGTGCAGTTGTAGTACAGTTCCTTGACCTTTCTGCCGTGTCCCGGCTCCAGTTCAGCTTGCTATCCAATATTTTGGCGAGATACTAAAGTATCTCGGTAGAGTGGGTGAGCTCCACGCTCCTGTTTCTGACAGTAGAGGACCAAATTACCGTGAAGCATCTTTTACAACAAAATTACCGTAACCAAATCAACAAAATATGGGTCCAGTCGACAACTGCAATAGTGCTTTAGGGAGGAAGCTGGTCTAGAGCGCAAACAAATGAGCAAATTTTTTGAATATAAAAATTCGATTTTTTCAAAATTCTAGACCAGCCGGCGCAAAAAGGCTTCCACCACAGGTATAGGGCTGGACAATATAGAATGGTCATAGGCGCAAGCGATGCCTACCCCATTTAAGAAGATAAGAAAAAAAATGCGCTTCCTCTTCTAAGATTTCTACTGGAGGATATTTTATCGAAAACTTTCAAAGTTGAAGTATTTTCGTCCTTCTGGACGACCAGATCTAGCCAGAGTATCCGCGGTTATAATATATCGCATGCAGCGCATGGAATTCGCAGGAGAATGTGAGGAAATATCTGTTACTTTATGGCAATTACTCACAAAATGTGCCGGCTGAGAGATTGTACGAGCTTTCTAGTTGAGGATAGTCCATCATTATGCCTTTAGTGTGTTGATGGATGGCAATCATGTCATTTCACAAAATAAATTATAATCAGAACTGTTTATATGTATGTATGTATTTAAGTCTTATTTATTGAGCTTTCGAGCATTCACATTTTACAATACTTTTAAAAATACTCTTAGTTTCTTATATCCTAAAACCATTTATTAACATCATACTCTTCCGATGCTGAACAAAGGCTATTAAAATGAGGATTCCTACCAGTCGTACAGTTTGAGGCTGCCTGGGAACAGGCCTTATAAATTGGAAAATCTATCATATTCGTAGTTGCATAATTACAGGCGAATAGGTAGCCCTTGTATGTTTGACCCGACACATCGAAAGATGAAGCAGCGCAGCCAACGCGAATATTCTTGTCGGCAACCATAACGGTAAAATGGCCAATGGTACTAAAGATTAGATAAATTTATGTAAAAACAAAATGAGTTGAATTAACATCAAAAACCCAAAAAGGATTACCAAGAATACTTACGGGCCACTATAATTGTTGGGATATTTATTGATGTAATCCATTTTGGTATTACTTATCTCATTATACCACATATCGACGGATTGTTGGGACAATTTCGATGCATTCGGTGAATTATAGAAACTGATCCATGCCAAATTCTGGCCAGAATACTTGAAGGCTTCCGTATTGTGACAGGCATCATGCTTCATCTCACATTGTTTGACATTCAACGCAGCGAGTGTGGCCAACTCATCATCCCACTGCATGGTGGCCATGCGACAGGCCGGCTCCAATGCAGTCTCACCGCCAGCCACTCGATTACGCTTCTCGTTGTGTGCGCGTACAATTAAATCTTTTTGCGCCTGCGTCAGTTGCACATCCGCAGGATTTTGACAGCTCGACGCAAAAGCCTGTCGAGTGGATATGTATGGGAAGTAGGTTGTAGGAGGAAAATGTAAAACTCACATCACCGTATACTTACACCACTATTACCACAAGCGATATGTGTTATCGAACTACCGCACAAGCTGGAATCGCAATAATCTGTAGCGAGCGCCGTGTGGATGGCAAGGGTGGAGATAAGTAGAATGAATTGTTTCGCAGTCATTGCAGCGGAGTTTTTTGTGTGGTAAACGAGTAGGTGTGTTTCGTAGAGTAATGAAGAAAGTACTGTGCGATTCATACGACAAACGGTGCTTTTATAACTGTAAAGTTTATCTATAAGCAGAAAATGTGATGTCAAACAGAAAAAAGCACATGGTTAAAGTTTTCCACCCCGCTTTGTGCTCATTAATTATAATTTAGCTACGTCTCTAAGAACTTCAAATTTAAATATTTACTACGTCTGTATCAACATTAGTACAGCTGCAAAAACAACAAACAAACAATGAAAACGTAAATTAGGGATTGTAAAATGGTAAACAAAAAGATTACTTCAGCCTTTAAGCCTTTATTCGTAGCAAGATACGGAGGATCGATCAGCATGGCTTACCAGTTTTCATCCGAAACGGTTAGCCGAAGTTAGCACAGCCTTCTTCGGCTTTTATATGCCCTCCAACTGGCTTCAGTGCTTAGTGCGCTGCAATCCTTCAAGTCTTTTATTGCGTTGGAGAGTGTATATATGAGCACATATCTACGGATAGTCAGTTAGTTAGCCGTTGATTTCTGATCGAAGATCTATGATTGAGGCCACTTAGGCCAACTGACTGCTTTTAATACCAATCTTGGGCCTAGACGCTCATATACAAGGGAGCGTTTTTATGTTCATGACATGAGAGATAAGTGGTGGAAATAAAAAGAAATTCAAATTATTTTTACATTTCACTATATTCATCTGTAAGACAGATACATTTATATCCTCATAAAAAATATTTCAACTTTATCTTCAAAATACGCCAAACCGCCTGTTTTTACCCTTCAGCTCTTTTTTCATTTTTGGAAACACTCTGAGCCAGATCTGGGTATACCAGGTGTGACAATAAAGTAATTAGACTGATTAAATTGCCGCGATTGTGGTAACTCTGCGATCTTGAAATTCCCTTTCCCTTCTCCCAGCATCCTTCTCCTCTCCATTGATATATTTGCCATCGCTCCAGCTTGTTTAGTTCGCCTGCTGTGTTGGGTTGAGTAAACGTGTGTTCGTGTTGCTCGTCACGAAAATGGAAAAACGAAATCAAGAGCGATGATTACTGCCCTTTTATAGCCGTGGAATCGTCCACAAAGAATTTCTTCCACAGGGGCAAACCGTAAATGAAGTCTACGTCTACTATCGCCAAGTACTCGAAAGATTGAAAAAACGAGTCAACAGGGTGCGCCCAGACAACGCGCCGTGCCACACCGCCCTCAGCGTGTCCCAGTATTTGGACTCTAAAGGGATCGCCGTGTTGCAACAACCGCCTTGTTCGCCCAATATGTCACCCTGTGAACAAAATCGGTGGTCAAAGAAACATATTTTGAGTCGATTGCGGACATCCAGGCGGCCGTGACGAAGGTATTCGCGGACATCGCAGTCGAAGCGTTCCAGAAATGTTACGAAGCATGGAAAACGCGCTGGAATCGAAGTACAGCTGCCCAAGGGGACTACTTTGAAGGACATGGCAGAGTTGTAAAATAATTTTGAAATATACGGTTTTTATGGAATCAGTCTCATTACTTAATTGTCACACCTCGTAAGGTGGGTGATTCAAAATATCGAAACCCACTTTATGCAGGGCAGCCAACGCCACGCGGTTCCTGTGTACGGCCGCGTCGTTATGCAACGATAGCACACCTGTCGTCCATATTCCGCGTCTTATTTCTTTAATGGATCAGTTGCTCTAATATTGAAACACAGTAATATCAAGTTATAGAAACACCCTTATTTTTTTAATCATTCAGTAATATTCCTTCCGAGTTCAAAGCTGGAGTGCTTTCTTTTATTCGGTCGACATGGCCTATCCAGCCTAGCCGCTGTATCTTTCTTCGCTGAACTGCATCAATGTCACGTATAACTCGTATAGCTCTTCTTCGTTCCATCGTCTGCGATATTCCTGCTCGGTCTAAAGTAGCACCTGTTGACAAGAGTGATTCTGCTTTGGTGTTGATGCTGGTCTCTAGATAGACGAAATTATCTAAGACCTCGAAGTAATGACTTTCAAACCGTAAAAGCGCCGACTGCGTTTTTTTTTTTTTTTTTTTTTTGATAACAGGAGATATTTCGTCTTGTCCTCGTTTACTATCAGACCCTTTCGCTTCGCTTCTTTGTCAAGTTTAGAGAATGCAGAACCAACGGCGCGGTTGTTAAGAGTCACCTTGTCTGAAACCTCGATTGTTATAAAACGGCTCGGAAGGGTCCTTCCCAATTCTGACTGTGCTTCTGGTTTTTGTCCAGCGTCAGTTTACACAGCCGTTAAAGTTTTGAAGGATATCAAATTCAGACATAGCGGCGTTAAGTGCTGTACTGTCGAAGGCTGTTTTAAAATCGATGAAAAGGTGATGTGTATTGTTTCTTTTCACAAGTCCAGGTTTTCAGGATTTTTCGCATGGTGAATATCTGGTCAGTCCTGGATTTACCAGGTTCAAACTCACACTGATAAGGTCCAATCAGCTTGTTGACGGTGGAGTCTAATCCCACGGTAATTGATGCGGACCGCACACTTGAATTCCAATCGTCCGACATGCTTTCGTCCTACTATATTCTGCAAAGAAGCTGATGCATACACCTTGTAAGCTCTTTAGGTACATGTTTAAATTGTAATTGTTGTTCTTTAAGCGGGCAATCGGTATTCGAACCTCGTGATAGTCGGATAATGGAACGTATTTTCCATCATCATCAATTGGGGTTTCGGATTTGCCATCTCACTAATAATTATTAAAATAAAAATACAAATTGTAAGTAGGAAACTGTCCCCACCATAATCGGTCCACAGAGTAAACACGAATTGAGCTCAAGCAGTGTAAGGTGTAGCCGTCTTGGGATGAAAATTAAAAAGTAAACCAGCAGAAGATTGTTGCGCCTTTTACTGCAGTTCTCCCCACGCCAGTGATAGCTAACATCCTAGTTCAGGGTAGCAAAGTGACGGCTCTCTCTAATTGTAAATTTGGTGAGTTTGAAAAAATTGTACGAATTAGTTTGAAATAAGTCAAAACACAGCTTTCCTTCCTCACTGATATGGTGTTTCTGTGAGAAACTTAAAACTTGTCGCCCCATGAGCTATAGAGTTTCAAAACTGGTGATTCTTGGGAATCAATTTTTTCTATAAGCTAATATTTTCGGCAGCCGCGGTAGCCGAGTGGTTAGCATTGCGTACTGCCATTCGAAATGCTTGGGTTCATATCCTGGTGTCGCACTAATATCCAAAAAGTTATAGAAAATTAATTTAAAAAAAAAATTAAGTTAAATTTTCTAATTGCTATCTCCCCTCGGCAGGGAATGTCAACCCCTCTTAGTGTATTTCTGCCATAAAATAAAAGCTCATCATAAAAAACCATCAGCCGTTCGGAGGCGGCTTAGTATAAACTGTAGGTCCCTTCATTTGTTGGAAAAACGTCAAGACGCAAAAACCACAAATTTTGCGGAGGAGCTCGGCCGAAAATCGCTGCAGCGGTTACAAAGCGCCAATTATAGGTATGGTATATGTAGTATTTGCATTGATCACCCTACTCAACTCACTAAATAACTGACCTAACTTACTTGGTTTATATAGTGTCTCTGAATAAACTTCGTTTAAAAACCTTAGCATCAAGTATTATCTGAAACTACTTTTGAATGCACTCACCTAATTAGTGCTTTTAAGGGGTTAGGGGTAGTCAGGATTTTCAAAAAAAAAATTTTTTTTTTTTGCATTTTCGTTAAGTATAATATCTTAAAAATAATCTCTGAAAATTTCAAGTTAATCCGATAATTCGTTTTTAAGTTATTCGACAAATAACAAAGAGAGCTCGGGCCTTTCAAAGCGCTGTGTGAAACTTTAAACGCGTTTTTCTCAAAACTATGTTTTTTGAACTGGTGACAACTGTAACTCGAAAACCGCTCAGTTGATTTTAATGAAATTTATACAGCTTGTAGAATACATAATAAACTCGGGCCTGATCGAAGGATTTTTATTTTGTGAAAAATTTCGATTTTTTAAGACCAATTAACTGTTGATTTTTTCCCAAAAATCTAGAAAAAAATTTCCTGAGGCCGCCATTTTGTTAATTTTTGAAAAAAAATAAAATCCTTCGATCAGGCCCAGGATTATTTATTTATAAAACTATTTTTTTTTTATCCGATTGATTTCAGATGAATCTCCAAGGACTTATGATTGTCACCGCAAGGACCTTTTTTTGGAACTGGGTTAACACAGACAGCTGTAACTTCGGAAATAAATTTTTTTTTTCGAAATTTTCGTGACTTCAAGTCAAAACATTGTTTAATAATACCATATCATTACTTTTGTAAAATAAAATTATTTAATAGCAAAAAAAAATACTGAAAATTCTCATTTTTTCGTGCCCCTGACTACCCCTAACCCCTTAAATGTGATACTTACATTATTTCATATACGAGTACATTCATACGAGTATATATGTACATACATACATCTATAATTAACAATTTTTTAATTAATTTTCCGTTCCGCATGCCTTTTTGCTAATTTTCTGAAATTAAGTAATACATACTTACATATGTATAACTATATGTACATATATATGTATAAATAAACGGAAATGCATGCCGACATGTCGTATGAGTAATACATTCCAGATAGGCTAGTTAGTGAGGCAAAAGTAAACGTATTGTACATACGTATGTACTATGTACATTGCAATATATGCTCACATACATATAGTTCAATGAATTTTTATATTTAATGTTTGTGTAAATTTAATCATTGAATAATATTTTTTTATGAATCCACAATATTATCAAATTTTTATATTTTTTTTTAAATAAAATATCAACCAACATTAGCTGTGTTCGTTGAGAAATGTTAGTAAAAATTAACCTGTAACGAAATCGGAATCCGTTCATTTATATAGCTTATTTGTTCTGCTTTTAAGAAAAAGATATCACTGTGTTTTTTCTAATCGTCTTCTAAAGCGACGAAGATTTAGGTAAAGCTTGCTTTGCAAAAATTTGTCGCTTAGATTTTCAGCAAGGATGACTGAGATACGAAAATGAGTTTGAAATTGCTTTTCCATGTAAGCCGGCCATATAAACTATGGAGTTTATTCGATTCTGTTGGAATAAAAACCAAGCAAGAGTTTTATTTTTCCTTCTATGGTAAACGCCACTAACATTTCATTTTGTGCATCGTCGTTGCCCCCGGAAACTTAAGAATGCGTTATCGTCACTATGACAGATGCAACAACCTTGCTTCGAAATGTTTTGCTGCTCATCGCCTCGACACTGCTTTATATTAAATTCAAGGAATCCAAAATAATTTTGAGTTGTACAAAAAATAATAATATATTCGTATTCTAATTCTTAGCCTTCAACATTCCTAACTTCTAAATCATCAGCGTGGGCTCACTGGTATGCGGTTGAAGATTCCACTGCACTGCCACCACATTTAATGAGTACATTGACTATTTATATTGATATGATTAATATCATTTTAATTTTAAATCAATTTTTTTTTTTTGTTGCCGAAAATTCAATCATACTATATCAAACTCAGACAAATCAACTGTTTTTCATACTTGCTAGTTTTTGGTGGATCAAATTTTCCCAGCCCGAATTTGCAACTCTTGCGCTCTCGTTACCAATTCTTACTGAGTTTTTGGCTCAACGATCACGATTCAGTAAAGTTTGGTAAATATTGTTGCTGCCCATCTGATCAACGAACAAAACTATTGCTTTAATTAATATTTAATTTACCACAGCGCCATCTATATGCGAAGAAATTGCTCTATAAGATAAGCCACATAAATGAAAATAACAAACGTCAATCGACAGTGACAGCTCAATTGCAATTTAACTTTGTTTATCATTTAAATAAAATAATAAACTTTTCACTATTTTTTCCAATCATCAAGTTAATCAAGTTAATTAAACTGTTATTAGAATAGCGAAATAAGCCAGAACAAAATGGTTTATGTAGATCGAGGTACGACACTTAAAAGTAAAAGATTTATACTTACCTATGTATGGCAGAACTTCCTGTTTAATGGCTGATCAACAGTTGTGAATTTGCTAAAGTACACGTATTGCATTAGTTCGTGCATATTTATGTATATACTACGTTGACTTCAGTATGGTATTATAAAAAAAAAAACATGAAATCAAACCCATATAAAGGATTAAATAAAGCCCACTCAGAAGTGTAGTACCTAGATAGATCAAAAACGTTAGATGAAGTTGGTCCGGAGATAATGAGCTTCAGAAAGAAGAAAAGTATCCGTTGGTATATGCCCTAAAATCTTCCAAGCAGAAAGATTTGCCCAGAAACAATGCTCGAAAGAAGAACAACGTACATTGTATGCGCATACATATGTCGGGGAAATTAAATGTTGTGAGAAAATGGAATCAAGTTCGACTCATTTGGGTTCCGAGATATACAGATATAGAAAGAAGCGAAATAGCAGACAAACTTGCTAGAGAAACAGAAACAGTTTCACCTTCTGGACCACACCCCTGTTCTCCTATAGGTCTACAAAGGAATATAAGAATAGCTAAAATTAAAGGCTTTCAAAATAACTTATGAACGGCGCTAAAACAGTGAAAATACAATGAATTAGTGATAATAACATTAATATTTCGTACCACTAGCGTACCACTTGTTAATTAAGCCATTCTTTAAAGCAGTTTTTGATGTTATACTGTGTATTCTGTGTTCCTCAATCTTGCGTTTTAAAATAGCCCACATGTGCTCAATGGGATTAAGATCCGGAGACTGCAGGCGAATCTAACAAAATAACGTTGTTATCTCTAAACCAACGCATCGTAGTCGCTGATTTGACAAGTAGCATTGTCTTGCTGAAATTGAACCTCGTCTTAATTAGTATCGCCGAAAATGCGAGTTAATAAAGGCAGAAGAACAGCTTCTAATACATTTATGTACTTTTGACTGTCCATGCGACCCTCGCAAACGAGCATTTTGCCGACACCATCAGCAGCCATGCAGCCCCAGATCATAATGCTGCCTCTTCCATGCTTAACACTGCGTACCGTACAATCTGGATGATATTCTTCCTCAACCCCACGCCTCACGAACGTCACACCAGGTGTTCCAAATATCTGTTGTAAAGAAAAAATAACGTTTTCATAAGATTTGTATTATGTCTCTAAAATTGCTCTAGGGTAAGAAGCTATGGCTGTTAAAACTTTAAGACGATCTTAACTAAGCTTAACTCGAAGTTTGATTCATCAGACCACAGAACATTCGACCAATCTTCTTTCGTGAAATGTTGGTATCGGCGAGCCCATTCCAAAGGATTTTTCCTATTTTTTTCTGAGAGCCACGGCTTCTTTCGGGCTTTACATCCTTTTAAACCTGCTTCCAGAAGTCTTCTTCTAGCTGTTCGAGCACTAACTGGTTTACTAAATTCATCCGAAAGGGCAACTGCAAGGGCAGAAGAAGGTCTTTGCGATCCTTGAGAGACTCGCGTATAAGTATTCGGTCTTCTCGTTTACTGGCTCGGCGCTTTCTTCCACTTTTTGATTTATTATTGTGGAATTTCGTCTCCACAAATCGCCTGATAGCACATTAGACCGCGCACCGCGAACATCCCACCAAATTGGCAATCTCAACCTGAGACTTACCTTCTTCACTTAGAACTTGAATTCTAACTCTATCATCGTAACTAATTTCACTTTTTTTAGGCATTTCGGTAAATATGAACTGTTTTTTTTTATAAGATTGGTAACTTTTCACTAAATGTACTTTACACTTTCACTTTCAAATTTTAAATGCGATAATATTTTATGAATTTCTTAAAAATGCCAATTTTTAGGTTTAGCTTACCCAGAGTGCTATGACTTTTAATATTACACAATTTATTCGTTCAATCAACAGTTAAACACCCATGTAAGACATTTACAAAAAAAAGGTGGTAACTTTGATAGCCACATTTCAGAATACTTGTATTTTAGTGGGGTGCCTAATACTTTTGGCGAAGGCTGTAGATAAAATATAATAGCAAGTAGCTTTAAGATTGAGGACTACTACAAACTTAACCCTCTTTTTTGACTTCTGTTTTTTTTATGTATGTACATATGTATGTAAGCTGACATGACGGCTACTTTTATTAACGATTCAATAGAGTGGGTCGTCGGGCTTTCTAAGCTCCGCTCTTAACTGATATGAGTATATTAACTACTCACTGTAGTGTCTTCCAAGCAGAACTTACTTAATCACAATACTTGCTTAGTGGTTGCATAAGACCCGCCTGGAAGATCGAGTGCAGATGGCGCCAGTAAGCCAAGTACAATTTGGTCATACAGAAAGAGCTTATGGGGCGACAGAAGATCAAAACTTTCTTCAAACAATAAATAACTGAACTACTAGTGTGACTAAAGAGCTGCAAAAATAAAAATTACGCAGCTTTCAAGTAGTGATGGATGGTTTAACAAAAAAAAAAACCGGTGGATTCAGTTTAGATTTTCTTTAAAATCAACCATCTTATTTTAACTGTAAATAAGTATGGCAAAATTGTTGTGATTTTTAAAATAAATTTTGATTTTGTTAATATATTCTAAAAATTAATATTTTGTCAACTTACAGACGGCAGCGTTTTGCAGCGCCGTCCTTGGAGCGTAGCACGCGTATTGGAGATTTTTACCGGCCTTTGGTTCATCTTGATAACTTTGTAAGAAAATTTGTTTAACCCTAATCCACTTATGAATTACATGATAAATTACTAACTGCCTTTAATATAGTTTCAGGGGACTAATGTCGCCATTCATGAAGGACGATTATAGTAGCAGCAGCGGCAGTAATAGCCGAAGAGGTGGTTGGGGTGGTGGTGGCGGCGGAGGCGGTGGCTCTGGTGGTGGCGGCAACGGCGGTGGTGGAAACGGAGGTGGTGGTGGTGGTGGTGGTGGTGGTGGCAGCGGTGGTTTTGGTCCCAACCGTCGTATTGGACGCATAAATAATACATCAATGGACGCACCAAGCTGTGGTAGTTGCTGTGGTTAAGAATGGCTTGTGGTAATAGCTCGCTGTTGAAAGTGAACAAAGCACTGCCGCATTCCTCATATGTGAAATCGATATTAGAATGAAAAATCTTACAAGTGTATATTTAAAAAATATTTGTGATTAAACAGCTTTTAGTGAACATGTGTGAGGATTCGAAATTAATTAATGCATTTAATGCAAAATATATATATATAATATATCAACTCATTTATACATATGTGATTCCATCAAGTTTTTTTTTATAATTTTTTCACTAAGAACTTTGGTTGGTTAAACTGCATGGATCATGAGCATATGAAAATTATGCAATACTTTTCGAATAAGAAAATTCAAAGCAATTGCCTTTGTAAAAATGTCTACACTTTATTACTTTTAATACATATGTACATATATGAATGTATGTAAAAATTTGGTAAAACCCTATAATGAGATAAAATAATATAATAAAGAATCACAATAACATTTTTTCCTTTTAAATATATGTATATACTTTTGTTAATAACAATATCGAGATACGTATATATGTATGTATGAAGGTATATTTGTTCTACTTTGTCAGTCGTTAAACGAGGAATTTGGTATGCATTCGAATGTAATTAGTCATGCGCAGATATCATCATTCACGCGCCGCAGCATTCGCAAACAATTTTCGCTCACACAATTTCTTAATATGCACCTGATTTGTGAGATCGGCCTGTCGCTGGATACGACGTATATCCCCGATGCGCTCATATTTATTCGCTAAAAGATATGCAGATTTCAATTGCCCAATAAAGATATGACAAGATATGCGCAACTCCACGCTATGAATCCTTTTAACGAGATTATCTAGCGCACTCTTCACCTCCGGCTCGTTACAGTTACACGCCGAATTGATAGCGACGGAGAGAATCTCATCAATATCGCGCGTTTGAGTGCCATTATTGGAGGTTATGCAACTGAGTAGCTTTTCCACTTCGGTAATGCGTTGATTACAGGCAAGAAACTTTGCAGTTGCGCCAAACACTTTCACCTCGGGCAATTTGTAGTGGTGTATAATTCTGTGATGTTGGTAAGAAGAAGAATAGCAGATAAGAGGCAATTAAAAAAAAAATAATTAGAAATAATTCAAGTGCTCCGCCACCCACCTGTAGGCCAAACCGAAACCCTCGTCGATATTTTTACCGCAGAGTAATATCAAAATGCAAACTTGTATGCGTTCCTGTGCGCCATCAAAAAGTGTGGGCAACTTCGATTTACCCGAGTTGTCTAAGCGCAACTGAAAAATGTTTAATGTATGTGAGTTTTGAAAGCAACAAACATTAAACATACACTCCTGCTCACCTGCTTCAATGTACGCAAAGTGTTGACCTCATCCGCAGCGCTCAACTCTCGTTCACACTGCGCCAGAAATTTCGCCACCTCCAATTGCATTGAAATCGTATTGATGTGACTGTTCAGTGCGCGCGCATCCATTTGCATGAGGAAGTTCGCAGCGGTGGGCGTATTTGTACCCGAACCCATGCTCGAGCGCCGACTACCTACTGAGCTACGCCTGTTGGAACGTACCATAGACTCCAAATTCACTTTCTCCCACTGTGTCTGTTCCAATTGCGTTTGCAGGTGCTGCTGTGCATTGTGCAGATGCATTGCGTTCGCATGCAAATGTTGGAAATTCTCACAATTTGCCGAGTAGAAGCGCACGCAGGTCATACTGGCACGCACCGGGTCCTGCAAGAGCAATTGCAGTTGATACAGCGAGTTGAGGAGATTTTGTGTTTCCAAATAGTGACAAGTCTGCAGTAGTGTAACACGCCAAGTACCTAAACTGGCGTCCAACTTTTGCAACTGACCAATCAATGTAGGCAAATTGCCGTAACGCAGTGAGACGAGAAAGATATTATGTATGAAGAATTCGGAATCGAGACTTTGTTGTAGAAAATATTTCAACGCTGCATTGAGCTCGTGGTGACGCATTAGAAATTGCAATACATCTGTGTGTGAGCCATATGTGAGCACATAGTAGAGACATTCTTCAAAGCCGCGCGTATGTTGTACATATTGACGTGATCTGTTGTCCAAATTTGCGTGTGTTCCACTGAAATTGCTATGCAGCTCCGAGTATTGACCTTTGGCAATATGCTTCAAATTGGCCAGAGTGTTAAGTATGCCCAACGCGGGCTCGTGCATGCGTATCGGACAGACATCTTTGCGGCGCGATAACAGTGAGGCCAATGATGTATTCGAGCTGCGTATCAAGGAGGCTCGTTTCAATGTTTCCGGTTGTGGTTTCATGCATGGCGTACTCTCTATGGTTTTTATGATTTCCTGCAGTAATGGTGGACCGCGTTGTGGCCTCTTTGTTATTTGTATATCTTGTTCGTGTGCATATTCAAAGGGATTGTCGTTGGTGTCCGTATCGGGAGTGGTTGCTATTGTTGTTGTCGACATTATATATTTACAGATTTTCTCGTTCATAAATTCGCTGCTCAATTTGGTCATACAATAGGAGAATTTCTCGCGAGCTGTTGATATTTGATAAATATTTGAAATAAATCGTGTTAAATAAGAATAGAATAAGAATTGATTATGGGCTTCAACTTCAGGTCTTGTGAGCTCACTTAAGTAGAACCTGGAACGTGAATTCGGGCTCGGCTATAGTAACAGCTGAAGATGAAAAAAACTATAGAGAAGAATGCCATTCAGCAGAAAAAATTCCGCCAAAAATACCTTAAGCGACTTTAGCAGCCTGGATCTATTGACCAAGGTAAGATGATCAGAGCCAAAGGCCGATTAAATAAAAAGTTGCCAAATGAAACCTTTATTTTTGGAATCTTCTTAATTTCGCTCGCTTTCAAGACTAGTCCAACTGTCATCTAGGGAAACCCAAAACTTTTCGTCCAATCCGAACCAGAGGAAGCGGAGTGTTAGGTGAAATTATTTGAGGAGAATATGAAAAGAGTTGAAAAGTGGATGCAGAGTCAAGTCCAGAAAATTTATTTAAAAATTAAGATAATGATTCGACGCTGGTTGAACAAGAGAGCTTGAACTCTTCATTTATAGTTCTAGGGACTGTTAACGTACTCTCTTTGGTTGGCTCGAACTAGATGTGAAGGTCGATGACGTGAAAATTCCGACCATATATAACAAAAAGACTTTGGGAGTAACACTTGATAGCCTGCCGCAAAACTCTAGAACCGTAACAAAATACTGAAAGCGCTAGCCGGTAGCACCTGGGGTAAAGATAGAGAAACCTTGCTGGCAACTTACAAAGCAATTGGCAGGCCGATGCTGCACCGATCTGAGCGCCGGGGACGAATGAGACGCAGATGAAGAAGTTACAGGTTTGCCAGAATTCCGCGCTTAGTGCAGCCTATGCTACGATTTCAGGAACTACCGCAGGGAGCATCTTATTGAAGCTGAACTTTCGCAAATGCAAAACAGAAATGGAGTACTAAATATGAAGGACACCATCAAGCAACACGTGCAACAACAACAAGAAAAACAACGGCGTACAGGCAAGCACTGAACGCCATTCACCAGGAGTCAGTCAACACCTTCAAAGACTCCCTTCCTTTAAGTGTGGTATTCGGAGTAAAAGCACCGCGTATAGCAGACGAAGTGCTCGAGCTGCCACGAGAGACCCGCGGGACACTGGCGCAATTTAGGTCTGGATACTGTAGCAGGTAACACTCCTACTTATCCAGACTCGACCCCAACATACCTAATGTATATCCTGCATGTAGAGAGACTCCGCACGACACTAACCAACTCTTTATAGGCCCCCTGAAACCAACACATCTAACACCTCTCTCCGATTCCGTCGAATCCTAGACCTCCCGTTAGATGACCTCGGTGACTTGAATTAATTAACCTGTCGCTAAGCAGGGTTAACAAACCGCTACAGCAAAAATAACTCAATAAACAAGGTGGCTAGTGTCGTGCGGTGTTTCTCGATACAGCTCGACGTCTTCGCCTGTACTGAGAACTGCGGAAAAGGTGTTGATTGGCTCCCTATGAAAGGTGTTTAAGACCGGCTCACTAAAAGGTTTTTAGGCTGCGAACAACGGCTCGTGATGTGTCTTGGAAGCGGTGCTGCTTCGAGTAAGTGTTGGCAGTGGTGATCTTGTAAAGTATGTATCATCGACTTGAACATTGTGTTCTAACTAATTATTGATCGCATACGTACTTTTGAACATAATTCATCAATTCCATTGCAGGACGCCAAGATCGAGTTATAATGACTTAAAATTAAGTTTTTGAGTGTTGGAGAAAATTTCGAAAAATCGAAGTGGTAAAGGGAACCACGACGAGGACAAATTTAATCCAAGTACTAAGCAAACTCGGACCTCATATTCGTTGAAAGAAAATCGACGGGTACTCACCCGTATCGAAACAACCCGCACGCAAGCAAGACAGTCCGTGGGCCGCCATAACACCAACAGTGGGAAAACCACACTTGAGATGCACTTCAAATGCCAAATCCCATTTCTCTGCCTGCACCAATGAATCGCCCAACTTGCGCAGACTGTGATTATTCAATGGACCCGGCGGTATCAGAGACTCACAACCATTTTGTACAACCGACATAATAATCATGGAATGTTCGCGTATAGTTTCAATTTCAGGCGGCCCACCGCGTACCTGTGAAGAATAACGATAAGATATTTTTATAGTTTCTTTTTTTTGATTTCATAAAAACCTAGAAGCTCACCTTGGCCGCTAACGCCAAACAGTTCATCATCTTCGCCACGAGTTCATAGTCCACCTCTGGATTTGGCACAAACAACTTTTCCAACTTATGGCAATGATACAGCAATAAATCCACACACTTCTGTTGACCCTGATGAAAGGCGAGTATGGAGAGACATAACGCCACGCTTGGTGCATGCTCATAGCAGAATTCTTCACGCAAAAGTTTATCATGCGTTATATTACCACATAGCTGCCATTTATATGCATCATTGCCACGAGCCGATGCATCACCGCTGTTGGCGTTGGTCTCTCTCGTCTGAGCATCCGCGTTTTGTGCGCGTTTACGCTGTGCTTCTTCAGTTTTACTAAAGCAATCATTGCAGACACGCACCTCCACATCCTCATACAGATCGGGTATGCGCATGCGATGCGCCGAGCAGGCAAAGCAGACAACTCGTCCGCAACGCCGACAGTGATGACGACGCATGAGCATAGTAAAGGCGGCGCGATGGCAGCACATGCAGTGCGTGGCGTCATCATCGCGCACCCAATCCTCACGTGTTGGCGCGACGTTGGGCATTTGAAATGCGCCACAGAGCGAATCCAAAGACTGTTGCATGTCGGTGGTCTGTGATACGCGCTCCGAGGAGGAGGCAATATCCGAGACATGATAGTCTAGCGCTTTGGTGCCATATATGCGTAGCAAGAGATCGATGCACTCGTTGGTGATGGCATGATTTTTCTGATACAAATTGAAATTGAGTAGTATAAATGCAGAGTTCGTGGTGCTGCCAATATCGGCGCCAAGTTGGAATTTCACTTTATGCGGCGTGCCAGAACTGCGCGTGTGTATGTCGTAAATGTGACCGCGTTTATCGAAACAGAATGTACAGACTTGCGCGGCGGAAGTGTCGGTCTGCGCCAAAGCCGCACGTACAGCGGCAAGCACTTTAGTGAGCGTTTCAAATTTCGTATTCATGATTAACTGTTCAATGATAAGTAGGGGATGTTTGAAAAGTTTCCAAAATGGTGCCAGTTCACCGGTTGTTAACTGTTCAAAAATTACCAAAGAAATTTTATAATTTCGATAACTTTGACATTCCGTCGGATTGTGGCGCATCAAGTAAGCGACGGTGTAACGCATTAAGCGTACGGTGCGAAATTTGTCTTTGTGTGTGTCCAGAAAGTTGACAACATCCCGTGTGGGAAATGTTTCGAGTATCTGTAGTAAGTATTTGTTCACTTCGCCATCATCGTCGCCGTTACAACCGCTGCCGCTATCACTCAGATCGTCATGAAACTCCAATAATGCTTGAAGCAGTACGTCCAGAAAACGTTGCTTTTGCGCGGCAAAGTGTTGGGTCAACTTGACGACGCGACACCAGTTGTAGCACAGTTTGTAGAGATGTGACTGCAATAATTTTTCGAAAATCGCTGTTGGCGTTTTCATGCCAAAGTCATAGGCTTGTGGCCACGTCTCGAACTGCAAAACTTCAGAGACTTTTGCATATATCGTAATATCAGCTAATATCCCTTCCAACTGGGCACGTAACGCGGTGGGTATACGTTTGGTGGCTTGCCTGTTTTGTAGTGTGTTCTCAATCAGCTCTTTGGCCAAACGTGTCGTGGCAATTTTTGTGAAGTTCGCTTGTATTAGCTTGGCTCGTACACCGACATCTTGTATGCGTCCCGCGTAACGTATGTTGCGCGCATCCTCCTCTATTAGCTGCACGAGCAGTTGATCTGTGCGCGTTTGCTGCAAAACTTTCGGCTGATAACCCAAATCGAGTGATAACAATTCCAATTGAGTCAATTTCGAGTCGGCAACTGCAACCAAGCTGCTAGGGTCATAATCGGAACGCAGAGCGGCGACAAATTTATTGCCTTTGAAGAGCGGCGCTACGCGTTCAATCTCCTCCAGCTCGAGCAATGACTGCAGGAAGTTGGTATTTAAAGTATTATTAGCCATAGGCGGAACGCCAGCTACAGTATTGATGACACCCTGCAGCAGACAAGCGAGCAGTGAATTCTGATTCGCTACATAATTGAGTATACTTTCCGCCTTCTGTTTGGTTATTTTGCGCCAATCGCCTTTACCCACGGCAGCACCACCACATCTACCGGCGATTTCGGGACACACATTCAACGCTATCACATGCACCAAATTCAAATTCAACGCCGCCACATTCGCCTCAATCTCCAGCGGTGTCATATTGCATTCGAATATCAGCTCGCCAATAACATCGCATACGTTGATGCGCAACAATGCGCTCGTATGATAGACCAAATTGCGATCACGCAACTGTACAAGCTGCGCTAAATATTGCACGTACGTGACGAAACGTTGGTAGTAATTGCACTTCGCTTGGAGGTCGTGAAAGAGTGACGCATGCGTTTTTAAATCATCAATATGGCCAACTTCATTAGCCGCTTTGCTGAAGACCGCATTAAAAGCGCGCTCGCGTTGTAACATCAATGCCAATTTTCTTGGTTTCAGCGTATAGTAGTTATCTGTGAGCAGCTGTGATAAACAATACTGCGGCAGCAACAACAAACACTCGCTAAGACTTTCCAGCAGCGACAAAGCGCCTATATCACTCATTTTATTGGTGGTGCCGGCACTGTCATCACTCCTTAGCGAATGGCTCATACTACCAGCACTGGCTAACTGTTGCTGTCGTCTAATAATCGCCACAACATTGGCGGTGATTTCACGATTAAATGGCAGATTCAGCACCAAATCGGTAATGATGAATGCATTCAAATTGGGCGCCTCGAAATTGCGCAAGAATGCGTATTGCGGATTGTTCACATATCGCTCACATAACTGTTGCTGTTCCGTTGTCGGCTGTATGCGTTGTGTGAGTGCAAATGTATCGATCACACTGAGTATGCGTGAGATGTCGAAACCCTTGCCGGCCACATTGCGTATTTGCTCCACAGTGGCTTTTGGTTGTTCCACATCTGCGCTGCCGCTGTCGCCGTTGCTTTCTTTTTGTAAATAATGCTTGTAAATAGTTGCCAATTTTTGCTTGATTTGTTGTTGCTGCTCGACGAACGTCAACTCACGGTTGAGTGCGGTGTTTTGAAGGTGGAAATTCTGAAAAAAAAATATTAAAAATTAAATATTAAAAAAACTGTGAAGCTCAGGTTGCATGATGAAGAGTTTAAGAAAAGGTATTGTGGGGTGGCCGCATTAAGTAAAGATTCAAATATATTAAGCCTAGAGCTAGATAGACCGCTAGGTGGTGCAAGAGTCATAGAAGAATTCAGTAAAAAATTAAATTAATTTATAAATATAATAATAAACGAATTAAATACTATAAAATGAATTAAATTAAATTAAACTAAATTCAATCATAAAAAATAAATTAAATTAAATAAAAAAAAACAAAGTAATATAAATAAATTAGTTTAAATTAATTAAATAAAAATAAAATTAAATTAAAATGAAAGAAAATTAAATTAAGCTTGATTAAATGAAATAAAAAAAATAAAACTTTAATTTGAATTAAAAAATTAAATTTAATAAATAAAATTCTCGTGTCACTGTGCTAGACACGCTACTCCTCCGACAACGGCTTAACCGATTTTAATGAAATTTTATGTGTATATTCATTAGGTCTGAGAATCGGCTAATATCTATTTTCATACCCCTAAGTGATGAGGGTAGTTCCCCACTAATTTTTTTCTGATTTTTTTTATTTTTTTATGATGTGAATAAAAACTCTACAAAATACAAAAAGCCCGTGTGGCCGGGTTCGCAAGTATTATATAATAAATTAAAAGAAAATTTTAATATTTTCCACACTTTGTCATGATTTTCATAAACTATTTTTTGCATAGATTTATTTGATGTTCGTTTTGCTTTTGTTACTGGACAAATGGTTGTCTGTTGCAAATGGATTTTGGCTAAAACCGGTCGACTTCAAGTACCATTGTAGAGAGAAGTTTTCCCTTACGGATGATGATAAGATGGAGGGATGACACATAAAACTTATAATAACGGCAACGCATCATTTTACAAAACCGACTACATATTTTTATAATTATTTTTGATTATTGCTATTGCTATTTGTATGCAATTCAGTTTTATTATATTATTCTTATATTCAAAAACTTTTATTAATCAATAAATTTCCATCTTTATACCCGATTAATTTTCATATCATTAGCCTTTTAATCATATCATTAGCAGTTTAAGTTCATTTCTAACCTCAAGACCTGCCGGGCGTATGAGTGACAGGAAAATACCAATTAGAGGAAGTAAGAACAAAGAAAGAATTATTAGGAGATTCCTTTTCAAATGTAGCGAAAACAAGCTGGGCTACATGATGCATTCCATTCGCATTTTCGTTGTTATAGCGGTTAGTTCTTACCTCAAATATTCAATAGTCAATGATATTTCAACATACCTCAATTATGAATTTAACATCATCGAAATTTTTCAAAGATAATGCCATTATAGCTAAATTCTCTGGTGAGCCCAACATTTGTGGTATAATACTACGTTCTGACAAGCGAATGTAATCACGCCGTGACTTCAATTCTTCCACTGCATTGTCCTCTATATCTCCTGCAGCGTTTACACTACAAGTCATTACATGAGCATTCGCTGTTTCTGCTCTGTCATTTCGATCGACAACTGGACGTGTTATGCCTGCTGCACCGCTAATTGTGGCTCGTCGTTTCTTTCGCGAGGCTTTACGTCGTGTCAAATTTGATTGATTACTACGATCCCGACTGTCATCATCACTGGAAGTCTTTTCCATTGTATCAGGATGGATATGTACTAATCGTAAAAGCTCTTTAACTTCCAAACCAAACTTGCGCGATGTATTTACTAAGTTGACTGAATTATCGAATTTCTGGAGAACTCCATATTTCCATAGTGCCTCAGTTATTACATCAATTATGCGTTGAAAACGTAGCTGCACACGTTCCGAGGCAAGTTTATAATCTTCAGAATGTATTTTTTTGGTAATAAAGTTTTTGAGAAATACGAAAATAGCATATAATGCTTGTCCATTGCAAATGAAGCCATGGCGTCCGCTACTCTCAACTGAATGCGGTGTTGAACGCATTGATGCTGTAGGTGTCTCAACAGCTATTTCAGCAGTACTACTAACACCAGTGGAGTTCGCTGCCGAGAAACTGCGATTCGCATGAGATGCAGAAGAATGTGTGCCAGAGGAGTGGCGTAAATGTTCCCAACGTAAGAAAATTAATTGGAAGATATCCTCAATAAGTGCGCACAACATGTCCACATTAAGGATTTTGCGTAACATTCCATTAAGTTGTTGTATTTTGCTATCACAGTAGGCGACAAACTCACATATGTTTGGGCTGGGCAACATTATGTCACAAACTGTGGAGAGTGCGGTATAATAATTTAAAGTCTCCATTTCGAGCTCATAAAAACATTTCATATTTGTTAACTGTATTTGCCATTTGCGTGTGGCATCTAGTAAGCGCCGGGTATCATCAAAGCTGAAAAATAACGTATTAATACATTTGATGTATAGGATTTACAATGAAGCTTACCTTGCATCAATATCGTGATCATAAAGCAGCTTTAATACACATCTGCCATTAAGGATTGCATCTAATGTTATTCCCTTATATATTTCTGCATATCTTTTTAGAAAATCTACAATTAGTGCAATGCGTTGAAAATCTGCATAAAAGAATTTATGTATTTCTTGTAAATGCGCTGGAGTCTCATCTATAGAATAATCCCCTAGCCATTTATTTATATTTCCTAATTCGGATAATGTTTGCTTGGTGTTGGATAATTCATCGGCTATTTTCAGTATCAACAAATTATTGCGCAAGCCGTTATTTGAAATACTACTCGCGTTCTTTAGCTGCCTCGCTGTCAGTGGGGCAAAGTGGAGTTTATTTCGTAAAGCTTGCTGTAATATAAACTCTTTACTTGGCACACCAGTTGAACAAACTTGCCACTTTTCCTGTGATTGTTCCAGAACTTCAACTAATAAATTCGAGTCATGACGCGCTAAGAGGGCCAAACAAATATCGTCTGAACTTTCTATATCTTTAGTTAGTAATTTTGTCAACTTTAAACGTAACGCTGGCGCATTGAGTATGTTTAATGGAAAATTCACAATGAAATTAATGAATGAGTAGCGATTTTTGGCATCGTCTTCTTTCAATAGCAATTGTAATACTTCCAGAATAACACGATCGATTTGAAGTTTACATTTATCACGATTCAAACTGAATATTTGCAAGACAGGATAAATATGACATTGAAGCAAATGTGTTACGCTATCAAAATTTGCAGGCACTATTTTGGTGCTCGACGAATTTAAATTAAGCAGCCAATTCTGGAAAAGGTAAAAGTATTTAGTTTCGCCATTAAAGGGACAAAGATGTCTAGTATTGTTTATAGATACAAACTTGAAGAAAATTCCTTTCAGTAATGGGTAGCAGATCCAAGCATTCTTGCATTTCAGTTTCTAAATATTCCATTGTCATAGCCATTGTCTTCGACTAAAATGAAAAAAAAGGAAGATGATTTTATGTCTAAAAACAACAGTTTTTAATTGAATACATATATACTTACATGTATTTAATTTATGTAAGTGCATAACATTTTAGATTTA
This sequence comes from Ceratitis rosa, assembly GCA_037013455.1. Classification (NCBI taxonomy): domain Eukaryota; kingdom Metazoa; phylum Arthropoda; class Insecta; order Diptera; family Tephritidae; genus Ceratitis; species Ceratitis rosa. Next base: position 18,221,191 of record JAWMAG010000054.1, read on the forward strand.
CACTTTGGAATCAATTACAAATTTTTGTTGTTGTTAATGTTCACACTATTCTAAGGTGTAGTTGTATTTGCTATATTGTGGCATATCTTTACTAATTAATATAATTGGAATTCCAAATAAATCTCCGTAAAAAATCAGTGCACTTTTTATATATGTATATATATAATCTTCCTTTGTTTAATTTTCATATCACTTATCAGCTGATATTGTTTTGAATACCGTCAAATAAAACAATCATAATGATGCCAGACTATGCACATATATAAATGATCGTACCAAGAACTTTATAGTTTTTTTTTATTGCAAGTAAATTTTCTATGAATATTTATTTAACTTTATATATATTGTAATTGAAAATTATTTTTGCAGTGCCTATATTTGTTTTTGTAGATCTTATTAAACTTTTAGCTCATAGAGCCAAGACCACCTTGCTTGATTTCGTCATGAGCGTCATCTGTCTCTAGTTTTGTACACAGTGAAACATATGAAAATAAGTACACGTCATTTTGTATGAAAGTGAAGTTTTCAAGCACTTGTTTTCCAAACAGATTCGTTCTAAAGTTCTTTATTGTTTATTTCCCTTCTGTGAGTTAAGGAAAATTGTTTAGTTTCTGTTAGAGGAATCCAAATTCCAATTGTGACGCCATCACAGAATGGTGTACATAGATCGAGGTAAATACCTTTAATATTCGTCTAAAAATTATTAATTAAAAATTATTACAACAGATGGTCGTGTCGTGGAGCGGAGGCCATGGAGCATAGCACGCGTTTTAGAGATTTTCACAAGTATTTGGCTTGTGACAGTAACCTTGTTAGTTAGTTTCCTGAATGTTTGATGCATTTCATTGGGAAATACATATACGCTTACTCACATATACTTATGACATTTCAGCTTCAAAACGCTTATGGCCCCCTTTATGAACAACGACAATCAGAACGGAAGTAGCAATACTCGCCGTGGAGGTTGGGGTTCTGGCGGCGGTGGAGGTGGTCCCTATGGTGGTGGTGGCGGCGGCGGTAGTCGCGGTAGCGGTGGAGGTGGTGGCTTCAACCAAGGTTTACGTCCAAATCGCCGTATCGGACGAGTAGTGAATACATCAATGGATTGTAATATACCTGGCGGTGGATGAGCACGGTAATGTGTCCAAGCATTTTATTAGGTTGCATTAAGTATTTTCGATGAAAAAAATACTTAATGCACGCTTGGGCACAGCAGACTTATTCATCAACTATAAGGCACTGTTAAATAACTTACAACATCATCAGTGCGTTATGTTTAGACGATTTTTGGCATATATTGCTTCTATGACGAACAACTTTGCAAACCCTAACTTGGGAGAAGTTGTTTTGAATTTTATATATCGTCTAGGCATACATATGTATGTATATATACAATAGTATATAAAATTAGTGGAATTTTATAATTTAATGGAACTAAAGGAAAAGTATACCTCATTGAATACCATAGAATATCAAAAAAAAAAAAAAATAAATAAATAAATAAATAAAAAATGATACGCAATATAAAACTTGGAAATAATAATATGCTTAGATTTAAATCTGACTTATGTGCAATAGCTTTATCCACTATCTATCCGTGTACCAAATTCATTGATAGAATAATTAAAAACCGGTTGGCTCGAATAAACTACATAAAATTGGAAACCGAAATCTTGTATAGTATTTTATTTTTATTTTTATTAAACTAAACGGTATTAACGGAAGTTATTTGAAGAAGTTGTTTTTGAGTTGACCATCAGTACCACAAAATACATAAAATTATTAGACTACCTATATCCTATGTCGGCTGTTGACTAGGCGTGTCTAAGGTGTTACCACAGACGCCTTAAATGCCAAGTAAAGCTAACGATCTAATGGAGGTAAAACATCAGGTATTTTGAATATGATTAAATTTTTTATTACATAAACAAATGTTTCTATTACATATCACTAATAGATTGATTGGGATCCCCTCGCGTGGTGAAACCCCTAATTCGGAAAAACTTACCACAAGGAGTTGTCGCATTTTGCAAATCTACAGATGTTACGTAAAGGTCTTTGAGTGTCACACCACCGAAAGTAGCTGAAGATATAAATTGACACGGTGTTTCAATGCGTTCGACAATTTTCCACTTCCTGGTGTAGTGTAGTGTATTGCGGAATGAAAAGATAAATTTTTATGGGCACATGTAAAGAGATATAGGGAGAATCGTGAGAGACATGCAACGAATGAATCTCCTAATCGTCTCTTACCTGGTGCAAATTTTTAAAATTTTATTAGTACCGTGTACAACAACATATAGATAACCAGCTGTATCTTTGGTCATGCCGTCCATAACAATCCAACCACTGAAATTTGGCGGAAACTCACTTGTATCTAAATGAAAGACGACCTTTGGATTCACTGAAAAAATGCGGTAAATTTTCGTTAAAAAGTGGTATCAAAATTGATTTTCATCGAAATGAACGCACCCGTTCGACCCGTTTCCAAATCATAATCGAATTGTATAATATCATTTCGACCACTATCAATGTAATAATATTCCTTACGTTTATAATTCCAAGCCATACCATTTGAGAGATTAACATTGGGTAAAATAAGCTCTAATGTACCGTTGGCAAATTTATATAAATTTCTATATGGACCACGATCGTTCTCACCAGCATTTGCAAAATCACAATTACCCGTGCCAGTAAAGAGACGTCCTCTGGCGTCACATTTCGCATCATTCAAACAGTTGTGTATATCGCGTGGATTCTCTGTTTCCACCTCAAATAATCTCTTTACCACATGACACTTTGTAACTAAGCCATCCCAGTAAATTTGTGCAGCAAGATGGTTTAGACCAACAGCAAATAAAGTATCGGAATTTTTGTAAGGGATTATGAAAGAAACTCTACGGTGATTTACTGGGTGGAAAGGAAGAGAGGAAATATGTAAATTAATTTTTAAAATTCGAAGAAAAAAGTATCATTTCCTCTTAGCTTCCGTTCAGCCGAGGCGAGTTTCTTGCAACAACTCTTACATTTGACCATAGCTCATATCTTTGCAAATACATTCCACTTGTCTTAGGTATAGTGAGCTTAGAAAACCGACTTATTGTATATTCGCGTAGGGGAGTATGGTGCCTAGAACAGCTTTAAGATCCAGTTCTTTGCTCATTATCTAACAACAGATATAAATACATACACGTACATATGTAGACGTGAAGCTGCTGATATGCCTTATGAGCGTGTTTAAAAAAATATTTAGCTATAATTTTTGTTTAATTTTACTCTGCTCCTCAGCTCTGTTTGGTTAGTTTTTCACCCAATACCCACCTATTTGACATTTGTGTGTCCTTTTTGTTATAGTATCGTATCGCACTACTTGTCCAGTATCTAAATCGACGTAATATAAATTCGGATATTTCCAATGTGGTCCCTCACCCATGCTGACTCGAGTTCCATTCAAAGTCTCAATTTGATAGTTGGTCTAATTTAAGGGCATAATATGAGTTTACAAATAATTTCAAAAGTACTCAACTGTATTTTAAAAACTTACTGAACCACAACAAACATATAGACAAATTAAAAGCGTAACTAAAATGGATTGGAAACAGAAAAAAAACATTTTATTTAAATTTAGTTAAGTTTTGAATTTCATATATTACGTAAAAGTGTATACTGCCCGCCAGTGAATTTAAACATTTTTTGTCTGTTAAGTAATATTACTAAATATTGAGCAAGTGAAATTACTCTTTATAAGCATCTTCTCAACAATTAAATTTAATTAACCTTCAAATTTTTAATAAGGCGTTTTATTGATCTCGAAAACACTTGTGTGGGGTTCTTAATTTACTTAAATATTTCTGTATTGTCTTTTCACTAAAAAAAAAGTAATCAAGTTTTCAATACGTGAGTATTATTTAAATATTAAATATTAAAAAAAAATGTCGATTTATAAGCTGAAGTTACGTGGGCCTTAAAATAAATTCCATCCAGAGCAGTCGTTTTTTTCTCTAAATGTAGCGGACGCCGCTCGGCAATGTTGCAAACCTCTGATGGCATTTCTGAGATCTCCAAAACCCACTCGAGTCATTTTGATATCTCCCGAACACCTTCCGTACACTAAGATGCTCCCTAGCTAGATCTTTCTTCTTGCTTCTGCCGGCGGCTGCAATAGGTGAGTGGGTAGCATTACGTACTGCCATTCGAAAATCCAAGGCTCGAGTCACAATCGCTCCTCGGCAGGTAATCTCAAGCCCTTCGAGTCTATTTATGACAGGAAATAAAATTCTCCTCATTAAAAATCCATCGGCCATCCGTAGGCGGCTTAGAAATAACTGTAGATACCTCTCGTAAAGCTCACATTTCTATTATCTGCGGTATCTACCGTTAGCAATGGGCAATGTACCACATAGCAGGACAAGAAAGACGACCGACTTGTAGAGTTTGGTTTTTGGTCGTCGGACTCAGTCCAAAGTAGCACCCATTGGCAGTAGTTTCTCTACGGTGGATTTCAAAGCTGACATTGTTTTAAGTCTTATGCTGGTTTCGAAATAGACGAAAATGTCTACGACTTCAAAGTGATTGTCAGAGTGACGGGTGAGCCAAGACACGAATGCTCGTCTGAAACCTCGTCTTTTCGCGCTAAACGGCTTGGAGAAGTCATTCCAAATTAATACTCCGCTTCTGGTATTGTACAACGTCAGTTTGCATAGCCATATGGGTGCAGTGGAAGCGGTTTGGATGTAAATCATATTTACTTAAAGGCATCAAGATCGCTCTTTCTACCAAGGTTCGATACCTAGATATAATCTTAGATTGCAAACTCACCTGGAACCGAAAACGGTAGAAAGGTGTAAGAATGCTATGAGATGGGGAATAATACCACATATGTATGCTGCCTATGCACAGCGGTAGAAAAGACCTATATTATTCTACGCAGCCACTGTCTGGTGGCCAGCAACTGACAAGGCTACTTATAGGGGTAAACTGGAAGAAGTTCAGCGTACGGCCTCTACACTTATCACAGGTTGCCTGCTCTCAACTCCTACGAAAGCCTTTGAAGTTCAGCATGAGCAGACATATACGGAAAACTTCATACGAGCTGCAACGCCATAAGACTAAATGCAACTAAACCATGGAGTAACCGCATAGGATATATATATATATAATTGGCGCTTTGTAACCGCTGAAGCGATTTTCGGCCGACCTCCTCCTCCAATTTGTGGTTTTGCGTCTTGATGTTTTTCCAACAAATGGAGGGACCTACAGTTTATACTAAGCCGCCTCCGAACGGCTGACGGTTTTTTTACGAGGAGCTTTATTTCATGTCCGAAATACTCTCGGAGGGATGGACATTCTCTGCTGAGGGGCGACCGCAATTAAAAATTTAGCTTAATTTTTTATTTAAATTAATTTTCCATAACTTTTGGATGTTGGTGGCACCGGGATATGAACCCGAGTCTTCCGAATAGCAGGACGCAATACTAACCACTCGGCTTCCGCGGCCGCATAGGATAGAGTTTAGTATTTTACATAATTCTCTGAACAGGTGGACTACACCTGTTGGGATATCCCAGAGAACAGCGTAGTAAACGAACTGGCAACAAAGGCAACAGTTTTAATCACAGTAAACTCTACACATGACTTGGCTTTTCTCGGCGAAGTATTTGCTAAGACTAGCATTCACTAGAAGAACCAACTTTAGATGGTAGATTCAAACCACGTATAATGTGACAAGACAAATCTTTTCATTAATCAAGGTAAACAGAACTGAGTATCTACTCCTTCCTAACCGGACCTCCATAAACATAACACGTGCACTGTATTATGAGAACTCGATAGTGGGTTCTCAAACCACTTCTACCGCAGCTTCAGAGACGTAAATGACGAGGAATCGGTGGAATATAACCGCTGTCAGTGCCTAGCTCTCAGTACGGTCCGTTGACGTTTTCTCGGAATTTTCTTCTACGATTGCCTTGCAGAATATGCACCGGTAGGCATCGTTAATCTCCTGAATTTCATAAAACACCCCAAGTGGGATGAGCTTTTGGAAAAGTGAAAGGAGTCTCCATAACAAGACCAACGTAGGTATCACAACAAACCTATAGCCCTACGTGCACTTAATCATGGTTCCGTGATTAAGCAACTTGTTAAACTAACAAACTAACTAGTTATTTCCATTTAAATCAATAATTCAGCTTTGTTTTTAGTTTCGGGTTCACGATCATGTTCCGACCTTAAAATTATGTCTAAGCTTGGTGGACGATTGGATTCAATCAACATAGCTATCAGCAGGAATACTTAGCCAAAAGGGTTCTTCCTTTCCTATTTCCACCCATTTAGCACGTAAGGTTTGCTTTTAACATCTAGGAGGGGATTAACAAAAGTTCGGTCAGTTGGTGACATTCAATTTGCTTCTGTTAAATCTAAAAATACCAAATCCTTTGTAATTACTTTATTAGTCTTCCCTTCAAGTTTTAGAACGATTAACTAAAATGAAGACGAGAAAACGCAAGATAGCTGAGGATAGGTCAGACGATATTCCAACACCAATGCAAACAGAAATTCACCAAGTGATTCTCTTCGTGTTTGGGCGTAACTTACAGCCAATACAAATATTCAGTGACTGCCAAATTGCATATGGAACGATTGCACCGTCTTTAAAGACCATTTCTAAGTGGTTCCGAAGATTCCAGATCGGACATTTTTCAGTGGAGGACGAGCCCGAGAAGTTTGATATAAATCTTCCACTGATGACATCGCTTTAGCTCTGGTGAAGTCCAAAATTGGCATAAGAAATGATTGCTAATGAATTGGGCTGGAATGCCATGGCTGTATGCCCAACAGGAGCAAACCCACCCGTAAAATCTAAGCAACAAATATCAGTAGCAAAAGTAAAGTTTACTTGACCCGATTTTAAATCGTAGCTGCTATTCCACTAGAAAAGGGTCAGGCGACAACTGAACAATGGTACACCGAAGAGTGCTTACCAAAAGTTTTAAAAAATTTGGTGGAAAACAGGAAGTAAAGAAGGAAGAAAAAGGATTTGCGGCGCTACTTTTTACATCATGACAACGCGCCATCCCACACTGCGGAATAACGAGTAATTTTGTTGCGATTTCTGGAATCGAGGAAATACCTCTAGCCCCATATTACCCGGATATATTTTCTGGTTATTTCCAAAAATTTAAAAGAACTTTTTATAATGTTTTTGTTGTTCACATTATTATTTATTTTAAAATATAAAAAATATAAATGTTTTTTACAAACAAAAGCTTGGAATTATATATGTACATATGTAGTATGTATGTTTATATGCATGCATGTACATATATAAAATGTCCATTGCTATAACTCATATGCACGCAATTAAAGTTGAACCTTTGCCATTGGTAAACCTTTGGCGCCCAAGCCGGTAATCTTGTATGTGGTGCCAGCCGGTGCATCTCCCTCAAACTTAGCCGATGTGGTTACAAATAAAATATCGAGATTCGGTCCACCCCAAGCGGATGAGGTGATGTGCTTGCAAGGGAATTTGATTTCCAAAAGAACTTTGCCGTTGCTAGAGAAGAAAAAAATTATATTTTTGTTTTGTTTCTCATTATCGTCACTGAAACTCACCTTGGATTGACCTTGTAAATGGTGTGTCCGTTAAATGTGGCCACGTAGAGATTTCCATCACTATCAATGGTTAAACCATCAGGCAAGAGATTATCCTTGGGATTTGGTTTGCGTAAATCGAAAACAACTTTTGGGTTACCTGCAGGAAGGTAAGTGGGGAAAAATATTAACTTCACAGATCAAATCTACTACTTATTATCATTTTCGCTTACTTGCAACACCATTTTCAAAATCATAATCGTACTCCTTCACCTCGTAATCGGTTGTGTCTATGTAATAGAATTTTTTCAATTTCTCATTCCATGCCAAACCATTTGAGATGCCTACATCCGATTTCACCACCGACACTTTGCCACCCTTTTCGTACTTGTACAATTCACCCCAACGATCCTTGAACTCATCACCAATATAACGCATAGTGCCGGCAAAAAGACGTCCACGTGGATCAGCCTTACCATCGTTGAAACGATTGACATTAAATTGTTCATCTTGTTGTACATCGAAGAGTACACGATCTACTTTACTCGTTTCGGAAACACCGTCCCATGTTACGATTACCACACTACGTCCAGCTCCAACAACAAATTTGTTCTTTTGTCCCTCAATTGGTACAATGAAGGCGGCAAGGTCGATGCCTTCCACTTGGCTGTGATAGACCTTATTCTCTTGATAGTCATAACGCAATATTTTGGCAGCTTCAATGTCAACATAGTAGAGACTCTGGGTCTCAACATCCCAATGTGGTCCTTCACCAAGGTGGGTGTAAGAGTTGGGCAATGGTTCGATTTTGTACGACATCTGTGGGGTGGACAAAGAAAAAAAAAATTAAAAATGTAAGAGCGGAGTAATTTATTTTGTATTTTTTATTTAATTTAATTTAAAATATGTATATATATAAATTAAATTATTTTTTTTATTTGGTTTAATTTTATTTTGTTTTAGTTAATTTAGCTTTATTTGAAAGCTTTTTATTTATTGTATCTTTTTATATTTTTTATTGTACTTTTTACTTTAATATTTATTTTTTTAAATATATATATTTTTTTATTTCATTTTAATTTTGTTTTATTTATTCATTTTATATTATTATCATTCATATTATTATCATTTGTCATCCATTTCGTGGTTTCAGAAGTACACGGCTGTATTTTGATATCTGTCCAACTTAACTGTCAAACTAAACATGTTTTGTTTTATTTAAAAGTCAGGTATTTATGAAAATGGATCATTTAACAATCACGCAACGCGTTAAAATTATTAAAACCAACTACAAAAATAGTGATTCAAACATGGTCACGTTTCATGCTTTAAGAGGAGATTCTGGTGCATATAATCGTTCAACTATTCAAGTAATCAGTAAAATCGTTCCACCTCAAATATTGATACCGTAAGTGAGCCGAAGTGTAGCCGAAGACCCGAATGTGGCCATTTTTCAAGAGCTGATACTAATTAGAAAATTTTACTTAATTTTTTATTTAAATTAATTTTCCATTACTTTTTTTTTGGATGTTGGTGGTACCGGGATATGAACTCGAGCTTTCCGAATGGCAGTACGCAATGCTAACCATTCGGCTACCGCGGCCTACCGGCCTACCATACCTATTGTACATCCCTATAAAGTTCAGCTCACATAACAACTGATCGTTCACAACGCCGTACATACGTCTCTGGCGTGCTTGAACAACCGAGAATCCTCAAATAACTGAAGATAGGATATTATACCCGAAAATACTTACTGTCTAGTGCGCTCTTTGGTGCAGAGACTGTCACTGTCACTGGCACTTCGGAGCGTTATGGTCGTATGATAACCGAATTTTTTCGGCCCGCAATTGATGAACACGATTTGGACAATATGTGATTTCAACAAGATGATACCACTTGCCAACCAACACGAGCGAATATGGCTTTATTACGAAAGAAATTTCTCGGCAGCGTAATCTCTCGTGTTGGCGATGTCAATTGGCCGCCGAAATTATAGGATTTGACACCGTTGGAGCTTTTTTTGTGGGGCCACGCGAAAGATCGTGCTTATGTGGATAAACCTTTAACTCTTGAGCACTTGAAAATCAACATTCGACAAATTATGGCTGAGATACTGCCAAGGTCTCAAACTTCATAATAAAAAAAGAATTTCAAAAACAAAATATTATTTTAAATGTATTTTATTTACGTTTATTTTTGAAACCGCTGTATGTTATTATTATTATTTTTTGTTTCATTTAATTTTATTTATTTATTTTTATTTATTTTATTTTAATTATTTTATTTTATGTTTCATTGTATTTTATTTTGCTTTGTTTCATGTTTTTACTATTGTTTTATTTATTTTTTATTGCATTTATCTGTTTTGCTGGTTTTGTTTTTGAATTTAAATTGCACAATAATCAATATTCATTTTATAGAAAGTGCTATTCACTTTTATTGATTGTATTGTATTTAAAGCTTTCTCAGTAAATAATTATTATTAAATGAAATACGTGTAGGTTATCAGGGTTTTGACCTCTATAAACATCTGGTTGAAAATTTTACAGAAATGTGATAAATACAACGGTACATGGTATGAGTTTGGCCCTTTGTCTAAATAATCGGTGGCTTATGTTTTTTTCCTGATTTTATTTTCATTACATAAAACACTAAATCCTCCTTGTAAAATTTTAGTAAAGTCCCAGAGACTAGTTTCTTTGAAGATGAAAATATTTGCTCTCCATTAAATCCAAAGCTTCTAAATTTATATATAAATAAATAAGTAATAATTTCTGCTCTTAGAGAAACCGTCATTCAATCATTTCGGTGTCGAGTCGTATTCAGCTTAACGATGAGCTAGAAAAAAATTGTCTCCTTTTAATATTTCCACCGGGTCGCCCTTTTTGATCGTATGGGACTGACTAACAGTTTAGTGGGGCTTTGAATACTACACCATGTAAAGCAATAAGTATCTGACAGCTCCACTATATTTAGTTCCTGCATAGCTGAGTTTATGATGTATGAGAGAAAAGACTCTATATATATGTAATTGGCGCTTTGTAACCGCTGAAGGTATTTTCGGCCGAGCTGCTCCTCCAATTTGTGGTTTTTGGGTCTTGATGTGTTTCCAACAAATGGAGGGACCTACAGTTTATATTAAGCCGCCTCCGAACGGTTGATGGTTTGATGAGGAGCTTTTATTTTATAAGAAAAAATAGCATTTCCTTAATTAGCGGAACTCGTACTTAATGCAAAAATGTCCTTAAAAACCGACAGCTAAGAATTTTCGCGATTAATCACAAAGTGATCAGATATTGTAGAAGAACATGGAATATAAACCGACTCACACGAACATACCGGATGACGAGATGGTGCAAGAGAATGCAAAAGAAAAAAAAAAGAGTTGGAAGAGTTGGGTAAGAAGAGTACGGAAGGTTATTCCCTTGTGAAAAGATTTCTTACCAAAAATTTAGCTAAAAAGTTCAAAAGTGAAGTATTTAATGCTCTAAGATGTAGGATTCCTATAGGTTAGGCACACTGCCCTTTTCACTGATTGCATCAGAAGCTCTTAAGTTGAATCTGAAACTGAAACTGCACAACAACTTCCCAATGAACTGACTACTCCCGACTACTTTCGCTTGTCATTCCTTGCCAAGTGGTGTTAATGTTTTTGCAAGTAAGAGCCTTTATGCATATATAGCACACATACATATATATATATAAACAAGATTTGAACACGGAAGCCCATGGTTTGCATCTCTTTAGATGTGTCAACTAGAACAGACTCAAAAGTACATACATATAAATTTTTAATGCTAAGTGACCAAGAACTAGTGATTTATGTATGTACATATATATATTTTTTTATTACATTTAGTAATGAAAAAACAGATTAAAAATTGCTTAATATGTCTCTAAATACCGTTAAATTATTTCCACGTATATTCACTTCCATAGAAATTTCCAATGGTTTAATTGTCGATGATTTCTCATTACACTGTACATTGTAAGCATTTAAAAACACTAAAACTGTAACAACTAGTATAAAGCTTAGAAAATTCATAGCTTATTTGCTGCTATTATTAATTAGAAGTCCGACCGGAATTGAACTAAACTTTAATGTTAACACGCCAAGATTCAACTGAAACCTTGACTATAGTTGCTTTGGCACTTTATAAACTTTCATAGAGCGGCACTAATGTGGCATACATGTACATATGTACATATATACCTACCTATATACAAATGCAAATATGTAATTGAGTTTGCCAATCACCTATACGTACCATGCAAGTCAGCTGTTCACTAAAATCAAATTCAAAATCGAGAGTTGCAAACAAAGAGTTGTTGAATGAATGAAAATTTATTAGTAAATATAAATGTATTTTAATGTTTACTAATTTACGTATGTAAATGTGTGTAGTTAGTTATGATTGTACATATGCACAACATGTTGGCTGGTTTGAAAGCGACATAGATAGAGAGAGAACAAAAAAACAGAAAAGAAAAAACTAACTAGAACAGCGTTTCCCAACTTATGAGCCGCTGAAGAGATACGAGTTTGATAGAAGGCCTTCCTGACGATTGGCAACCAGCAGGTTTAGACTGCAAATCGGTCAGATTTGAATTTAAAAAATTAATTTTCACTGAGGATAACCAATGAAGCGAAGGCATCAAATAATCCCAACTCTCCATGTCTATGCTTCAAATTGCTAGATTTCAGAAAAGGCTTCATAAACACGATGAATAACAAAAAAAAAAATAATAAAAAAATTGCTTAATTAAAGAAAATAGCAAAAATACTGTAAATAAATTAATTTATAAATAAGAAAATATCCTTTTCCTATAATTAAATATATATGTATGTCAATTTAGGCAATAGGCAATCCCTAATGAAAATTTCCCTTGCTTAATGGCGCTGCAAGCGTGTATAACTCTATTTTTTTACAAATTTTAAAATAGTTCACAATGTGTAATTAGGTACATATGTATGTAATGATATAAGTTTGTACTTCATTAATCAAATATTGTGCGTGTGAGGCAATAGCTTGTCAGTCTTATCTATATACATTTACGGAGACACATGAGAATACTAATCGCTCCAAAGGTAAAAATTCTATATATTCCTATATATTATCATGAGGCGACGAAAATTAGGCGAGTGATTAGCAGTGCGCACTACCATGCGGAGCGTTCGGAGATTCGAAACTTTGTCCGACCAACATCGTATTAAGGAGTACTAAGTTCGGATGGAAGAGAACAACAGATAATACTAAAATCGAGGTATACAGATCGGTCACATATACGTACATAAAGTCAACTACATATATGAAAGGTAGGACGATTTTGGATCTAGGATAAATTCGTAGTTGTTGGCCTATAGGAATCAGATTTTCTAAAATTCTCTCCCTCATCCAGTGATCTCTGAGATTTACTGTTTGACAACCAAAAGTTGATGGTTCCACGCCCACTGGAAAAACATAAAAATCTCTCAGCGTTTCGCAGGCGGCTGAGTTTAAACTGTAGGTTTCTCCATTGATGGCAACATCCATCCAAACGCACACCACAAATTGAAGCAGGAGCTCGGCCGTAATTCCTCTCAGTGGTTACAAGGCGTCAAATTTTACATATATGTATCATAAGCCATGTGTGCATGCATTTGTATTTGTAGATAAATTCTTGCTAGTGTATTTCGTGTATCAATAACCAATAAAGGTTTTAAGTGATAAGATATTAATTTACCTATATTGGAATAACTGCGATAAGCGGTTTTCTAACCAAATATCTAACAATTGAATTTAGTTTTTAATGTTGAACAAGGAAATATGGTGTTAAGTTAAATTCGGAAAAAGAAACAAGCAAAAAAGTGAAAATGAAATTAAATTAAATTGACTTAAAATAAATAAAATAAAATATAATAAAAATAAATGACAAAACAAAAATTAAATTATTTTTTTTAAAAGAAATAAAATATATTAAAATAAAATAAATGTGAAATAAAGTAAATTAAATTATCTTATTTTAGGTTACAGTTGCACTAAAAAAATATAAAATTAACTACCATGAAATTAAATAAAATTAAAGAAAATTAAATAAAAAAATATAAAATAAAATAAAGAATGAAATGGAATAAAATTAAATTAAATAAATTAAAGCAAAATAAAATAAAATAAAATAAAATAAAATGAAATAAATTAAAGTAAAATTATAAAATTAAAATAAAGTAAATTAAAGTAAAAATAAGTTAAATAAAAAATAACAAATTAAAATAATACTATAATACAAAATAAATTAAGTAAAGTAAACCAAAACAAATAAAACAAAATTGAGTAAAATAAAAAAATAAAATAAAATAAAATAAAATAAAACAAAATAAAATTAAATTAAATAAAATAAAGTAAAATTATAAAATTAAAATAAAATAAAGTAAAGTAAAAAATAAGTTAAATAAAAAATAACAAATTAAAATAATTGTATAATATTAAGTAAAGTAAACCAAAATAAATAAATTAAAATAGAACAAAATAAAACAAAATAAAAATTAAATTAAAAAATTAAATTATATTATATTAAATAAAATAACATTAATTAAAATAAATTAAATAAAAAAAGTTAAGCATATTGCAAATAATATAAAATAAAATAAACTAATTTAAACAACATTAATAAATAATTAAATAAAATTAAAATAAAATAAAAATTAGAAAATCTGTTAAATTTTATTGTAAAACATTTTATTAAAACTTAAAACCAAAATCCTGACAACCGTAAACATCTGTTTAGAAGTGCCTACATGCGTAATTTTTTTTTTTTAAATAAAATGAACATCTTCAAAATTAGTGGTGAATAAAATAGTGAAATTATAAGACAGCTCTTAACATCGTGTATGCCATATATACACTTTATTATTTATTAACAATGCTTAGAAAATAATTTAAGATTCATAGACCGTAAAGATTATTTTGAGTTATGGTCATTTGGAATTAAGCGAAAATTAATAACCAATTCTTTTTACCAACGCCAAACAAAATTAATCAAGTTAAGCTCGAAATTTAGTTAATAAACTACTTCTCCGAGGCATACCAAAAATGTGCAATTTAATATTATTTTATACCGTTTTAACGTCATGAAGGCAGATGACCCACGTGATTAAACAAAAAAATATATATAATAATAATTTAACCACAAAGGTATTACAAAAAAAAAACCCCAACGTCCCCTATTGCACCGTTAAAATGCACATAAATAAACGTTTCTTCAAATTGGCGCTAAAAATTATTTGCAGCTTCGCAGTGTTCTTATTTTTAACCTCAGTTATATTATTCACGCAACAAAATGGACCATCGATTCCAATAGAAGGGAAGACACTACGCGCAATTAGGACCAATAAAACCAGTGTTATACTCTTTTGGAATGATTTCTTCGGTGACAGTCGCTGGACACTACCCGTCGATACGCTACATGCGAAATGTCCCAACGCCAATTGCATAATCACCAATCAAATCGACTATCTGTCATCGGTTGAAGATTATGCAGCGATTATTTTTCATACAGCACGCTCATTTTCGCTTTTCAAAAGTCGGCCGCAACAACGCGCCCCACATCAATTGTATGTTTTCGCACAATTAGAATCGCCAGAACACACATGGCATAATTTGAATGCCGAGCGCAACTTTTATAATCTCACAATGACGTATCGTTTGGATTCGGATATTGTTTGGAGTTATAATGTTATGCGTGCAAAAGAAACGCAGGAAATAGTCGCACCCAGGGCACAAGCGGTGTGGCGAAATGCTGATACGAGTTGGACGCAAAATGATACGGATTTATTGTTGTCAATCGAACGGAAGAAAAAGTTGGCCGCTTGGTTTGTGTCAAATTGTAAGGTATCGTCGAGGCGGGAGAAGTTGGTGAAGCAACTACAGGCTCACCTGCCGGTTGATGTGTATGGAAAGTGTGGAGATTTGAGGTAATTTTTGTTTTTAACGGTTAGAGGTCTTTGGTTATTATCTCTTGTTAACTCTTGCTCTAGCATTGAGATATCAAATATATAAAATAAACGATATAATACAAAATAAAATTCAATTAAAAGATGTAAATGATATTAAAATCAAATAAAATAAAATATAAAAATAAAAAAAAATAAAAAAAAAAATAAATAAAACAAAATAAAACAAAATAAAGTAAATTAAAATAAAATAAAATAAAAGAAAAGAAAATTAAATAAAGAAAATAAAATGAAATAAAAAATAAAATTAAAAATAAAACAAAATAAAATAAATAAAATTAAATGAAAAACAACAAAATAAATTAAAATGAAATAAAATAAAATGAAATCAAACAAAATAAAATAAAATAAAAATGTAAAGGAAATTGGATAAAATAAAACAAAACGAAATAAAAAATTTAAAAAAACATAAATAAATTAAATTAACAATTGAAGTAAAGGAAAATAATATAAAATGGAATAAAATAAAATGAAACAAAATAAAATAAATTAAATTAAATAAATTAAAATAATTTAAAGTAAAGCAAAACAAATAAAATAAAATAATATAAAATAAAATAAAATAAAATAAACTAAAGTAAAATAAAAAAAAATAAAATAAAATAAATGAAAATAAAATAAAATAAAACAAAGTAAACTAAACTAAAATAAAAAAAATAAAACAAGCTTATTCTTGTTAGCATAATTTCATTAACTAAAAATATTTGCTTGATTCCATCGTGATTAAATAAATTCTTTTTGAGAAATATTAGTGATTCCCAATTTCGTTATTCATGGGTATTCGATTCTTAAAATCGCAGAGAGATCACCTCAAAACTACATATGTATGTACATAATTTTTTTGAACTATTTTGAAAAAAAATCTGATATAAAAAAATTATTGTATAAATTTCGTTTTCCAAATCAAATGTGTATAATTGTCCCGTGCGACATAACGAAAATACCAACATATTGTATAAGTAAAATACTAATAATTTATGTTTTTTTCTATTCCCTTTCCAGTTGTGTTCGCTTCGACAACGCTTGTGATGAAATGCTCGATACTGATTATAAATTTTACTTTAGTTTTGAGAATTCAATTTGCCTGGATTATGTTACGGAAAAGTTCTATAACGCTCTATGGCACCAAATTGTACCAGTTGTATTTGGTGGTGCAAATTATACACTATTCGCACCGCCTCACTCGTATATAGACGTTCAAGATTATAAGAATGCCTCATCTCTGGCGAACTATCTAAAATATTTAGATGAGAATCCTTTAGAGTATGCAAAGTATTTTTGGTGGCGACGTTATTATACGGTCGACCCTTTCAAAGGAGGACTTCGGACGTTGCCTTATTGTGAGCTATGTCAACGTATTCAGTCACATCCGGCTGTTAGACGCACACAAATTTATGAAGACATCAATGCATTTTGGAATGAAAACATTTGCACGACGAAAGCCAGAATAAAATTTTAAGCTTAAATTTAGTTTAAAGTTTATAATAAAATTTATATTATAACTTAAGTAATTTATTTATATGAATTATGATTCCTATGATGTCTCGAAAACTATGAATGTGCGAGAGAAAAATAATATTTCTGATATTTATTTTTTTTCAATTAAAAGCAATTATAGGTTAGACTGAATTGAGGTTAAGTTAAAGTGCCCGATGAAAGAGCATCGTGTTCGTTTAGTCCATAACGAGACTCATAGTAATGAAACAAGTTCCTCAACACAGGCCCTAGCTATACTACCACAGCAATTATTTTATGAACTTGGATAGTTATCTAAGAAGAATAAGAAGAAGAGTTCCGAAATTCTGAAATCAATATTTTCTCAGCTTCTGCAGCATATACATACTATAAGAAGCACCTAGCATTTCTATTTGTTCTCTCCATCAGGCAGTAGCCTTCCATAAATCTTTGGTTTCATAAGAACGTTGTTTTTTTTTCAATAAAATTTTTAATATGAAAATACTTGAATTAATTTTCTTATGCGAAATATTTGGGAAACGCTGCATTTGTGTAAATAGCAACATCAAATTACTGGTTTAATGCTAAATGCAATAAATCGCATAAATACATTGCGCACAGTAGAAGAAAAAAGCATAATTGTACACTTAAACTTGCGCGAGCACAAGCAGAGAGTAAATGAGGTATTTACATAAATTAAAAAAAAATAATACAAACGATCAACAAACTATGCTTTTGTTACGCCAAACATGGGACCGGCTTAGAGCGAAAAAAATAAATTAACTGAGCAAAATAGAGAGAGAGAGAGAGAGAGAGCTTTGACTACTTGAAGCGTTTGAGATTTATGAAACAATTTTGCTGCCACTATTAAATTTTATTATAAATTATTAATTTTAATTATTAATAATTAATTTTCTGAACTCATTTCGGTAGAGATTTTTTACATTTTAATTAGTTATAATGCAAACACTGTGTAAAATAATATATACAAAAAACCAATTGCACTGTTTCATACCTTTTTTTGATTGGATTTGCTTTAGACTCGCAGAGTTTGATACAACAGCGAAAAATATCAGATACACAGTAATGTAAAGACTGAATGTCAATGAGCAGAGCAGATCTTTTTATAGTCGATTTGCCGGTAAAATATTCTTAACACGCTACATCCATTGTGGACGGCATGGTTGGTTTATGGGACAATGTGTGACATACGGGCAATTCATGATTTTCGAAAAATTATTAAATATAAAAAATATTGTAAAATAAAAGAGGGAAATATAAAAAAAAATTAGATAAAATTATTTAAATTTAATTAACTTAAACAATGTAAAGTAAAATATAAAAAAATAAATAAAATGTAATAAAATGTAATAAAATAATTTTAAATAAAAATAAATTAGATAAAAATATAATAAATAAAAAAATAAATAAAACAAACCAAATGAAATAAACCAATTTAAAATAAAATAAATAAAACTAAAATAAAATAAAATAATTAGTGAAAAACTTAAATTAAATAAACCTGAATTAAATTCAATTAAATAAATAGAAATAACAAAATTTTAAATAAAACAAAATTAAACAAAATAAAATAAAATTAAATAAAATAAAGCAAGATTAAATAAAATAAAATTAAATTAAAAACTATAATAAAAAATTAAATTTAATAAAGAAATAATAATATAAATTAAAATAACCTCATGAATAAATAAATTAAATTAAATAATTAGTGGACAATTAAATAAAATAAACTTAATTGAATTAATGTTTATTAAATAAATAAAAGTAAAAAATTTTAAAGCAAAAAAAATATAATAAAATAAAATAAATTTAAATCAAATCAAATAAAATTGAATAGAATTAAGTAAAAAATAGAATAAAGTAAAATAAAACAAAATTATATAAAATAATGAATAAATGAATTAAGTTAAATACGGTTAAATTAAATTCAATTATATGAATAAAAATTAAAAAATAAATGAAAATTAAAATTAAATGAAATAAAACAAAATGTAATAAAATAAATAAAAGTTAAGTACAATGAAATAAAATCAAAACAAAAACGAAATAAGATAAGAAGAAAGTTAAATTAGTTTAATTAAAATAGAAAAATGTTCAAATAATATAAAACGAGAATAAAGTTAAATTAGTTTAATTAAAATGTTCAAGTATTATAAAAATTAAAAAAAGTAAATTAAAGTAAAATTATATTAAAAATTTAAGGAAAATCAAAGACAATAGAATATAATATAAAAAAATAAAATGAAATAAATTATACATGTAAATTGAAATGAAAAAAAATAAAGTTAAAGAAAATAAAACAAATTTAAAAGAAAATTATAAAATAAAAACAAACAAAAAAAGATAAAATAAAATAATGTTAAATAAAAACAGATGAAAAAATATAAAATAGAGTAACAAATACTAAAATTAAATTATATAAAGCTAAAATAAATTCAATTAAATGCATAAAACTAAAAAAACATATAAAAAAAGTAAATTATAAATGCAAACGAAGAACAAAATGAAAAAAATAAAATAATATATAAATAAATTTATTAAAAAATAATAGGAAACTTGTTAGAAATATTTTCGTAGATTATTCCCTTTAAATTTATTTTATTCAAGTATTGTTTTATTTTACTTTTTTTTTGTATTTATCAGCCCTGTTGTAATTAATGAGAAATTTCTTAATTTTGTTTAAACCACTTTTCTTATTATGGTATTTTTGAACTTTTTAAATATTTACATTGCACATTTTTTAATATTTTGCTAATTTCATAATTTGATTTTCTGCAGCTTAAAAATTAACCTACAAACAGTGGCAGTTGTCCAATTAAAATAAAAAAATTAAAAAATTTATGACAGATTTTTCAGTTTCTTGGGCATTAATGTTTACAGCTTAAAAGTTTTTGTAGCGCCTTCTACACTTCCACTTGGCTGTTGATTTTGATTACTTTCACAAGTAGCTTTCTTGTGATAAGCCTGCGTATATTTTTGCGCTATAAATGAAGGAAATTTAGCGGACATATGTTTTTGACTTCTGTAGATATATTTAGTCACATACATATGTACACATGTATTTTAATATATATAAATATATATATAAATATGATTGCATCCCATACATACGTGTATGCTCGCTTGCCGGTTATCAATGATAAAGCAAAGAGTCTTTTTTTTATTAATAAACACAACAACTGTGTAGGGTTTTATAGGGATGCCAAAAACTTTGAATTATGCGTGGGTGGTTGGGTGTTTCTGAGCTTGTAAACCAAGGTTTACACTATATAGAACGACGAGTAAAATGCTTCTACTGCTCGGATCATCGGAGATGGTTTGAGTCTAGTTGAGATAAATCTTAAGTGGTGCGATCTCTGTAGAGCCTTGAAAACAATAAGTTCCCCTTATGCATGAGGTCTGTCCTTTAGCAACTTTATGGTTTGTAGAATTTAGAGACGGAACGGTTTTATCAGAGCGTCCTATCATTTTCACTACGGTTTAAACAATATCATATTATTTATTATTCAAAATTGAGTCAAAAGTCTGCTATGAATTATCAATTATTTGGCTTTTCTCTACAATGGGGCAATCATTCACATAATGAAAATGTATTTGTATTGTATTTCGTCTTTCAATAAATTAAAAACTTTCTAGAAAATATTGAAGCGAGTTTAATTTAATTTTTGTTTTATTTAATTTTTTTTTTATTTTTTTATACAAAAACTCAATTACCTCAAAGCTTGTAATCTTAAACATTTTACGACATTGGCAACTCTATTCATAACCTTCGTTTAAAAAAAAAAAGTTAATAACCACAAATTAAAAGCTCCTAGATGTTTTCTTCTTTCTTAAAGATACGAGTATCTTCGATTTATTGTTTGCGTGCAGCGTCGCAGATTTGACCTTTGGCTAGGTTTTTGATTAAAAAATATATATTAAAATGATTTATAATTCATTTATTTGTTGCAAAATATATATGTACAAATATACACATATATATACTTTCAGACAATTGTCTTCAGGAAATCAGTTTTTAGGAAAAATTTTATTATATTTTGTTTTTTCTTTTTTCTGAGAGCAAATATACTTTAAAGAAGAGTTTATGATAAAAAGACTTTCCAGCGCTTTGGAGCAGCATATTGTTAAGACCACAAGCTGTTGTATATTAAAATATTCTGCCAATTGTCTGTTGAAGAATTATCTGAGAAAATAATGTCTTGAAATAAATAAAAAAAAAGTTGTACGAAAAAAAATTATCTGAAATGTGCGTTGGGTGTAAAAAATAAATAGTCGCTTGTGGACAAACTTAGATCTATCTATTTTTTGCAGTATTCGAAATTAGAAACAAATATGTATAATGCGTATAAAAATAATAAGCTTATCATGCTTGCATATGTATATATTATTATTATTAATTGTTTTTTATGACATTTTAATTAATTACCCAAATTTATGACTCTTTCCTAAACAAAGGTTAAATTTAATTCTTAAATCTCTTGTACTTTTGCATGTACTTATGTATATGAATCTCTAAGTAACTAATAAAATGATATACGTGTATGTATGTATATGTACATACATAAATGCTCCGAAAGAAAAAGCTTCATTATTTCGCTTTTATTATTTAGAAAGTATAAATTAATCTGAAGCTAAGCTAAGCTCATAACAATCCTTTGGCTATTGATAAATATCTGTACATACATACATACATACATACACACATACAATGTAGCGGTTATCTGGCCTTCTATATATTAAATTCTTGCTCGCAATGCAATGCTATTTATGGTATATGAATTTTTTATAAAAGAAAAAAATAGTCCTGATAAAGGTTTGCTCAAACCGTTGACATTTGCATTTGCGATTTGCAAAAAATAATAATGCATAAAGATTTTTTTATCATTCGTTTTCTTTAAATATCCGCTGCTAACGATAAAAATTCTTCTTTTGTAACAAAACAATTTTTTTTTGCAAATTGCATAAAAAATAGTTTTCAAATTTCTAACGAACACTGAAGTTCGAATGTATGCATGTATATTTATATGAAATGCATGTGCGTAGTTGTTATATAGTAGTTAAAATATATATATGTTTGGTGCTTTGTAACCGCTGAAGCGATATTTTATAAAACTGAATTCCGTGTAAATTCGTACTGATCATCTAAAATTCCTAAACTCTCTGGAATAAAAAAAAATCTGCTCTTATATTAAAAATGGTTCAAAAATATACGTCTGCAATTTTCATATTATCAGGATTAACTCCTACCACAAAAAACGATAATCTGACTGAATAATAATTAAAAAATTAATACGTATTAAATATCTTAATAATTATATGATAATAACTCAGACAAAAGCTAAAATCTCTGGAAAAATATAAAGAATTTTTCATCAATTCAATATTCAATTAAAATTAAATATGAAACATATTAGAAACAACATAACAAACAATAGTTTTTGTGAATGAGTTCTTGTGCAAATTAAACGCCTTTACTTTTTAATTCAACGGCGCCTAAAATTCATAGAACAGCTGATTCATAGAGTTGCGCTCGCTGACACTTTAGTTTCGTTACACACTAGAGTGCGCCCAAAGCATTTTGCCTTTTAACGCTAGACTGCGCGTGGTATACTCTCATCCATTCCTCTTTGTATTCATTCTTCTTCTTCTTCTTGAACGAAAATTCCCGGCAAAGAAGAAAAATGAACCAACTTCATTTTCAGTTTCGCATAAAATCCCATCGAGTACAGATCGTTAATAAATTCAATGTAGTCCGCAAAAGATATGATAAAAACAAAGAAGTCGGGTGAGAAGAGAATTAGCAAATAATTACAAAATAAAAAAGACCATTTGTTAAAAGTGAAAAGAAGTGCAGAAAGAAAAAAACGTAAAAAAGTTTATAATCGAAAGTGAACTACTCACTGTCTACAACGGAAAGGCAAATTCCAAATCAATTAAAACTCACACCATTGCTACTATACATACATATAGAGAGTTATCTGCTGAGTAGTAGAGTTACGCTTCAGTGTGAAATTTCTGGGAGGGAAGAGCGGCGTCTGGTTTGACGGAGTCGTCGTTACAAAATGTCGGAAGGTAGCCCAGTGCGTGCGCGACAAAATTGCTGTCGCCTCTGCTTGGCACCGGGCAGTGAATGTATATCCATATTAAACAGCTATGCGGCGGACAAGGAACCGTTGGCTACTAAGATACAGAACTGCGTCAGCATCAAGGTGAGTACATACTATATGAGGACAAACACATATGCATTTGTATGTATTATGTACAATGGAAAAATCATTTATTATGATCAAATCTTTGATCTTTTCACATGGAAGATACAAAGCAGCAAACTTATATATATTTCCCAATTCTCATGTGCATACATTTTTAAGATGCACTATCATAAGTTATAAAGAAAAAATGTATCGAAATTACATTAAATTTACTTCAGAAAGAATGATGTTGAGGTTAGGATGAGTGTTGTTAGCCAACGTCAATGGTTGCGATTGATTGTGCAAGTTTTTCGTCCGTGCTCCCACATGTCATGCTACGCCACGCCACGCCACGCCATGCCTTGCCATGCGGAATTGCCAAGTCACCATATTGGTTAATGTCGTTTGTTGGTTAGTTGCTAGTGTGGCGTTGCCAGCCCGTGAGCTCTGAGCAATCTGAGCAAGCAATCAATGATGGTGCCGTCTGGCCCGTTGTGTGTGCGCGCGCTCTCTTCCGCTGCCGCTCAGCGCCTCCTCGATTGTGACATGACTCTGCTGGCATATAATGTGTGGCGTATTTTTACCGTTGTGGCGTTGTATGGAATCGATTCCATTTCGGATCCGGATTCACAGCGCTAACATCGTTATCGCATTCGCGTTGACTCACAAATTCTCGTGGTTGGTTGGTTGGTTGGTGACTTAGTTGGCAGTTGTTGATTATATAGCTGAGTGGTTGAGTGGCTAAATAGTGGTTCACTGTGTGTGGCTGTTTGTGCGTGGTGTAGTCGGCCAGCAGCTACAATCGCAGCTGTAGCTACAACGAGTGCTGCTTATGTCGAGGCAGTCGTCAGAAATATCATCGCCCTGATATGTTCGTCGGCTGACTCGTTGCCTACTGCCGTTGCTATTTACCCGAAAGAATAAAGCTTGTCCACCATTTTCACAACCAGTTGGATGAACAGCTGCAGCAGCTGTACATTGAATTGACTTGCATTAAACGCATGTTCCTCCTTATGAGTTTCTTCTTTTAATTATATTTATTTCCTCAAATAATTTTGATTGTTTGTAAACTGAAAAATGATAAGAAGAATTGGGAGAAAAAGAGCTTATTGTACAATTAATTTTTATATATATTTAATTGTAAAATACTAATGTACGAATAATATTGATTATTGGGAAAAACCTTTCCATGAAGTATGAAAGTATGTACGATTTGTGCGGAAGGAGTATCAGTCCACGAGGATTAGATGAAATTGGAACTGCGTTATTTTCTATATAAACCATAACAACAACAAAGCCGGTAAACCAACTGCATATTGATAAATGTGTATGAGCTCAAAGCAGTGATAAAGAAAAGGGCCAAAGCAAAATCAACAATTACGAATACATGTGCAAAGCAAACACGAAAACTTTGTAATTCTTTCTAAATTATATTCGCTGCTGGAGAAACAATATTTACGTTAGAAAGTTGTTAATTTCAGTTAAAGCCGAAGGATATATATAAAAATATTATATTTATTTGAAATATTGAAGAAGTATAAAATTGGTACATTGAAAATTCCGTTCGAAGAACATGGCGGTACCGTAATTAAGCCATCATGCGTTATTTGGCTGGAACACTACAATGTATTGACAGGCAGTAGTCAAACGTTTGCTGGATGTCTGGTTACTGCATTGTCTATTGCCACGCTGTCTCTTTCTGGCCTGCGTCTCGAAGCGCATTATGCGGTGGTAGTAATGCGATGGATGGAGTACATCGTTGTTATTTCCTTCACTGGTCGTGCGGTGTTGTATTGTGTATGGAATTGACGGTGCCCGTGATGTATTGACGAGTACCTGGAAAACGCGGTGGCTTCGTTTTCGTTACTTTCTATTGTTCGTTCCATAGCCGTTATCGTTGTCGTCGTTGTATATCGATTCGCTCACCATCTACGTCCGCTTCCAAAAAATGGAGTTTGTTGTATGGCAATGATTGGTTCACTGGTACACTACTGCTGGTACGCTTTCCACATGAATTGATGTTGATAAGCGGAGTTGGTAATTTGAGTGTTACGTACGTACTTAATAGTAGAGGCAGCGTTGCTCGTGTATCTTTACTATGTTGTATATGAATTGTGGCGTAGTATGTATTGTCAGCAAGAGCGCTTCGTTCAGCACAGCGTACTGAAACTACAGCGCTATCTGTCACATTTGGAGTAACCAAGCTGTTTCACCTTGAGAATTGCATAACGTGTTTGAGCAGCTGCCAGCAGCTGCTCGTTTTCCATTGCGTGATGCAGTCGAGCTCGTAATTGCTGTGTGATGAATAGTTTTGAGGTTATGTTCATAATGGCTACAAAGTGGAGAACTAATCGTTTAAGTTTTGTACACCGTTTTTTCGGTGCAAATGAATTATATTCAGGCATTGGTACCGCTGCTCCATTTTTTCTTCTTTCTTTAAATCTCTAAATTTCAAGGGCGCAAATGTTAATAAATGTGAATGGTAAGAGGTATTGAAGAAAGTAAATATTTATATAAAAAGTCAAAAATATGTATTAGTAATAATTATCCATTAAAGGATTATCGAATATGTGCTCATTAAAAATACATAAGAAATGAACTTGGGAACACTCAACGCCATCTTGTACGCTATTTTTACTTCCATAATATGGTTTCTCTTGAATGCTCATCAGACTGCTACATTTCATCACCTTTGCTCCATGTGCTTTGTCGTTAGTCATACATGTGTGTGTGTGGGTATAAACATAGGTAAATATATATTGAGTCCATTGTAATCCCAGCTCGCTAACGCGTTTTCTTCAAGCCATACTATAAATTCTTGTATTCGCTATATGTACATACATACATTTGGATGCGGAGTTTATCTTGCTACTCCAGGTGTTGATTGTGCGCTGATAAAAACTGTAAAGGTGGCACTACTCAGAATATCTTAGTAGGCTTTAAGAATTGCTAAAATTACAGCATAAGAGGAAATGAAGCATTGTGATTTTTATATTCCAGATAGTATATGTACGTATGTATACTCACCGTTTTTTTTTTTTTTTCTACTAACTGCTTTTCGGTCACTTTTTGCTTTACTGTTGTCAAAACGCTATTGACAATCTGGAGCTACGGATACCACGTCAGCGTGTGTATACGTTGACTAACTAACCCTCACCGAAACCAGCAGTGACGTAGTCATCACAGAGAAGTTATTTGGTATTTTTTTATCTTTGTATTGTATGTAGATATATGTTTATAAGTGTACGTGAACATGAAACCGTATTGGACTTTTAGTTACCAGCTACTAAGTGGTTTGGAACTTTGAATAGTTGTCTACAAAGGCAGTCAGCGAATTTTGTTCACGTGGTTTTAGGGTTTCACATGTTTCCGCAATGGGAAGGCTTTGAACATTTTTCTATGTTGTGAAACCTTTATGCTTACATGTATGTTTATATGTTTGTTTGTATGCTACTAATTTTAAGAATTTGAATTTAGAAGCAGCACAAGTAGTCTTTTTACTGAATTCTCCAATTAAATGAAAAAAAGTTTCAAGTCTAGACATTGCTGTCGAGAATGCTTGGAAGTGCGTATTTACAATCATAAGGGCAGGTAAGTTATGCACAAAATACGAAAATTATTGACATTTTCTGATATAAGTTTCTTGTGCTTTCAGATTTTATTAAAAATCGGAAAAATCTTTGAGGATTTCGAAGGCAATGCCCTAGATGGCATTTTGGTTATAATTGAGACTAAAAATTTGATACAGGATTGGTGCCACGATTTTTTTCATAAGAACATATAAAATTGACAATTAATTTCTGTCGCCAAAATTTCCTAAGAAATCTGTTTCAATTACTTTGAACGACTTCAAGTTAAGCATTTTTCTTTTAATTTTAATTGAAGTTTCTAACAATAATATTTTTATTGTAAGATAATTTTAAAAATATTTGTATAATTAAAATTATTGTTTATTGTTAAAGTTAGATTTTATTGCAGTCACAAAAAGCCAGTAGGTTTATGTATGCGATAATCATATTGGAATGAGTGGCTGTGTGATGCTGTATAATTCGAAGAAATGTAATGCGGTGTGAGCGAGGTGAATGAACATCAAATGGACCACCGCCCAGTTGAATCGAATGAAATGCTTACTATTATCACACCCCAAAGCTATGTTATGGCATGCAAATCATATATACATTCTTATATATATTCATCCTATAGCTTTGTGATACATATTTGCTCTAACTGAAATTGTTGAATGGTTTGCAGGTCTCTCTTACCTGCATAATTAAGGAAATACGGAGTCATAAATAAAATGCATAATACACACATATGTATATATGTACATACCTACATATAATTTAAGTTTGTATGTACAAATGTTCGTATTCACACATATGTAATTATATTTATGCAAATGTATTTCTAAATATTATAAGTATGCATGTATGTATGTATGTGCGTATTATACATGCATATGTATATATTTTAATGTGTGCATATAATACAAGGATACATACATATACATATGTATTTGTTTCGGCATGGGTAATTTTCTTTATTGTTATTCGATATTATTTTATTCTATGCTATATATATGTATGTACATATGTATGTGCTTTTGCCGGAATAATAGCATATAATAAATTTTTTTTTGATGCAGAAGTTTGGCGCTTAAGCAGCATATATCCACATACATATGATGTATGCATGTTAGGTGCTGCAAAGATGTGTGCAAAATTCTTAAGTATATGCAGTTTTCCCGTATAAATCTACTTACATACGTATATTTGTATATAAATGCTCATAATAATTTTGTTAATAAATAATTATCTGTAGATAAATTTGTATATATGTATTTAAATATGTATTAATTGCTCTATATGCATACGCATATATACATATACGTATGTACTAACGTTTATGCATCGAAGCATGTTTTGTGTATGCAATTAGTTGATCTTTGGGGCTATGTATTTCAACTCCAACGCTAAGTAACAAAGGTATATACTTATGTATACATTTTCATATACGTGTATACAGTTGTGTTCAGAAAAGTAGCAGCAGACTTCTAGAATTGAAAAATTGCAATTATTTTCCCAGTTACCATTTTACCAATTTATTTATGGGAAATTAAACACAACTTAAAGTACAACTTAAACACATAAGGGAGTTATATAATGTCATTATACATAAAATTTACAAAAAGAAAAAGAAAATATCAAATATATGACAAAAACTTTAAAAAATATTGTTTATAATAGAATTTTTATATTGAATTATATTAAAAAGTAATATTTAGTGGCTTAACTACAAAGCATTCACGTTGCATGGAGTCGATTAAGCTTTGACACCTTTCGACTGTTATTGAATACCAAGCAACACGTATTTTCTCCCATAACTCCTAACTTGTTTTGGGTTTTGATGAATCTATAACACTCTTTACATCTCCCCACAGATGCTCTATAGGATAGATATCTGGATACTGAACCGGCCAATCCATCATTTCGATATGGTTTTTCTGGAAACACAATTTAAATTTAAAAAGCAATAATACGCTGAAAAAATATTTGTTTTTTTTTTCTTATTTTATATTTAATTTTGTTTAATTTTAATAGGTTTACTTTATTTTGTTTTTTTTTTTTATTTTATTTCATTTTACTTTTTGATTTTATTTTACCTGCTTTTATTTTTATTTATTTAATATTTTTAAATTATTTATTTATTTTTAAATTGTTTATTTATTTTTAAATTATTTATTTATTTATTTTTAAATTATTTATTTATTTTTAAATTATTTATTTATTTTTAAGTATTTATTTATTTATTATTAAATTATTTATTTTTAAATTATATATTTATTTTTTAAAATAATTTGTTTTTTGTATTTCTTTTGTTTTTAATTTATTTTATATTTTCATCTTATTTTACCTTATTTTGTTTTATTTTTTTATTAATTTTTTTTTTATTCATTTATTTTTATTTATTTATTTTTATTTAATTTTAATTAATTTAAATTTATTATCTTTTTTTGAATTCAATTCAATTTAAATTAACTGAATATAATTTTGTATATATTGGATGAGTGCATAAGTTCGTGCCCGATTTCAAGTGCAAACTAAAATTGAAATTTTTTGAAGAAAGCGCTTTTATTGATCAATTATGTATTCGCCATCATGTTCGGCAATCCACTCCCAACGTTCAACCAATTTACGGATGCCTGATTCATAGAAATCGCACGGTTTCTCGTTGAAAAGGGTGTCAAGGTGGTTTTTGACGTCTTCCACATTTTTAAATTTTTTTCCATTCAAATTGTTCTGCAGCGATCGAAACAAATGATAATCAGAAGGTGCAATGTCGGGTGAATATGGGGGATGCGGCATGATTTCCCAATTCATCTCCTTCAGTTTGGCCAGGGTCGGTTTTGCAACATGTGGCCTGGCGTTGTCATGATGGAAAAGAACTCCTTTGCGATTGGCCAAAATCGGACGTTTTTCATCAATTGCTTTCTTCAATTCGACCAATTGCTGACAATACTTGTTGGCAGTGATCGTTTCTCCAGCTGGCAAAAGCTCAAAATAGATCACGCCTCGGATATCCCACCAAATGCACAGCAGTACCTTCATCGGATGCAATCCACCTTTCGACATCGGTTCCGCCCCTTCGTGTGCCTGTTTCCATGTTCTTTTGCGTTGAACATTGTTGTACAGGACCCATTTTTCATCACCAGTCACGAGCCGATCCAGAAAAGGTTCGTTTTTGATCCGTCGAAGCAAAGAAATTGCTGTTGACATACGGTCCACTTTGTTCTTTTCACTCAACTGATGTGGCACCCATGTATCGAGCTTCAAAGTGTACCCAACCTTTTTTAAACGACGAAACGCAGTTGATTTGTTGACGTTCAATTCACTGGCAACCTCTTCCGTCGAAATACGTGAGTTATTCGCAACTAAAGTCCTTAGAACATCGTCATCAAGCTCAGAAGGCCGTCCACTGCGAGGTTGATCTTCGAGGTTAAAATCTCCAGAACGAAATTTCGCGAACCATTTCTTTACTGTGCGGAGTGCTGGAGCACGGTCCAAATAAACTTCGCGAATATCTTTAATTGCAGCGCCCACTGTTTTTCCTTTGCGGAATTCGTATAACATAATATGACGCATATGATCTTTTTCGTTGTTCATCTTCCATGCGTCTTTTCACTAAGCAACTCAAATCAAAATGAAGTTATTTTATGCTTGATTTATAGTTCGGACTGTCACCTTTCCAACGATATATAATATGTATATATTTCTTTCACGAGCGCCACTCTCAAACGATTCGTACGGCATCCAGCGGAATCGGGCACGAACTTATGCACTCATCCAATATTATCAAACATTTTAATTTAATTGTTATTTTTAATTTCATTAAACATTTTAATTCAATTTAATTTTATTTGTTTAATTCCATTACTATTTTATTATTTATTTTATTATATTTTTTGTTTTATTTTATTTGTTTATTTTATTTATTAATTTTGTATATTACTTTATCATTTTTATTTTTTCCTTATTTTAGTTTAATTTTGTTCAATTTTAATTGATTTTATTTCATTTTGTTCGCTATGTTTGCTTTTTTTGTTTTATTTTATTTTATTTTAGCTTATTTTATTTTTAAATTCTTTCTATATTCTTTTTAAATTATTTATATATTATTATATTTTATTATTTATTTATCATTTTATTTTATACTTTTTATCTTATTTTACGTTATTTTGTTTTATCTTATTGTTTTAATTTAACATAAATTATTTTTTTTCGATTCAATTTAATTTAATAATTTCTTTAATTGAATTTCATTTAGATTATTTTATTTTACATTTTAATTTAATTATTATTATTACTTGTAATTAAATTTTTTTATTTTAATTTTATTTTATTTGTTTAATACTATTATTATTTTTTTAATTATTTTATTTCATTTTACTTATATCACATTATTTATAATATTGTTTTCTAAATTCGTTTTACTTATTTATATTTTTTTATCGAATTATTGAACTAATTTTTCTGTTTATTTTTTGTTTTAATTTCATTTACAAGTTTTTTCCACTCAATACAATTATTTATTATATAAGTGTACTTCCTTTTATCCTTACGCTATTAGCCAGTTGCATGCTTGGACGCACATATACGTATAAGTATGTTTGAATGTACATACGAGTACATATAAATGTGTTTGCAACTGTAAATGGGCACTTAAGTTTGTGCATATTCGATATGTTCAAATGTATGTACATACAAATGTATGGTATGTATATGTGTATATCCCCTATATACTCATTAGTATATAATTATTTGTAATGCATTTCGACGCACTTATTCGATTTATGTTAGTTACATATTGGTGTATACTAAACACAGCAGAAATGTATATGTAAGCAATTTCAAAGATAATTATGTATGTTTGTGTGTGCATGTGTGTGTGTGCTTGTGTTTCATTTGTGTTTGTCTTTAATCATTATCCTTGCCAAATGACAAAGGGTTTGTGTTTAATCGGCTTGAGTGCTTTTACGGGCAATGCAAAACAAATCAAAAGCACACATACCATACATACATACTTATTTCCGTGTGTGTACTCGTATGCATAATGACATTCAATTTAAATATGAAATTAAAATTTTCAATTAAATGCAATTGTCGTCAAACAAAAATGTTCAGATTTTGTTGCTGATTATCCTTTTTGGATTGGATAAGAGTTTCAGTGTTAGGAATAGCTATGTACATACATACATACATGCATATGTATACATATATGATGATTGTTTGCCTGTTTATTTTGACCTCTTGTCTTTGCGGCTTGGTGATATGCATAATGTCAC
Source organism: Ceratitis rosa (assembly GCA_037013455.1). Lineage (NCBI taxonomy): Eukaryota > Metazoa > Arthropoda > Insecta > Diptera > Tephritidae > Ceratitis > Ceratitis rosa. Next base: position 18,253,283 of record JAWMAG010000054.1, read on the forward strand.
TTTGTGTTGATGTTCACATGCAAGTACATAGGTACTTATGCATGTATATGTATACATACAAATACACACAAGTCTATATTCAATCGCTCGTACACGTAAACCAAAGACGTAAAACCCCTTTATATTGTAGTTGTAATGCAGCTTGTGGAGTATGAGTCTCCATTAGTGCGGGTTGAGACGGTTGGTGTTTGGCTTATTAGTATATACATATAAATGTAGCCACCAATACAGAGTGTTTTGTTGGTACAGCCAAGATGTGTCCGTCGTCTACTTGGCATACTATTTTGTGCAAGGAAAAAGGTCATTGACATTGCTGCCGTTGACGAGCTATTGTTGCTGCTGCTGCTGCTGTTGCTGTTGTTGTCGTCCTTTCCTCCTGTTGCCTGCTTAACTCTCATTATAACTACTGTTATGTATGCTACCGCTCCTGTTTCAGGTTTACTTGTTGTTGTTGTTTGTTTGTTTTTGCTGCTGCTACTGTTGCCGGCTGGCCGGCCGGCTCGCCGGTGGTAGGCGTAATTTGCGGCGTCAATTTAAAATCAATTTCCTGAAATGAAATTATATGAATTTTCTAAATTTAATTTGCACATTTTATAGTTATAAATAATTAAAAAGTCGTTTAGAGTTACAAGAAATTAATTATTTAGCATTCTCAAACTTATGGAAAATGCATAATTGTATGCGCAAGAAAATTTATGTGTATGTAATATTTACATATATATGTATATTCACTTTTGAATAAGAAATTAGACAAAAAAAATCCGCCCAAAAGTATGTGGTAATTTTTAAATAAAATTCAATAATAATTTATTTACATACATATATATAATGGGCGCTTGGTAACCGCTGAGTGGATTTTCGGCCGAGCTCCTCCTTCAATTTTTGGTATGCGTCTTGATGTTTTTTCCCAACAAATGAAGGGATAATTTATTTCCGCCACGTAAGCCTGTTGGGTTTTTACGAGAAGCTTTCTTTATTTCATGTCATTACTTAGTAATAATAAATGACTTAAATTATTGTCACTGAAATTGAAGGTAAACAAAATCTTAATCTTTTAGCAGTATGAGGGGCCTAAGAGTATGCAACGATTCTTGAAATCAAATTTTAAACTAATTTAAAATAATTTTGTTGATTAGAACAATAAAAATGTCGTGAATATTAGTAAACATCTATTCAAGAAAAAAATTTGAAAACATTTTTGAAAAAAAAATTAACTTGAAATGTAATAAAAAAGTATTATATAGGATTACTTAAGGGTAGAACGGCCATTGATAAAAGAGAATGCCACCGTTGTTTGACCATTAGGTTTTGCTGTCGAATGAAACGTTTTGCTTTATGAAACTTAACTAATTGCCCAGAGCAGTGCTGTCGATTCTCAACGGTTTCAGTTTCACAGTTGAGAAGGGGACTTAGTAAAAAAAAATCATCCGTGCGAGCGCTAACACCTAAGCTCTTCAAGAAAGTTTTTGTCTGTATTATTTGGTATTAACTTGAAAACTCGCTAAGTTAATAAAATTTTAGTATAATAACTATTTTGAGCCTAAATATAGGCAAAGATTTTTCAAAACAGCTATATTCGAATTAGAAATTAATATATATCAAAAAATTTCCTGCAGTGAGGCACGCTTGTCGTACGATGCGACTAAAATTCAACAGTTTCCGCAACAGTCGGGGGGGGGGGGGGGGCTTTTTTACCGGAACGACTTGGATTTCTATCCGGCCAAGGATTGTCACTACCGCAAATTTGCTAAAAACTACTTTTGAAATTTTTTTCCGGCTATTGGTCTACATTTTGTTAGAATTAAATTTTTTTTATATAAATAACATTTGCGATTATAAGCAAAACAAACGAGTGAGTTAAGCTGATTGTTCTCTTTGTTGTTCTCAAGCCTAAAAGTATGCAACGAATTTTATAAAAATATGGGTAAGTCAAGTAAGACAAGTCTTATCCATATTTTATAAAATTTGTTGCATACTTTTAGGCTTGAGGACAATAAAGAGAACAATTTCGTTTTTTTTACTCCTTTTCGCATACAAAAAAAACTAGAGCTGGCAAAACATACCGTTATATTTGTAATCATAAGACTCCTGTTTTTTTCTGTACCTTAAAAAAAAAGATTATAGAATTTTCGAAAATTGATTTATACATACATACATATATCCGTGATATTCTTATACTCTACATGCGCTTATAACATATTTTTCTTCTTCTATTACTACTTTCAGATAAATCCCGATGATCAATTATCCCTACGCATATGTCATGCGTGTATCAGTTACCTGAATTCCTGGCAGAGCTTCAAAAACCGTTGTATTGGCTCGCAGAATAAACAACGCAATTGGTTGGATACGAATAAGCGGCAGCAATTGCTCGATAACAATGTGAGCATATCAACGATTGGTGCAGATGGCACCACACAGCATCAGCAACATACCGAAGAGAATGAAGCAGCGACAAGTTTGGCATCGTCGATTTTGGATGGAATTTCATCGTTGAAGAAACGAAAATCTTTAACTGTTTATGTGAGTCCTAAAGAAAACCCCACAGCTTGTACAACTAGTACTACCACTACTACTACTACTACCACTAGTACTATCACTACAACTAGTACTACTACTACTACCACTACAACTAGTACTACTACTAGTACTGCAGTTACTACTGTTGCTACTATTTGTAACATTAATACTACTAATACTACTACTACTGCTGCTAGTACTACCACTATTTGCACAGCTGCTACTTCCACGTCTAGTAGTCGCCAGCTATTATTATCAACTGTAACAGCAGCAACAGCAACAGCAACAACGTACCATGCGAAAAAGGCACAAACACAGCATGCTGCACAACAAGTGCTGTTGGATCAACCAATACCATATAGGAAATATAGTAGGCAATATACGACGTCTAGTCAAAGTGGTGTTGCCGTTGCTGGCGCTGCTGGTGTTGCTCGGGTGCCATCAACGGTGGCAACATTGCCACAGGCAGCACCCCGACGCGCAAGGCATTATCAGTATCGTAGTCGTCAGCAGCAGCAGCAGCAGCACCACCATCATCATCAGCAGCAACAGCAAAAAGAATTGCAGCAACATGTGCAAGCTGAAGTGGAAAAGTATCATAGGCAGCAGCAACAGTTGCTGTTCGAGCAGCAAAAGTTGTTGGAACAACAGCAATTGTTGCAACAACAACAACAACAGCAGCAGCAGTTGCAGCAGCAACAACAATTGCAACAATCATTGCAGCAACCAATACAATTACAGCCACTTGCTGTTGCCACTGCTGCCGGCGCCGTCGCAGCCACAGCCACAGCTTCGTCGTCGTCGTCCACCAACGCGGCAGCATTTCAAAGTGCCGCACAGCAATTGCGTTTATTTAGACGTTACACGTACAACAACGTAAACGTATCGGGAACAACGTTTTTGCATATACATATATACATATTTTTGCATATCTATATACTTAGATATATTTTTATAATGTTGTATTTGCGTTTTTTTGTTATCATATAATCGAATCAAAGCGTTTGGAACCGATTGGCAAAGCAAAATTTGTATCATCAACATGCTTCGAAAATCCAAAAATTTTATTATTTTTATACAAATTAGCTAACTACAATACATACTAACACACTTTTTGGATATAAAAATTATTTAATATTTTTCCAGCAAATTCGTTAAATCATTTTATAACAATAAACCTTGTACCTAATAATACCTCTTTACCCATAAAATATGAAAATCTTTTCATCTATCATCCACAGCCTCTACCAGCAGTCGACATTAAGGACGAACCAATAGATCCCGATGATGATTACAATAATAAACAGCATGATGAGTCCGATGATATGGTTGATCCCACACTTTTCTTAGAACGCACCGAAGAGGAGGGCGATGAGGCACTTATGGTATGTGTTGCTTTTCTATAAACAATTTTAAGTTCTCATATTGATATTATTTCATAACTCTCTACACAGGAGCACATGGCCTACCCATATGAACCGTCACCACCGCCACCGCCACGTCCACCTATTGAACTTGCCGCACTTGTCGACACTAAGGAAGCCGCCTGTCGTGCTTGCAATCTGAAGTTCTCTACACGCGCCAATGCACGCCGACACGAGCGGAATTTACATCCCAATCTCTTTGAATTGTCAACATCAACAACAAATAATATGCCTGTAACAAAACCAACACCTGCGCTAGCTGCCGCTTTGGAACTACAACGTGCCTCAGCTGCTGCAGTTGCCGCTGCGGAAGCGAAGAAAGCCGCTTCGGGCTTGATAACGCCACTCAAGTATCGCCAGGAGGTGGTAAATGCCTTTAACAAATGTGAAATCGGCGGTTTCGATTATGAGCATCCCGAGAAGTATCAACATCATTTGACAGATGAGAAAATCGTTTTCCTACAACAGAACGATGAGTTCCTGCGTCAATATCAAAGTATGACCTGTCGCTGTTGCAATAAAACCTATTCAACTTATAAGAATTTCATGGCACATATGCGTAAAAAGTATCTAACATTGCCGCGTAATCTTTGCTTTAACTGCCTGAAATTGAACGATTCGAAGGCATTGTTCATATCGCATTTGAAACGACGCAATTGTATAAATCTCTACAAAGTATTGCATGCGTTAATGGCGAAGGATCAGAATTTCGCCGCTGCAGTGACAGCCACGGCAGCTGCGGTGCCTGATAAGTTGCGCGCCAAAGAGTTGCTCGTGAATAAAATGTACGAATGCAAATTGTGTCCGAAGAAATATCGTCTCAAGTTGGAGTTTCGTTCACACGTCTACGATGAGCATGCCGATATGCAACGCAAGGACACAATGCAGAAACAATGCTGCTATTGCGGGCTGGAGTTGGATGATCCAGCTGAACGTAAACGTCATTACAACAATATGGATTGTATTGTTTCGTTGCGTTGTGTTACATGCGATGCCAAATTCGATAATCATCAGAAATTCCTTGATCATGTGTATGAAAAGCATTTGGCCGGCTTTGGTGAGCAACCGGCAACAACTACATATACCATTAATACCGACAATTCGCCGGGTAAAATGTCAAAAGGCTTGCGTACACTCCTAGATGCTGCCTCCACCGATGAGTCGCGCAGTAGTCATCATGCTAGTTTCACATCCTCACAGCCGAAGTCAACATATTTTTCACGTATGCCACAAGCGTGCCCGATATGTGATCAACAGTACAATAACTACAATAATGTGCTGCGTCACATGGAATCCAAACATCCCGATCAATTGCCACAAACTTATAAGTGTGTCAAATGTGGCATTGGGTATCCACGGCTATCTAATTTGCGTGAGCATATGGTAAACGCTCATTCTGCGGATAAAGCACGTCATACCGGTTTTGAGTATATTGTAAATGCGGATGCGGTTAAAATTGCCTATGGGCCACAGCAGAACGTCTACACGGGTCGTTATGATTATGTGATGAAGGATTTAATGTCGATAACCAATGGCGGTTCGATTGGTAGGTTTTACGTAGAGAACGTAAAGTAAAATTTAAGTTATAGAAAATGTTTTTCGTCTAATCTTAACACGATTGTGGGTAAATATGGATGGTATTTGATTTAAGTACAATGCTTTAAATGCGCTAAAATGTAGACAAAGTTTAAAATGTGTACTGAAAAACTGAAATTGCAACAAGGTTTTAAGGCAAATTTTAACATTTAAAATTTTGAAAACATATTTTTATTCTATATTCTTGGAAGGAACTTTAGAGGTCTAATATACTCCGTTTTTTCTGCAAATTAATAATGCAAAAAATATTATTTTTGATATTATAATTATTTTTTCTTTAATTTTTTATTAAAATTTTTTAATTAAATATTTTTTTTTTAATTTTTTATTAAAATTTTTTATTAAAATTTTTTATTAAAATTTTTTAATTAAATATTTTTTTTTTAATTTTTTTAATTCAACATTTTTTTAATTAAACTTGTTTAACTTTTTTTTTAATTTAGCTCTATCCAGCTTTTACTATTTCAAGCACATATCACTTTATGTCCAGTAACTTATTTTCTCTATGCCGGCAATTAATTCATTTTCAAATGCATATTTTAAAATACATATTTGATCAAAAGTTTACTTTTTCGCACATCGCTAACATATAATTTAAATGAAAGCTTAATTTCCGTTTTTAGCCAAAACTTTTTTAAATTAAAAAATCAAAAAAATTTTTTTTTATATTTATTCAATCTCTTAAAATTGTTTTTAAATTAAAATTATTTTATTTTTTATTTATTGATTCGATTATTTTGATAAATTTTATTGTAATATAATTTTAGTTTTTTTTAAATAAATTTTATGTTTTCAATTAAATTTTTTAAATTTAATTAATTTTTTCGAATAAAACTTTTTTAAATTTAATTAAGTTTAATTTTTTAATTATTTAATATTATTTTATTTTAATCTTTTTAATTTTATTTTATTTATTTTAATTTTTTAATGTTTTATGTTTTAATTTGTTTTATTTTTTTTTTAATTTGTTGTTTTATTTTTTTTTTTAATTTGTTGTTTTATTTTTTTTTTAATTTGTTGTTTTTTTTTTTAATTTTTTGATGTTTTTTTTTAATTTTTCAATTTTTTTTAATGTTTTAAATATTTTTTTTAATTTTGTAATTTTTTAATTTTATTTTATTTTAAAATTTTTAATTTTATTTTATTTTAAGTTTTTTAATTTTATTTTACTTTAAATTTTTTAATTTTATTTTATTTATTTTTTTAATTTTAATGTTTTTTAATTTTAATTATTTTTAATTTTTAAATTTTTTTATTTTTTTTTAATTTTTTTTTAATTTTTTTCTAATTTTTAATTTTTTTTAATTTTTAATTTTTTTAATTTTTATTTTTTTTAATTTTTAATTTTAATTTTTTTTCATTTATTTTTTTTTTTAATATTTATTTAATTTAGCTCTATCCAGATTTTAAGTAATTAGTTTATTTCAAAATATTCTTTGCTTTTAAGCAAAAAAAAAAATTAATGTTCAAATGGTCTTTTATTTTAAGTATTTATTTATATTTAAGTTTTTTGTGTTTTTTTTTTTACTAACATACATACGTATTTACAATTGTACTAATTTTACTTTTAACTCTCCTATCATCCACACAAATCCAGCCGACGACGATGAGAACTCCAGTGAAAATGCAGTGAAAAAAATGCGTACGGACAATGGTGCGGCAGTGACAACCAGTACAGGCTCAGCAGGCGGCAGTGGCAACATGTATAGCAGCCTGAAGGAATGTCCCATTTGCAATGCGGTCTTTAGCAATAACATCGGTTTGTCCAATCATATGCGCTCGCACAGTGCCGCTGCACAAAATAGCATCTTATCGCCAGGTGGCTTGAATACTAGCAAATCTACACCCAGCGGCCTCACTATAACACCAACACCACCAACAAAATCCTCCACGCCACCAGCTATGCAACATCAGACAGCCGTACAAAAGGCGATATTTAAGCGTAGCCTCGAACAGGCAGCCGATCGTCGTTTCCGTCGTATGCGTTGTCGGCTCTGTCAACGTCGCTTTTCTTCGAAGAAGTCCTATCGTTTCCATATGCTCAACGATCATCAAATACGCAATGTACAGTTTATTAAGTGTAAGCTATGTGATGCCGAATTTGCCTATGAGAAGGGACTGAAGGTGCATATGTTTAAAATACACAATACGCTGTTGAAGGATGAGATGATCGTTAAGCAATTTGAATGTGATATTTGTTCGATTGTGTATCGCAGTGAGGAGCAGTTGTTGCAGCATAAAAAGAGTGTACATGGTAGTGCTGCGCAAGCTGTTGAGTCCCTTGGTGATGATACTTTCGGTGCTGCTGGTGGTGCTGATGCAAGTTCAGCTGCAAATCCAGCCGATCGTTCGGGCATATCGACGCCGGTGAGTGGTGTGGGCGCTGAGCGCAGTACGTTGGACACGTCTACAAGTGGTCCGTTGTATTGGTATCAATGTAAATATTGTCCATCGAATTTTAATACAAACAAAAAGTTAGCTATACATATAAATTCACACGACGAATTCGATTCAAATGATTATTCGTGCAAGGATTGCGGCAATGTGTATAGTGGACGTAAAAGTTTATGGGTAAGCATAGCAACAGTCGAAATACCGTACCTAAACTCGAATTTCATTCGCTTATTACTTACATTTTTACTTGTCCCCTTGCAGGTGCACCGTTACAAGAAGCATCCACAATATCCCGAACCTTCCGAGTGTGTACTTTGCAAGAAGGTCTTCTTCGACAACCAAATGTTAGAGAATCATATACCGACATGCAATCGTAAACCCATTACAGCCACTGGTGCTATGGCTGAAAACACTGGACCACCACCTGTTTACAAGCATAAGACGGGCGATGATGATGATGATGCGTCACACGATGCCAGTGGTGTAATAACGACCAGCGCGTTAGGTGGTGGGGAATTGGAGATAACACCCATACCGGCTAGCGGCGGTCTGAAGATTAAGTTACCCGAAGTATCGTGTACAATATGTGGGCAGCGTTTCACTGATCAAGAGTTATTCTCCAAGCATATACAAATGCATGAAATGGAATTGTATACGGATAATCCGTTGGCGGCCATGTTTGATACTGGCCCAGCGGATCCGAATCAATTCTATTTGGATCGGGTGAATGATAATGGCGAATACGCCTGCGATTTGTGTAATAAAACGTTTACGCAAATGACTGCACTTAAAGTGCATCGTAAATGGCATTTCAGAGGTGATAGCAAACAGGTGAGCTTTTGGGCTAGTGCAGTGAGGCTGGAAGCAAAATGTCCCATTGTTTTGGTGTTCGAAATTAAAAAAATTAAAAACTTAAATTTAGTAAAATTTAATGCATTGAAAGAGTAGAGTGGTGAAGGTCTAGAGTGGAAGATGGATTGGTAGAGGTAAAATAGGCTTATTAGGAACGGTAAAGAAAAGTCCGGGTGGCGTTTGGAGATTCATATCGAAATAGCGGGATAGAATTATGAAGAAAAGTAAGGAATATCATAAGGAGAGAGAGTAGAAGACATACATAAGGAGAAGGAATTGCGATGAGAGGAGAGATAAATTGAGAGTTAGCCATTGTTAGAAAAAAGTATAATAGATATCTTGAAGGGTGAGCAGCAAAGTGTAAAAAAGAAACAGGAAAGGAAAACAAGATGGTGAAAATAAGAAGATAGTAGTAGTAGAAAAACGGGATAGCGAGAGGAAAAAGGGCCATAGAGAGGAAAATGGATATAGATAGGAAAAGAGAAAGACAGAAGAAAAAGGGATAGAAAGAGCCGCTCCAACAACAACAACTGTACCAACAACACCGACACTAACAACAACAGTGAAACCAAAAGCAAAAACAACAACAACAGTGAAACCAAAAACAAAAACAACAACAGTGATACCAAAAGCAAAAACAACGACAACAAAAACCAAGCAGAGTTAAAAAGAGAAGAAATAGATTGGGAGAGAATCAAGAGACTAAGAGAAAGCATTAAAAAATATAAAACAGGTAGAGAGAGATAGAAAATTGTTTACTCAGGACAGGAAAACAAATTTTATTTGAATTTTAACTAAAAATTTCCAACATTTTTACGACTCTACCACCAATTGCATCCGTTGTATACAAAAACATTAGCAATCAAAATTATTTACAACTCGGCATTTTAGCTTTTCACAACGCGACCTCCGCACCAGTTACAAAAATAAATTAAATTTAATTGTATATTATCCCTGCCACGAATATTTGTACTAATTATATTCCATCCCACAGAGCCAAGTCGACGGGGATCATTTAGCCAATGCAGCAACGAGCCACTCCTCACAGATCCAGATCAACCATCGACATCCACTGGGATTACAAGCAGTGGGCCTTATGCCCAACCTCCATCAACACTCTTCAAAATCCCTGAAACGCAAACGCGAACTTAAATGTGAATACTGTCCCTCCACATTCATTAGTAACAACAACCTGCGTCGTCATATCTATGAATTGCATAAAGATGAAATTGGTAATTTGCCAGTGCCACCGAAAATCGAAATTGATCCGTATTTGCAATGTCGTCGCTGTCAAGAGCAATTCGAAACAAAGAACGAATGGATTGATCATAAGGTGGCCGATGCACGTGTAACCAAACCATTTGGACCCTTCCAATGGGGTTGTGATTTGTGCGGTGCGTATGTTTCACGCAAAGAGAAGTTGATTAATCACATCAACAATCACTTGAAGGAGAAGGAAATTGTGCCGGTAGACGACCCGCAGGAGGTTCATGATCAAAATCAGAATCATGCAAAGGCAACAGTGACAGCGACGGATGCAGGTACAGTTGCTGGGGATGTTGGTGAAGTGAAGGTGAAGCGAGAAATTGATGTAGATAACAACGAGCAGTATAATGATGTCGATAAAGAGGTAGAGGAGGATTCCGAAGAGGAAGCTGGTGAGTTAGATGGTGAAGTAGAGGAGGCAGAGGAGGGGGAGGATGAGGAGGAAGTTGAAGAGCAGCAAAAGGCGGTAAATGAGGTACGTAGGCCCGATGTAGATTCGGACATGGAAGAAGTTGATGAAGATGGTTCTGAAGAAGAAGCGGATGATGAAGAATACGAGGATATGGGCACCATGATACAGGTCAATATGACTGAACGCGCTAGTAATGAAGCGGCCGTAGAGCAAGATGATGATGATGATGGCGATGCCGAAGAAGACGCAGACGCAGACGCAGACGCGGATGATGCTGATGATATCGATGAAGATATAAATGACAATGTTGCCACAACAAATGGTCCGACTTATGGTCGTGTGCCACCGGCGACAACACAAGCGCAACCAAATCGCATATCAACAGATACAACAACTTCATATGATGATGACGACGATGACGACGACGACGATGATGATGAGGATGATAACGATTCGGATGCCGATAGTGATGCGGATACTGGCGATAGCTCATCGCAAGCGTCTAAAGCGCCAGCGCCGGCGCCCAAAGCACGTTTTTCTTGTGATCTATGCCGTTTGTTCTTCGATTCGCAGCAGGAGCTGCAGAAACATGTGAAAATGCATTTCCTTAATGGTCCCGGCTCGGTGTCACTTACCGAAATCAAGCCAAAGACGGGCAATAAGTCGAGCCGTAGCAGTAGTAGTGACGTTTTGGCGGTGTAGTAGTAGAAGTTAATAATCGCTGCACTTGCTACCTGCCAATGCTAAATATTTATATTACATACACTTATTTATAGTAATTTCAAATATTACATATACCGTTATTTTTCTTTTTTGTTTTATATTATTCCCGCTGAAGCGGAAATGAATGTTAAGTATTTTTTTTCAATTAGTTATATACTGTCTAATTTATTTACTTTGAAACATTTTTGATTGAGAATTAAATGGAAAAAAGGTTTTTGCTCGTTTTGAATTGCCAGCATTAAAATATAAATATTAAATGCAAACTCTTTTATTTATAATTTCAAGCAATGAAATAATATGTATGTATGTGGTAAACTTAAATATATATATAAACAAAAAATAAATATAAATTTTTGCTCTGCCGAATTTCATTTGAAAAATGAAGTTATTAAGCAACTGTTAATTGAGGCGTTTACTACATCAACATATATGTAATTATCTAACTGTTTACAAATTATATACATTATAGTATGCATAGAAATACCATTTAAGCGCTAGTGCTAGAAGAAATCTAAAACATTACCAATAAATCAGGAAACTTACTTTTAATTTGTTTTTTTTTTTTTTTCTCTTTCCCTTCGCGGTCTTAAACAAATTCTAATGAATATAAACGCGTACATGATGTAACTGTAAATGTGTTTATTTATTTATATTTTATTTTCGCAGTTTTTAAAATTTTTATTCAAAACAATTCGCATTAAAATTAAAATAAATATAAATTAGTATTAGAAACACTTACAAATACAAACTAGTTATAAGGCTTCAACCTGTAAACACATGAATTCAAGTAAAATTTAATTCAATAAATAATAAAAATTTATGAAAAAATTATATAAGTACATATGTATTTGGTCACGCAATGCGTTTGCATTCCAACAGAAATTGGTTGCAGAGCAAAGCATTATGCTCCTTAATTCGCTGGATAGATATTGCGCTGTGCAAGTGATGCTCAGGCGACATCAGAAGGTTTCCTGTCGCGGTCCTAAGGGCGATGTTTTGGCAGGCCTGTAACTTCTTCATCTGCGTCTCATTCGTCCCCGTTGCCCAGATCGGGGCAGCATAGTTTACGACCGGCCGGCCAATTGCTTTGTATGTTTTCTTTACCCCAGGTGCTGCCAGCTAGTGGTTTGAGGATTTTGTAGCGGCTCTGGAGTTTTGCGGTCCTATGCTAAGTGAAGGAGTGCAGGTTATTAAGTGTGACTCCCCGTAACTTTGGGTTATTTGTGGTCGGAATTTTGACGCCATCGACATTCACCTCAAGTTAGAGCCTATATTCCTTCGTCCAGCTGGTGAAAAGGGTAGCCGAGGATTTGGTCGGCTGTATTTGTAGTTGTCGTCCAGTAAAGAAGTGGGATAGGTCGCCGAGATAGCCGTTTACTTTATCGAGAAATCATCGCCATATGAGGCCTTTCTAGTGGAGGGGGGGAGTTATAATTCGAAGTTAAACAGTAATGAGGAGAGGACACCACCCTGCGGAGCCTCTTGTTTAATCTTCCTGAGTTTCGATGCTTGGCCTCGAAATTCTATCGATGATTGACGCCCACTCAGGTAGCCCTTGATCCAGCTCTCCAACCCCGGCAGTAATGAAGATTCCTCAATGTACGATAGTAGACAGTGTGATAAGCTTTTGACAAATCCAGTGCTACCATGGCAGTTCGCGCACACTGCCGGTTTTGGTTGAGGCTATTGACTATCTGAGTGTTTATGGCGTTAAATGCTGCCGTGGTATTGTGCACTTTGCGGAAGCCATGCTGATGTGCTGCTGGATTCAGATGATGTGCAAAAGTCGGAAGCAGTAAGACCTCAAGTGTCTTCGCTACTGTGGAAAGGAGAGATATCGGCCGATAGAACTCTCCCTTGTTGGCAGGTTTTTCCGGCTTAAGCAGAGGCACCATCCTACCGATTTTATACAAGTCGTCTATTTTTAGGGTGGTCAAAGATAGGTTGAGGACCTTGGTGAGGAAATCTGCTCCCACTGGTCCTAGATGTTTTGGTATCAGCATAATTATTCCGTCAGGGGCGATGCATTTGGAGGCTTTCGCTTTCGGACGAGTCGCGGACACCGTTCAATTATGGCATCAAATAACTGGCAAAGTGCATGCATCAGTTTCTTTACAGAATATGGCCCCAAAAAAAAAAAATGTAATTGTGGTAAGCTAAGCTTCATGATCCCATATAAGTTCTTATTAAGCGTATTGTGTGAAAGATTAAAGCCCACCGTTAGCGAACTTATTGAGTCTTATCACTGTAGCTTTAGACCAAACCTAAGAAATTAGTTTTTACCAGGTGTGTTTGTTGAAGTGTGCCGGTTTTACTAGTAGATGTCGCTAGCAATATGTATAAATTTCTATGATTTGGCATGTATGTAATTTTTTTCTATTGACATTAACCTACAGTGATTAGAACATGTGAGACATGGTTTCGTCAATTTAAAAGTAGAGATTTCGATTTGACAGACAATGAACATCCTGGTGCAGCGAAAAAGTTCGAAGACGAGGAATTGCATGTTGATCCAACCCAATCGCAACAAAAATTGGCAGAAACACTACATGTGACTCGAGAAGTAATTTGCCAACGTTTAAAAGCCATGGGAAAGATCCAGAAGTATGGAAAATGGGTGCCACACCACCTGAACGATAGACAAATGGAAAATCGAAAAACCGTTTGTGAAATGCTGCTTCAACGATTTGAAAGGAAATCTTTTCTGCATCAAATTGTCACGGGGGACGAAAAATGGATTTATTTTGAGAACTCGATGCGAAAAAAATCATGGCTTTCCCCTGGTGAAGCTGGCCCATCGACTGCAAGGCCAAATCGCTTTGGCCGTAAGACAATGCTCTGTGTTTGGTGGGACCAGTGTGGTGTGGTGTACTACGAGTTGTTAAAACCTGGTGAAACGGTGAACACGGATCACTACCGACAACAAATGATCAATTTGAATCATGCGTTGATCGAAACGGTCGGATTGGGCCCTAAGACATGGCGAAGTTATCTTGCAACATGACAACGCGCCGTCTCATACTGCTAAACTGGTGAAAGACACATTAAAAACACTTAATTGGGAAATATTATCGCACCCGCCGTACTCTCCAGACCTCGCACCGTCCGACTATCACCTTTTCGCATCGATGAGACACTCCCTTGCAGAGCAGTGCTTCGCTAATTTTGAAGAAGTCGAAAAATGGCTCGTCGAATGATTTGCCTCGAAAGAGAAAAAGTTTTCTTGGAATGGTATCCATAATTTGCCTCAGAGATGGGCGAAATGTGTAGAATCCAATGGTCAATACTTTGAATAAAAAAATTTTGAGATTCCTCTGAAAATTAAGTGTTTTTTATCAACTAACACCCCTGGTTAATCCACTCTTGCTAAAAGATGCCGCTATGGACTGAAACGGCAATAGAAATCCCGTTCTGATAAATGATGCAGAAGCGTGGGGGATGACGACAGCTGATGAGTATGCGCTAGGAGCTTTCGATAAAGGATTTGCGAATGGCGGTCATGGCTAATGAGCTATACGAGATATACGAAGACTTTGATATAGCTCCGCGAATAGGGTGACATCGGCTACGCTCGTTAGGTCATGTTTTCCGGTTTGAAACCTTCGCTTGGTATTTCAAGTTGGCACCAAGAAGCGGAAAGAAGGCTACAGACACCAAATTAACAATTCCTCGTTAGATAATTACAATAGCTCCTTATAGAATTTTCAATGCCGGAAAGTCCTTACGACTTGCCTTATTTAGTTCACACGGTGACGCATTTGAAAATGTTTCTTAGCTTGCGATAATTTGTAATAAAGACGCCTACACGCACAGTTGCAGCAACAAATTGTTTCCGTTGTAATTCCGCTTTTGGCTGCTAAATTTTCATCTACCTGTTTTTATTAGAAATTTACTAAAATCCAAAAGTTCCTGCGACAGTCGGATCTTTATACCGGAAGGACCTGGATTTTTATCCGTATCCGGCCAAGAACTGTTACTCTCCCAAACTATTTGGCAGAATAATTTTGCGGCTACAACAACAACATCAACTAGGTGACGTCGTGCGGCTGGGCGGAAACAATTAGGCTTATTTTTCCTCTTGCAACCTGTGGCGGCCGCGGTAGCCAAGTTGTTAGCATTGCGTACTGGCATTCGGAAGTCTCGGGTTCAAATCCAAAAAGTTGTAGAAAATGAATGTAAATAAAAAATTAAGCTAAATTTTCCAATTGCGGTTGCCCCTCAGCAAGGAATCTCAACCCCTCCGAGTGTATTTCTGACATGAAATGAAAGTTCCTCATAAAAAAAACCATCAGCCATTCGGAGGCGGCTTAGTATAAAATGTAGGTCCCTCCATTTGTTGGAAAAACATCAAGACGCAAAACCGCAAATTCAGCGGTCACGAAGCGCTGGTTCTCTATAAATTGAAACCAGAACGTTTGCAACTGCGAGCTCTTTGTGATCTTGGTTAGATCGAGGATCTTTTTGTACTCATAAAGGGATTTTAAATAAAAATCAATAGAGTAAAATTATCTTGCCCAACTATGCTTTAACTTTTTTTTATTGCATTCAATAGCAAATTTGCATCGTCCTCCATAGTGGGCTAACCACCAGGCAAAGGTTTGGCCGAAAAATTATAGCAAAAACTCGGCGAAATTATTGAAAGATGAACCTCCTTTACTTGCCATTCAAATTTTTATTTATTTATGATATTCGTAGCTTATACATACATATATATTTGTTATGTTTTATTATTTAAAAAGTTTGTTGTTGTTTTTTGTTGCTTGCCATACGAGTACATAGTTAATTTACAAGTACCTAAAGTTTTTGTTATTATTATTATTATTATTATAATTATTATTATTATTATTGCATATATTTTTATGTTGTTTTTGTGTAATTTATAAATAATAAATATTTTTGTTCTTTATTGTAAATTTAATTTTTAATTCCACGCTCTATAACATTTATGCACAGACATACATACATTTAGGTAAATATAAGTGTGTTAAGTGATTTTCCATAGCTTTTCAAGTTGCATATTATCGATTCGATTTATATTTTTAGTTTTAGTTTTAGATCTATTTCTAAGTTTTTAATTTTTTATAATTTTTTTTTTTATATTTTTAATTTTTTTTATTTATTTTTAATTGTTTGATTTCATCATTGCATTGCATACTTTTATCCCTTCATTAATATTGGTGTTAAAATTTCTTATATCATCAGTTAGTATTTGCTCACAATCTATCGTGTTTGTATGTATGCATGTATGTATGTATGTATTATACATTATTACTTATGTAGAATATAACATAAACGTCTGTATGTACGACACGCAATTTCAATTCTCTAACAGCAACCTATAAATGAGTCTCTTCTACTTATGTACATACATACCTATATATTTATTTATACAAACACTTATAAAGTAACTAATATTAGATATAGTACCCTTTATATGTAGTTATTTATATAATTATTCGGAAGATATATTGCATTTAAATAAACAAATTTCCATTATACTTAAGCTTTAATTATTTTTAATAATTATTGTTTAATTAAAAAAAATATATTTATTTAGAAATTACATATTTTATAATTTTTTAATTAATTTAATTGATTTAATTGCTTTAATTTATTAATTTAAATTTAATTTGTTATTTGCTATTATTGGTAAATGGTTAATAAATAATTAGAATTAGAAACTTTATTCAACAACGCTGGATATATTATATATATATTAGAATGTCTTTATTCAAAAAAAAAAATAATAATAATAATAATTAAAAATAAAAAAATAAAAATAAAAATATAAAAATAAATTTAAACTGCGATTCTTGTATGTAATATATAATTATATACGAGGCGTGACAATAAAGTAATGAGACTGATTATATTGCCGTGATTATGGTAACCCTGCCCTTTCACTTCTCCCGGCATCCTTCTCCTCTCCATTAGTATATTTGCCATCGCTCTAGCATGAGTAAACGTGTGCTCGTGGTGTACGTCAAATTCGGCGAAATATCTTCTGAAACGTACGCTAAAATTGTAAAAGTGCATGGTGATAGTGCTTTTATTCGTGTCCAGATGTATCGATGGCATGAAGAGTTTAAGTTTAAGTAAAGCTCGCATGAACAAGTCGAAGGTGAAAGCGATATGTCACCCTGTGACTTTTTTTGTTCCCTAGTACAAAATCGGCGGTCAAAGGAACCCATTTTGAGTCGATTGAGGACATCCAGGTGGCCATGACGAGGGTACTTACGGACTTCCCAGTCGAAGAGTTCCAGAAGTGTTACGAAGCTGGAATCGTTGTATAGCTGCCCAAGGGGACTACTTTGAAGGGGATGGCAGGATGGCATAGTTGTAGAATAATTTAGAAATATACGGTATTTATAGAATCAGTCTCATTACTTAATTGTCACACCTCGTATAATAGTAATATAAATTATTAACAATTTTTGAATTCCTTTGAATTTAATCTCATCATCGCACGGACTTCTAGCTACGATTTGATCTGCAATGAGTACTAAAATTTAAATCCAAACTTGTTGAAAGGAAGGAAAGTTAGATAAGCTGCAATGATGCAATTCCCCGATCTAGCCCGATCTGGTCACAAGGACCTTGCAGCTGCCAACTTCTTGGTGTTAGCCAGTATGCTATCCATACTATTCTTCTTTACTGACGTAAACACAGCTTGCCGAATCGGTTATAACCGAATCAATAATAGAGCGTCATTCGTTTTTTCATTTCGATGTTCGGTGCCAATTGGAAGGACAAAGTGAAGCTAGATTATACTCCAGCTGATTTTCCAAACCGAGCGGAGTTATCATACTTTCCCTGCTTCTACTGGTGGGTGTTGCGTTGAGTGCTTTTAATGCTGCCGTGGATTCGCCCATAGCGACGACTTGACCTAGCCAGCGTAGGCGTTGGCGTGTCACTTTATTCGCTGAACTATTTCAATGGCGGCCGCAATCGTCATAAGCTAGAGAATTCCTGATCACTGCAGCGTCTTTCAAGCTGAACTAACTAAAATGGCTTTCATTATTCATGACCACCCAACTGTAGTATAGTACCAGGGGTGTTAGTTGAAGTCTACCGGTTTTCTGCATCGAATTGTCACAGGGGACGAAAAAGGGATTTATTTTGAGAACCCGAAGCGAAAAAAATCATGGCTTTCCCCTGGTGAAGCTGGCCCATCGACTGCAAGGCCAAATCGCTTTGGCCGTATGACAATGCTCTGTGTTTTTGGTGGAACCAGTGTGGTGTGGTGTACTACGAGTTGTTAAAACCTGGTGAAACGGTGAACACGGATCGCTACCAAAAACAAATGATCAATTTGAATCAGGCGTTGATCGAAAAACGGTCGGAATGGGCCTGAAGACATGGCAAAGTTATATTGCAAAATGACAACGCGCCGTCTCATACCGCTAAACTGCTGAAAGACACATTAAAAACACTTAATTGGGAAATATTATTGCACCCGCCGTACTCTCCAGACCTCGCCACGTCCGACTATCAACTTTTCGCATCGATGGGGCAATTCCTTGCAGATCAGTGCTTCGCTAATTTTGAAGAAGTCGAAAAATTGCTCGTCGAATGGTTTGCCTTTGAAAGAGAAAACGTTTTTTTAGAATGGTATCCATAATTTGCCTGAGAGATGGGCGAAATGTGTAGAAACCAATGGTCAATACTTTGAATAAAAAAATTTTGAGATTCCTCTGAAAATTAAGTGTTTACTTTATCGAAAAAATCGGCAAATTTCAACTAACACCCCTGGTAAATGTCTCAACCTATCATAATACTATGTAACATATATTAAGTTACCAGTAAATCTCTTCATTGTAATCACACAAGATGTAAGGAAATCTTAAAAAAACTCTTGACACTAGACATCCCAGGAAATTGCGAGGCCGTCGAGCTAGCAAGAAGAGGTACAATCCTAAATACCTGCTTAGATCGACTTTGACCAACTAGGCTAATAGCAGATGGTACATGCTTTTGTAACCAGACAATTGATCGATACAAAAGGAACTAGTCTTTAATAATTCTAAATAGAACCTCCACGAGCATAACAACCAGCGTAATTACCGGACACCCTTTAATGGAACCAATGATAGAAGGATGATCTACTTCTCTAATGACTTCTGTTGCAGTTGCAGACACATATACGGGGAAGAATAGGAATAGGTCCGACATCGTTTCCTTGGTAATTTTTATTTCGACCGCCTTGCAGATATTGCGTCAGCAAAATACAACAACCTCGTGTGTTTATAAAACAAACAAAGTGATTTTATTATCTAGAAAGGTGAAATTAAGCTCTTTCGTAAGCACCCCATTGGTATAACAACGATCCAAGAGGCCTAAGTGCACTCGATTAAGGGACCCCGTGATTAGGCAACCTTATTAACTAACTTAAACAATAAACTTAAGACTTAAAAGCATCCTTTATAGTATGCCCTAGATGCATTAGCGGAAGAAACTCGATTAAGTACTTTGACTTTGACTCCACTTAACCAAGCAGTACTTGCTTTCAGATAATTTTCTCGGAGTGATGGAGTACTTTGTTGGGGGATCCAGTGCATTTAGAGCTTTTCTAATAGCCACCTTTTAATTTTGTTCTTGTGTTGTTTCAAAAAGCATAATTAAAGCTCAAAATCTAAAATTAAACATCATTATAAATTTTACAACTATGAAAATCATGTTTTACCTACAAAGTAAGTACAAAATCTAACCGTTCTCCGCCAACTTTATGGTAACGTAAGAAAACGTAACCCCACATATCCACAGACAATCAGGGATTGCTTACCAACTGTTATTTTAACAGATAATTTTAGACAATTAAATGGCCAGTTTTTATTTTGTGGGCACTTCGATTTCATAAAATAATCATCTTCTAAACTTAAAATATCAATGATGTTGCCAGCAGTAAGCTTACGTTCAAATGCAATTTTAGCTGTCAAAGTGGAAATCTGACAGTTGATGGCAGGCAAATAGGCTCTGACATATATATATTGCTAACCATTGGCAATTGTCAGTCTCCACGGAGAATTTGTTTTGTTTCATGTGATTGCCTGTGGAGATATGTTCTAAATACGACCGAAATACAGCATAGTTATGCTGCAACTACCCATTTTTCATACCACACAGCCGTAACAGCCGACTGGAAGAGGGATATGCATACGGGAGTTATCGACGCTGCTAAGAGCGACGAAATGTTGCCAGTTGATAATGTGTTTGCATACTTATTAAAGAAATTTATAATTTTCGTCAACAAATTTCATAATTTATATGTTCGAATATATACATATATATATATATGGTAATAAATAATTAATACGTATAACGAATTCAGTTTTCATTTCTTTTGAAAAAAAAACTACGAATATTCTTAGTTTATTTAATATTCGTTTAAAAAAGTCAATACTGGCAACCTTGTATAACAGCGAGAAATGAGCTGAGCCGGTTTTACGGAAAGAATCAAATCGCCGCTGGTGTCTGCGGCAAAGATAACTCTGCGGCACAACCGTCAGCAACGGAATCGGTAAGCGGTGATAACTTTTAATTTACATGGCGCTCTCATAAGTTAGGTTGTTAAGGATGGAAGGTATGTAAGATGGGTAGTTGCAGCATTAGATTTGACAAGAATCGTGAGTTTCGCAGATTTATCGAAACGAAAGGGAATTCAGAATATCAAAACTGCCGAACGAAGAAAGTTTTGATACAAGTTGAAATGATTATATTGATATTATATATAATAATATATTTTACATACTGATATTTATGTGGACTGCATAAAACCAATTTCTGAAAAATATAACCTCATTTATGAAACACAATAAAGTTACAGTACGTTGTAGATATTTCTTAGAAATATACTTAAATTATATGAACTTTTATTATAATTTAATATATATGTAGTGTTGATATGCTAAAGTTGATGATTACTTACAAAAATTTCATACAAATAAACAAGTTTTAGTACATATATACGCAGATATAGTTATAAATATACACGGTGTGTCCCAAAAATAACCGAACTTTTTGGATATAAAATAGTAAAATACACATTATATTATCTTTGAAAGTTATTATTTATTCAAATAGGTTCCATTTGACTCAACACAACGTTTGGAACGATCAACCAGCGCATGCATAGATTTTTTTATGTCATTTATAAAAATGTTCTTCAGTACCTCGGTTACGGCTGCTTCATTTTTTTAAATTTTTTTAATTTTTTAAACTTCAATTTCAATTTTTTTTTTCAAGTTTGACACAAAATTTTATATTTGCTCTTTGTTCCATTTTTTTTTTTTTTTTGGAACCATTAGCACACTTTTGGTTTTATTGAAATGGGTGTCACTTTTACATCTGTCATCCGACTTACATGAAGTCAGGTGCGTTTGAAAGAGGATGAATGTATCTTTTTAATGTTCCAAATTTTCAATAGATGGCGCTGTATGTTGTATGATTTAAATGTAAAGTTCGGTTATTTTTGGGACATACCCTGTATGTTTGGTGTTAGTTCTTTATGAAAATAATTTTCAAGCTACTAAAATTAATCATTTAATCATATATACTATAGAGTTATATACCATATATGTATAGTATGTGTATATATTTTGTTCTAAGAGCCAACAAGAAGATTTATATACTATATAGTATATATATATGTATGTATAATACTAATGCCTAGTAAGTAAGAAAGTACTCGTATATAGATACTTTATATATTTTTGATTATTGTAATAGACGCTTAGTACCCGTAGTTAGAAAGTATTGTAACAAGTGTACGCTATTCATTAGACAGGTACGCATTTATATACCTGATTTGCCAAAAACCAAGTTGAATTATTAAATACTGTTAAATACATATATTTTTTTGCTTATCAAACATAAGAGAGTAAATTAAATGGATTTATGCATTAACTTTGTAGTTTTTATAATTTTTCGAAAATTTTTGTAATTTTTTTTTTGTTTTGCAATTTATATATTTCTTTACTTATTATTAATATAATTTTTTTGCTTATATAAATTTAAATTATATATTGAGTTACTACTTTACATACAAATATACGGTTCATAATTAATAAGTTTTTGTTATACAATTTAAATATTTGCTAAATTTTTTTTGAGGTTATGTTTTATTAATTAATGAAATATATATTTGTGTAGTAGTAGTTAAAAACATAAAACTGATAGGCTATTAATTACAGTGTGTAATTGTTTGTATATTTGGCTGCTATTTTGTTTACAATTCAATATAAATTTTTTAATTTTTATATTTATTAATATTTTTTTATTTTTATTTTGTATTTTTTTGTAATTAATATTTATGTGGAAACCAGTCTGTATATATACATATACATATATATCTGTACGTAAATATTTGTTTATTGTTATTTCAAATGTTTGTTGTATGTATGGTATGTATGTATATAGATAGCTACTAAGCGTTTAAAGTTTTTTATTAGTTTAGTTTGCGGTTTTAAATTTTTGAATATTTTGTATTAAGTTCTCTGAAGTAAATTGTAGTTTTCAAATCAGGTAACTCATTACTAAATCACTATATGTTTTTTGTATCTTTTTGAACGGAAGAAGTTTAGAAGAGAGCTTTTGCTTAAAAAATTATTTTATATATTATATATTTATTTTTTCTTAATTTTTTATTACTTTTTTAATTTTATTTATTTATTTATTTATTTTTGATTTTGTTTAATTAAATTTTACAGTATTCATATATTTGCTTGTTTGTTTGTTTGTAAGTTGACTTAAATTTTACTTTCATATTTATTTTAATTTTTTACCCCCAGCTACTACATGCAATGCATTTAAGCTCAAACACGGTCATTCTACATGTACATACATATGTATGTATATGTTTGTGTGTGTGTGATTGGTATAACTGCGCATTTACTATTTGTCATTTGCATTGTTATATCCATAACGTTACATATATTTGCTTTTAGCTGCCGCCGTGATCAATGCATTTCATCCATTACCAAGTTAAACCATTATTGTAGGTGTGAGTACGTGCCAATACGCACTTACATACATACATAGGATAGTACATAATACATTGGCGCACACTAAGTACACTAAGCGACAATTGAAAGTTTATAGTAACAGCCTACGCGCTTAATTCTAAGGAGAGTTATTTGTATTTTACCAATATATGGTTTGTGCAACCTTCAGGAGACTGTGAGACTGTGAGAGTCTCTGAAGTTGAAAGAAATTTTGGCTTCTCCCTTGAAAGATTACTCTGATAAACTGATCAGACAATCTAATGGTAAATTTCGCTATCGGAAAGTTTATAGAAGTTTGAATTCAGTCAGACTAATTTTTTGGGTGGACCCATACTTTTATACATATAATATTAAGTAGTCTCCTTTAGAGCTTTAGAGAAAAAATGTGTTTTTTCAGGAATTTTTTTGAAAGGGAAGGAAATTATTGGGGTAAAAGAAATTTTCAGACAATAATATACCATATTTAAGCTTCAAAAAAAAAAAGAAAACAAATTTTAGTATCAAAAATAATTGGAATTTTCCAATGTTGTGTTGAGTTTTCTGAAACAATGCCGGTGATGGAGGTCGTGCGATGGATTTGCAACAGTCGAACCAATTTTTTTTTTAACTTTTATGACTTTCTACTCTATATGAACTAAAAAGCTACGAAAGAAATTTGAAAATTCCAAATTTTTT
This sequence comes from Ceratitis rosa, assembly GCA_037013455.1. NCBI lineage: Eukaryota > Metazoa > Arthropoda > Insecta > Diptera > Tephritidae > Ceratitis > Ceratitis rosa. The sequence goes on from JAWMAG010000054.1 coordinate 18,277,144, forward strand.
GGAAGTTTGAAGAAAAAAATTCAATTTTTTGAAGAAAAAAATTCACTTTTGTGAAGAAAAAAAAACACTTTTATGAAGAAAAAATTCACTTTTTTGAACAAAAAAAAATTCCCTTCAAGTGGCAAAAAAAAAATCGTTTAAATAATACATTTGTCCAACTTTCTTAGTTCAAATAGAAGATAATTTAGTATTGAAACTAGATCCGTTTTCTAAGACTTACAGAAATGGAAACTCGAGAAAACGCGCTTCAAAGCTTTGCCGGAGCATTCGAACCTGCTTGACGCTCGGCCACAAAAACTGATCCAGCGTTAAAAATATGCCGAATTGGCCACTGCAATTTTGAAGACATATTCTTGGAAAGTTTTAGAATTGATTTAAAGGAAAAAATGAAACCAAGGAGCTTCTCCGAATTGCAAAGAAGGACAAAAACCAAGTGAACTTATGCCAGTATTTTTTGGCAGATACATGATACTCACTGTAGCATCCGTTAAGGGGTTACAACTTCAAAAAATCGAATTACTTTGTATTTTCCTTTTAGAAATATCATTCAAAAATTTTGTTTTTTTTTGTGCGTCAGAAATACACTCGGAGGTGTTGATGTACCCCAGCAATTAGAAGAATTAATTTCTTAAATCACGCAATACTAATATTGTTAGGTCATGTCATTCGAATGAATGAAAGCTCTTTGAGTTGGTGAAAGCACAAAAAAAGTGTAAAAAGGTCTTTTCCCACCGATTCATTCAACAATACTTACTAAAGAAATTTCCAAATTTTCGATTAAAAACAATTCCCCATCAAAAATTTGAGATTAAATTAGTTAATTAATTAATTAACGTCATTTCATGAATTTTATGTCTCACTTTTATTACGAAAACTTGGATATGCGTCGAAAGTTCCGATAGGTGGCTCTCTGGGAAAAATGATTCCATTAAGAGTGATTGAGAAATGAATTTCTCTCACAACTGTTTTTAAACGATAAGTTGACGCACCACATGCAACTCTCAATTTAGGAGTTTAATAGAAATTATATAGAATGAAAGCTTAGGGATTCCTTAGTAAAGAAAGAGATGTGAACACGTATATTTTTCTCTGCTTTATGGAAGTGAGATATCTCTAATTCATTTCCTGCTCATTGCTTGGCTATAAAATTATCATAAGAAATGGGTAGCGGAAGAATTAAAGTTAAAGTATAGAGATTAATTCTTAATAAGCCAAAAACAAAAAGAATTAATGTGGGAAGGTTTACCTCAGAAAATATTTTACGTAACTAACCTGAATTAAAAAAGAAATATTACTAACAGAGTTTCATCGGGTTTAAAAATTTCTGTTTATTGCCTCTCATGACAATTACTCTATGCGGATTATCAACAATATAATAACGAAAAAAAAATTATAAGGCGAGTGGTCTGCGAAGGAGATTTTTGGAAAGCTCTCTAAAAAAAACTACTTCAGAAAGATGAGCCCCTCAAAAATCTTTCTTTAAATGATAGTCAAAAATTTGTAAATGAGTTCTGTGCCATGGTAACTGCATTTTTGAATACATTTTTTCTGAAAAGTATAAAAAAAACTAGCAGCTTTGGTACGCAGTTAAGTGGTTTCCGGTTGTGAGACAATCAGCAGATTTACCAGGTGTGTTTGTTGAAGTGTGCCGGTTTTACTAGTAGATGTCCTAGCAATATGTATAATTTTCTATGATTTGGCATGTATGTAATTTTTTTCTATTGACATTAACCTACAAAAATACGCAAGTCACATTCCTCCAAAATAATAGCGTCACATATGTTTACCTCAGTGAATATGTCGAGTTTCGTTCCAAGTAAATCGCATTTGCGGCATTCGTTGCTTTTCTTATTTCATCAAAAGAAAAAAGCAGCTGAAGCTCACCGGTTGCTGGTAGAATCTTATGGTGGACATGCTCCAGTGATTAGATCATGTGAGACATGGTTTCGTCTATTTAAAAGTGGAGATTTCGATTTTATTGACAACGAACATCCTGGCGCAGCGAAAAAGTTCGAAGACGAGGAATTGCATGTTGATCCAACCCAATCGCAACAAAAATTGGCAGAAACAGTACATGTGACTCGAGGAGCAATTTGCCAACGTTTAAAAGACATGGGAAAGATCCAAAAGTATGGAAAATGGGTGCCACACCAGCTAAACCAGCTGAACGATAGACAAATGGAAAATCGAAAAACCGTTTGTGAAATGCTGCTTCAACGATTCGAAAGGAAATCTTTTCTGCATCGAATTGTCAAGGGTGACGAAAAATGGATTTATTTTGAGAACCCGAAGCGAAAAAAAACATGGCTTTCACTTGGTGAAGCTGGCCCATCGACTGCAAGACCAAATCGCTTTTTCGCTAATTTTGAAGAAGTCGAAAAATGGCTCGACGTATGGTTTGCCTCGAAAGAGAAAAAGTTTTTTTGGAATGGTATCCATAATTTGCCTGAGAGATGGGCGAAATGTGTAGAAACCAATGGTCAATACTTTGAATAAAAAATTTTGAGATTCCTCTGAAAATTAAGTGTTTTCTTTATCGAAAAAACTGGCAAATTTCAACTAACGCACCTGGTAAATGGAAGCTTCCGCGGTAAATATCCATTAAGTGATATGAAGTTAGAGTACACATTTTATTTAAAAAATAATAATTTTTGTTTATGCCTCTTATTTAACATAATTAAAAGTTCGAAATTTTTTTTAATTACTTCCGAATGCTTTATTTTATTATTTTTTTGCTCAGAATTTTTCGTCACTCTTGTATACTTTCATTTGTCGTCTAGTGTACTTGTTGTATATGAAATAAGTAAGTATTTACTCATATTTCTATGCACGCTTACAGTTGCAATTTCTAGTTCACCTCTGACTGTTGCCAACTATTCACACCCATACACACACACACCATACACATACTCGTATAACGTATAACGGCATATTGACTTTAGGATATTGTGCATGAATTACGTTTGCTACCCAAACTCCGTTCTTGTATCCTTTGTAAATGTTGTATTTGTGCGGCTGTTGGTGCATGCGATGGCAATGTGGAGCCATGTGAACTGGCCGCTGCCGAGGTGTTGGCTGCATGTGAGGGATGATGATGGTGTGTGGGTGTGCCCGGTCCATTATTGCCCACTTGTTGGGGTAACGATTGTCGTCGACGTCGCAATGCTGGACTTAGATTGTACGTGATTTTCGCTTGTGAAAGGAGCTCTTTGAAGACCTGCATATGTTGTTGTTAGTTTGTGAAATAAAATATTAGTATATTAGAAAAAAGAAATGGAAAATTTGCATTTTCAAATTTGTTTTAAAATTTTTCCTTACCTGTGTTATATTTTCATTTTTCGCCGCCGAAGCTTCGACAAAACCATTCTCCCAGTCTACGGTAACCACAGACTCGGTAGTGGCGTATTCAACCTGAAATGGATTGAGCAGAGAAGAGTAATTTTTTTAGTTTGGGAATTTTAAACAAAATTAGTTTAAATTATTCTTTATTGAGAAATGTTAACGAAGTTTTGCTTTGAATCGCTCGTTGACCACGAAAATGGCACGAGAGAACAATGCCATTGAGCCGAAGCTTCAAAGTTGTGCTGCGAACTTATTTCCGAATAAATATCAGTGAGTGCTTCAAAGCTTCTTCCCGTTCCATTTTCATACCCACCAGGAGTTCTGACTGGGCATTGCTCGATTGGCACGCAGTTATGCAGTAAGACTTGGGAATTGTCCGGAAGGGAAAATGGAATCATCTATGCTGGGATAAGAAGAGATCTGTGCAGCTTAAAAAAAGGGGACATGTCCAAAGTAATAAGAGGTCTGATAGCATGACATGAGGGAAAACTAGGGGCTCTCTACAGAAGATGCTGCATAAACTGTAAGGAGGATGAGGAGGAGGAAACGACAATCGATCCTGCTTTGGACATGGCTAGGTTTTGGAATTTTGGTATCTTACTGTTTTAGATGGTATATCCAAGATAGCCAACGTCAAAGTCATTAATCTAAAAGGATTCAGTAGAGTATCAAAATGGCTGGATAACGATGCCAAATGGTCAAGTTTTTGTAGCACCACAATGGGTCTTAGTCAGCCCTAAATATAATCATTAGAATGGATCGGTGCTCACTACAGCCTGACCTAATCTAGGCGGCTCTAAATATCCTCATCATTTTAAACTGACAACTGAACCCAGCTGAAGAAGGAGCGATTTCTGTTCGACTTCTACTCCTGCTATTTGAGAGTATTCATTAACAACTCAGCCTAAGATACTGTGTTACGGCACTTCAAACTCCCTACGTACAGCCGTCAAGGAATTTGACATTGTCGAATGAAGAGCTGGTACGATGAGGATTGTCATACTCGCAATGTTGCGATCTACCTCAAACGTGCCACGTAGGAAATATGTCGAGAGTCCCTATTCAAGCGTGGTGCATTTACAAACAGAAAAAATGAAGGAAATGAATGAGTATGGAGAGTTTGAAGAGATGTCAGACAGAGGTAATGTTCAAAACTAAAGGTTTCAACAGCGGAGCATAATCATGTAGGCGCCGAAGTGGTATATGACGTACTTCATTCCTGCCAACTTGTGGTGAGCACCTTGATTTTTTTAAGAACTGAAAGGACCTATAATTTACTCCAAGCCACCTCCGAACGGCTGTTGGATTTTTATGAAGAGTTTTCTATTTCAAGTCAGAAATACAGTCGGAGCGGCTGAAATAGTAAAGTTTTTGTTAAGATGATTAAGACCTTCAGTAGAAATGTAAAACACTTTTACAAGTGAAATAGTAAAAGGTGAAACATAGAAAAAGTTCTTTTTAATGGGTGATCCATTTCGAGGTACCATAATTAAAAAAAGAAAATACAGAAAATTCAAATTTAAGAAGGATAATGTTTATTATCATTCGAAAGAACATCCTTTCGAATTTATTTTTTGGAAATTATATCTTTCAAATGTTTGCCGCCGCTACGTCTCAGATGGTCGATCCATTGAGTTCAATTTTCGATGACTCGTTCGAGCATTTCAACTGGTAACTGGCGAATGCCACGCGTGATGTCTTGCTCCAAGTCCACAATCGAAACGGGATTGTCCGCATAGACTTTAGACTTTAGATATGTCCACAGGAAAAGGTCTAATGGTGTGACATCAGATCTTGATGGTCAATTGACCAACCTGAAACGTGAAATTATCTGGTCCCCGAAGTGTTCTCTCAATAATCGATTGAATGATGCGATGTGTTGAAAGTGGCGCCATCTTGTTGAAACCAAATGTCGCCAAGATCACGACCTTCAATTTCAGACATCAAATAGTCGGTTATCATGGAGCTTTAACGGTCGCCATTGGCGGTTACGTGCTCACCGGCATAATTTTTGAAGAAATATAGAGCGATGATTCCAGCCCGCAAACCACACAAAACTGTTGTTTTTTTCCTGGCTGAAATGGCAGCTTTTGAAACACTTCAGGTTGCTCTTCGTCCCAAATGCGGCAATTTTTGCTTGTTTACATACTCATTGAGCCAGAAATGGGCCTCATCGCTGAATAAAATTTTTCTCGAAAACTTCGGATCTTCTTGGAACTTTTCAAGAGCACATAGAACGGTTTCAGTTCTTGCACAAGCTGTTTATTGTGAGCTTTCAATTTAAGATACCGACGTAAAACGCCCAAGTCGTTCAATACGTCAGTCCGAGTTGCTGCGTACTGCGCCGAAACGACTCTCCACGGGTTTCCTGTACACTCTCAACTACGGCCGCTATATTTTCTTCACTGCGAGTTTTCTTCACTGCGAGCAGGACGTGGTCTATTCGGTCGAATATTATCCAATAATGAATGCTGGGTCTCAAGATGGGTGATGGTGTTGCGAATAGTACGCTCGGTAGGCCGATTATGTTGACCATAAGTTGAGCAAAGCGCGCGAAAGACATTCTTTACAGAACGTGAACTTTCGTAATTGTTTTGGTGTAAGTCTTTTAAAGCTGAAATGCCAAAAAAATTTAACAAAAATAACATGACAGCTTGACACGGCTCACACAAGATCTGTCCACTACTTGGGTCACCCGTTATATAAGCTTTCAACTGACTCCTTTCTAATTGATTGAACTGAAAGGGAATGAAAGGAGTAAATAGGTTTTTTGCTTGAACAAATCCTTTTAAGCAATTAAGCCTGATTTTATATTTTATATTACCTGGTAAATAGGAAAAGCAATAAACAAAGGGAAACTAAAATTTAAGCCCAAAAATATAAATGATTTCAAGTTAAATCCATACAAACAAATCGCTTCAACTGTGTCAAGTGGCTTGCCAGTGAGACGAATCATTAAACAAAGTGAAAGAAATATACGAAAGAAATCCCCAAGAGCCCATTACGGCAATGAATGTACTAAATCTTGCAATAATTGAAGCGACAAAATTGTATTAAATCAAAATGCCTACACACTGACACATATAAGTGTACATAGGCATGTACAACTTAAGTTGTCTGATAAATCGTCAGGGTTACTGAGAAATGATGCGTATGAGATGGTCAAGTAAGAAAAAAAAAACACAAGATATAATAAAAAAGAAAACAAAAAACAACAATATTTGGGTGGAGAGCGACAATAAAGCACAAATCTTTATGATTATATACGAGTATATATGTACATTTGTATGCACCCTGCAGGAAAGAGGTAAACTAGTATGCGAAAATTCTAGTTCAATACTAGTATTTTAAAGATGAAATCTTACTAGGTTTTTGTAAGCCAAAATTAAGGACAAAAATATACTAGTTTGCCATAGTTTCTAAATTGTACTAGTATTTTTTGGTAAAATCTGGACTAGCTTGCGAAAATTCTAGTATGTGAACTAGTATTTTGTGAACAAATTCATACCAGTTAAACGTGCAAAAAAACATACGCTCCGACTTCTCATTATTAGACTTTCAACTACAACAACAACAATCACATATTAATGTTGTTTTTTATCTTTATCAATTGTAAAAAAAATATGAACAGTTCTTATTCAAATACACAGATCAATATCTAATTAACTTCATGAAAAGAAATAGTGTACCAAAATTCAAGTAAAGAGAATCATAAGTGCGTTTTTTTCAAACTAGTTGGTCTCTAGTCAATTTCACGCGAAAGAAGTTTTTCTACACCATTCTCAAATAAACCTGAACATACTTAAAAAATTTGGAATGTCTGAAGTGAACTAGTTCTCAACTGGTATAAAACAACTAGTATTTCAACTGGTATGTATAAATTGGTATTAAACTAGTATGCGGCTGATGCATAATCGGACAATTGACAGTTCGTAGGGCATCGCCATGTTAAACATACCAGTTTTTCACGTGGAAAATAAACTAGTTAGTATACAAGTGCAAACGAGTTGGATTCTAGTTAACAACTAGTATTGCATTTCTCCCTACAGGGTAGTTACATCATGGACATACAAATAGGGCGACGAAAAACGCATTAAACAGCAAAAGCGGTCAACTTCCGTAATTCGTAAAGCAACAGTGGCTGAAATTATCAGTATTTACCAGAAGCCAAAAATTTATAGCTGTGATTGGGGGCAGGCGTTATGAGAATGGCAATGTGACCAGCTTGGTTTGGTGATAAAATTACCAGGATATGTATGTATATGTAGAGACTAAGCATACATATATATTTATGTACAAGAGTACGAACGAGTATATGCTTAAATAATATTGCTCACATTGCATAAAAAAGGCGAAAGGAATTTTCTGGTTTCTTCAGCTACCACCTGACAGAAACAATGAAAGAAATCCCTACTCTTATTTATATTTGTCTTATTTCATTTTTTCTTTGTATGAAATACAGGCAGCTTTTACGTTGTCATAGAATTGACAGTGACAAGAGGACGTGTAAAAATGCTTACACGCCAATTTCATTGTATTCTCTTTAAGATTGATAAACTGATATTGGGGGTGTTCTATTTTGTTTGCAACTTGTGCTTATAAATTTTTAATAGATGTCTTTTTGAGTACTCCATAACTCATGAAGCTATACTTTCAGCGGATATCTTGTAAAAAGCTTGCTACTCGGATGATCTTGCCGTCCTTTCTTAGGGCAAGCATGGCAATCTTCTATCGCGAGTAAATGAGCGCGCTACAAGTGCAATCTCAGCGTATTGAGCTGTGAGACAATGGCTCACTGTAAACCTGAAAACAATGAATTCTGTCTCTTCACAAAAAACAAAAATTTATCAATTTAACGTATCATCCATGAGCAGTCTAAGTTTAAGCAGAGCTTGTGACCATTATAGACCTCGCCAAATGGGTAACCGCTTTAATGGTGGACACCCAAACAGCAATTAAGGTATAGAAGGAGGCAATTAACAGACTGTCACCGGAAAATACAATAAAGACAAGGAGTACGAGCTGGCTTAAACTGTCGCCGCTAGCGAGACTATTACCATAGACTGCCTCAGACCTTTCAACGCCTGCAAATGTTGCCTAAAACCCATGAGCCATGTTGCTCTTGGAGCACTGAAACGTAGAATGTGTCACTAAATTAAAATGGGCTAGCGTGAATTGCGTGGACTTGCATTAAGCAAAAGAGAACTTAGTATACTCATGAGAGTATTGACGAGATATCTATCACTGAGATAACATCTAGACAAGCTAGGTAGGGAGGAATCAGATAAATGAAGAGCATGCACCATAAAAGATGTCGGTATCTTGAAGCACAATCTTTGTCACATTTTTCACGATGCTCACAGCTACAACCTTACGGAGGGGAGTACACATGGTTGCATGAAATACGCGGGAGAATACAACGAGGCTACTACATGATCGAGGTCGATTTTCTACCAACCAGACAACATTAAAATGTCAAGTGGTTATTGGAAACTGAGGAGAGATATGGGTAAAAAGTCTACGCGAGTAAACGAAGGCCTGTTAGAAGATCAAGCAACCGAAGTAGCAAGCATACCAATGCCCAAAGAACACCGTGATCAAATCAGCCGTCTAAAAGATCGAAACCTGACTCTCTATCAGAGTGGCAGTGCTTCCCCTCGACTTTCCTAAAGAGCTTCTATCGGCCGCGCAAATGACCGAAATTTGAACGGCGTCATGAATGAAAGAGTCAATCGATGGGAGAAGCCTTTAAGGTTAAGATCAGGTCCTCATTATTGACAGAAGAACGGCGGATGAAGATAGTCACCAAACTTGGCGGGAAAGCGTACAAAGGTTTGGAAGTGTTCGTGCCAAACCAGGAGGTCAGACAGGCAGGACGTACATGCAGACATTTCGCAGGACGCAATAGTGGTGGTACTAGCCATGATTGAAGAGAAGAAATGAAAAAGCTATACGAGAAAACAGCACTGAAGAATAATACTCATCCAGCAGAAAAAGTACCTGAAGCGGTAGTACCATCGGTTCTTGGGTAGTTCAAGGGTAGTTCAGACCAATCTACTCCATACAGTTGCTGATACGACGGTAATTTTGCATAATATTGCATCGGATGATCTTGGCATTGTTCTGGCGCGAGAGCAACTACAAAGGTCAGATTGTACAAGCAGAGATCTGGTAGCAATTAAAATAAGTGCTAAGAATAAAGGTATGCGCATACTTCCCTGGAGATAATAACATGATCTCCACGCCAGAGGCAGAAAGGCTGATAATGTACTGCAAGAAGAAATACCTCCGTAATACACAGAACAAATAGTAACGAACAGGCACAAAACGATTATCAGCGCTGAAGGAACATACTGATTATGAGAGCTGAAACCGAAAAGACCAGCTCACTTATTACTGGTGTGCGAAACAGTTGCATTTAGGTACTTTACAGCAACAGTAAAATCATCTGACATCAGCCAAGCCCTCACATCTGCTAGGCTGACTGAGGAACTTAGGGCTGAGCGATGTAATGTGATAAAAATCAGAGGAACAATGGTCGCGATGCTCATCCTCTACCTTTTATCTATCTATCTATCTATCGAAATTCAATTATGCATCGTCATAACTTCCAGCCGAGCTGAAACGATTTTCAGTCCCGCTTCTCCAGTAATTTGTGTTATGCGTGTTGACATTTTTCCAAGAATAGGGACCTACAATTTATTCTAAGCCGGCTCCGAATTTATCTGAACTATCTGAAGATGTCATGATAGAGTACCTTCCGAAAAATATAACAGCTTTGATCCAACCAATGGATCAGGGGGAAACCGCCACTTTTAAGGCATATTACCTACGGCGAATTTTTATAAGAGAAACCAATCTAAGTCTTCAATTGAAACATTTTGAAAGAGCTATAATATCAAGGATGCTATGGACAACATCAGTAAATCATCAATTTAAACCAACAAAAATGAAACATGTTTGGAAAAATGTATGGTGAGAATGTATAAAAGAGACTAGTGCAAAAGTTAATGGCACATGATCTTGGTTTTGTAGATTTAAACGAAGATTGCGTGGTTGATCTTCTTGAAGCTGTTAGGCAACTCCTTTCATACGAGGAACTCATTCAGCTGCAAGCAGAACGGCCACTTGGTGAAGAGATGCCTTTACCCTAAAAGCTCACATCGAAAAATTTGTCGAACATTTTCTCTTGTTTCGAACAAGGAATAAATATCCTCCTCGAAAACAATCCCAACAACGAAAGTAGTGCCAAAGTTTCACGAGCATTTTACTCAGCTATTAGCTGCTATAAATCAGTTAAGGACGATATCGACAAGAAGACAAAACAAAAAACATCCTTACCAGCAAAAAATTATGACGACAGTGAATAGGAGGGTGAACATTTTTCATCATCTTCAGACTAAAGGCTTTAAAAAAATTATGTATTATCATTTTATGTACAAATGAATGTACTTGTTATGTACTATTGATTTAATTTTGATAAAATAAAAGGATAAAATCCATTTTAAATCATAGTATGTGGTACATCTTTAACTTTTTGGAATCGAACCCATTGAATTTGTATGAATTTGTTGATTCGTTATACGGCCAATTTTTGTGGAACCTATCTAGGCCATATAGCGAGGCATGAGTGCTTTATTATTATTATTATTATTAGGTCAAGTAATTGGTTCGTTCGGTTTTTTTATTGTTTTTTTAAGATATGATAAATTTGTGAACATTTGTCCGATTTAAGTCAAATATGCGCCGTTTTGTTCGTAAACTTGTTCCCAACGAGATGCCAACATTCATTATACCCCTCTCGTACAAGGCTGCGTCCCTATTGGCAAAAAACTCGCAGAGCCAATTTTTACAGGCCTCTCTTGAGGCCAACTTCTCATCATTAAGCTCGTTCGCCATGGACAGGAAAAGATGGTAATCACTTGGTGCCAGATCCGGACTATAAGGTGGGTGCATTAGGACCTCCCATTCGAGCTCCTGGAGCTTCTGACGCGTCACCAAAGACGTGTGTGGCCTGGCGTTGTCCTGATAGAACACAACTCGGTCTCTGTTGATCAAAGATTGCCTCTTCTGGATGAGTGTTGCCTTCAAGTGGGCCAGCTGTTGGCAGTAGAGGGCCAAATTGAGCGTTTGGCCATAGGGGAGCAGCTCGTAGCAGATGATTCCTTGCCAATCCCACCAAACACACAGAAAAACCTTCCTGGCCGTTAATCCTGGCTTGGTCACCGTTTCCGTCGGCTCACCGCGTTTCGACCACGACCGATTTAACTTGTCGTTGTCGTAAGTGATCCACTTTTCATTACCAGTCACCAAACGCTTCAGAAATGGGTCGATTTTGTTGCGATTCAGCAGCGATTCGCAGATGGAAATTCGGTCCATCATGTTTTTTTGCGTTAGTTCGTGTGGCACCAAAACATCGAGCTTCTTTTTGAATCCAAAGTTATGCAAATGGTTCCAAACGGGTTTCTGGCTTATCTTTAGTTCCTCAGCAATTAAATAAGTGCTCGACATGACGGTCTGTTTCCACTATTACCATGATTTTATCGTAATTTTCGACGACAGGCCTCCCGACGCGTGATGCATCTTTGACATCGAAATTACCGGAACGGAACCTAGGAAGCCACTTTTGTGCTACACGTTCGTTTACAGTATCGGGACCATAAACTAAATTAATATTTTCAGCCGCTTTGGCTGCTTTTTCGCCTTGATCGAAGAAAATTTGTGAAATACAGCGAATTTTCTCATTGCTGGTGTCCATCTTTGAAGAGCGCTCACAACGTACTGAGTCAATCAATCGAAAAACTGTCAGAGACAAACTTTTAACGCGAATAAACACGTTTTCAGCGCCGTATAGCATGACTTGATGCGACACGTAACACTAGTACTATGGACAATAATGCCATCTCTTAGATAAAAACCGAACGAAATTTTTTTTTCAAACCTTAAAAAATGTTTCATTAAAACAATTTTATTGAACACCCTATTTTATGTACATACATACATTGTTTATACATATTTTTCTATAAAGTACTTACATATATATTTATAGAAATCCATGAAACGTATAACGTATAAATAACTGCCACTCAGTGCACATAATTTTTGGTTTATTTCTTCCAAATGAGCAGACTTCAGCAAAATCACAGGGGGGAAAAAAACAAATAATATGTCGATATGTATGTAGGGAATTTACTCGCTTGGAAGGGAATTTACTGCTGCGTGTAGGCCAAAAATGCGAAAGTAAATTGAAACTTCTTTAATATGAACGAAAAAATTACGTAGAAAGTAGGGAAGTAAAAGGGAAAGCGAGTAGCTGTCTTTGTAGAGGGAGAATGGCCGGTAGAGGTGGGTTGTTTGGGGTACTTTAAGTGTGCATGAGGGGTCTACAGTTATAACGAAAAGCAGAACTAATTCGAGTTGAATCTTTTGTAATATCCTCAGGCAAGAAAAAGTTGTAACGGTATAATGTCAAAATAAAATAGAAAAAAAAGCAAATACGAAATAAGTTAACCCCTCTACAACTAGCCGCTAGAGCTACCAGTGTCAAAGCATTTCCATAAATACAATAAAGTATGCCAGTTATGCTGTACAATAAGCCAGGATAAACAGACAGAAAGTCAATTTATGGGAATCTTTCAGGATATGTTGTTGATGTTAAAAATTTTTTACGACATAGAAACAAAATGAAGGCCGTAAAAGATTGAAGGCGATGAAAATAGCAATGCGTAAAGTTAATTTAACATTTTAAACCAAAGCAAATTTGCATTTTTATCGTTTAAAGTGCGTTCAAAATGAGTTGAGGGGCCGAAGTGAGCTAGCCATTCACAGAAAAGGGCTCAGTCAATGTCACATTCCACTAGGAATTCTCTTTCACCCTCTCAAACAAATGCTACTGATTGCTAACGGTTAGTTTATAGCGGAAATTTGTGCGCATTTATGCTCCCAACGGGTTCGTTGAACCATTTAACGGCACACGGCTTTAGAATATTACGGTGAGGGTAAAGCAAACAAGTGTCACATGAAATTACAAAATAAATTATGTGTGAAACGGCGCATGTCAACAACGAATACACACAAACAAAAAAACCAACAACAACAACAACAGTCGTTTGCATAATGAGCAGATTGTTTGTTGGCTTAGTCGAATCGACCAGCACTGGTTGCTTAGTTAACTAACTTGTAGCCAAATGTCAAGCGGCGCAATTAAGCAACTAAATACTATTTGACGGAAGTTGATTGTCAAGGGATATATGTATTGTAGTTGAAACATATTTAAACTGCGACATTAAGTTGAATAATATTTGTAATAATAACGGTGTTAACCAATAGAAAGTGATTAGAAAGGTTGTACTTCTTCGAAATCTCGGATAAGCTCCATGTAGAGTAGAAAAAAATGCACTCATTTCAGAACAGTGTGCTCGTCACGAGGAAGCTCACTTTTCGAAGGTGGACCTTATGACACTCTCACAGTGTTCGTAATTTGAATGTCCACACGGATGTGTCTGGTTCTAAGTATGCCATTTGGTAATGCCTTCTATAACACAATGGAGGAAAGTTCTAGAAGCTACCCAAGTAGAGTCTGCCATCCTATTATGGATAAATAGTCCGCTTAATGCGTAGTTTAACGTTAACCAGACTGCTTAGGATAGCACGTAGAGGAGCACCTCAGGATGATGTTCTGTCACACTCCTGTAGATGCTCGTAGCGAATGAGGTTCTGGAAAAATTCGATGATAAAGTACCCAAACCAATTGCCTAGGTGTACGACGAAGCTATAGTTTTTACGGGGAAATCTCTAGACACCATCAGTAAAGAAAGAGAAAGCGCTATAACAAGACATCAGCCAACTTAGGGATAAATGCTGACAAACGGATGCGGTACTGTTCACAAGACGAAACAAAGTCCCCAAAGCTCAAAGGGGTAGAGCAATGAATCAAGGCACACATCAGGTACCTGGAACTCAATATGGAGGAAAGGGTAAAATATATATTGAGCTTCATTGATTTGGTGTTACACGGTGCTTTCCTAGGTTGAGCCGCTGTGAGAAAACTTCGTATAGAAATCTATTGGAGTGATTACAGTGGTTCGCTGCAATGTGCTAAAGACAACTCCAACGGTGGCGCTGCAGCGAAATCAGCCATGAGATAGATGACCTTAGGTGAATTTTCCTTTAGAAGCTTCGGGCACAGCTCTATATGCAGGGGTATGGAGAACCAAATATAATGCATATCACTATGTTTTATCTGAGATAGAGAATTTCAAGCTACATTGAAGGAGAGGATGGATAAAAAATGGCTGAAGTAGTGGCAACCGGAGTTTATTGCATAGAGTTATACCTCAGGTAACCCTTCAAGCTCTCAGAGTACAGAAGTACTCTGTAGATGGAGGTCTTTGCTACAGGGAAAGGTACTTAATAATGCAGAAATGCAGAATACTATATACAAAATATCAATATATACGTCGGATGTCAGGCGGAAATAACCTCACGTCTTGGTTGGTTGGTTGGTTGAAGTGATTGCTGAGCATCAGCACACCTAGGCTCAAAGCAGACCTATTGTGATACTGCTGAGGATCCTAATGACCCCTACCCGCTAATAAACCAGTGAGTGGAGTTTGCAAAGCTGAGCAGTCGCCACATCTTGGCCCCCGCTATATCGCTCAGATCTCTAAAGGTTGCCGCCCCCAGAGACTTCAACCTAATTCTCCAAAGTGCGGGGGGGGGGCATTCCCATAGAAGTGCCTTAAGGTTTCAGGTTCTTCTTCTTCTCTGCAACTTTTGCAGAAATCGTTGGATGGTACGCCAAGTCTCTCTGTGTGCCTGTGTTACTGTAGATATATCCTTTGTTTTCAGCTCGTTGAGTTCACGTGACATTCTTCCGCTCCATTCTGGCCACAATGTCTTAGCCACATTACATGTAATTAGACTTTTCCATCTTAAATTAGCATCTTCAGCGAATACCTCTCTTATATTGAGCTTACAAGTGGAGAGCGGCATGACCAGACTCTACTATGATGGCGAAAGATGGGAAAGGCCCTTCCTTGCAAGCTAATCCGCCATCTCATTACTGGGTATGGTACTATGTCCAGGTACCCCTACCAGGTTCAGACAGAACTGTTTGGCCATCGCTTTAAGCGATGTGAGGCCGTCCTCTACGGTTTTAGATTTTATTGTTACAGACTCCAGGGCTCGTAATACAGTCTGGCTATTCGAAAATATATGGATACGATTGTCCGAGACTACCCTTGTGCTGAGATAGTTGACAGTCTCATGCATAGCAACCAATTCCGCTTGAAAAACACTACAGTGATCCGGTTAGCGAAAGGTTTTATAAAACAAAAGTCCATTTGAGTAGACTCCTCCACCAACACTGCTAACAGGCTTTGACCCATCCGTATAAAAATGAATCGAGCCGGTGCCCGCTGGTATTATCCTGTCCCAGAGGTTTCTATCTGGGATAACCACCTTGAAGTTTGCCGTGAAGTTAGTAGATGATATGCAGTAAGCCGTTTTTTCTGGAAGACAGAGTCTTCTTAAGATGTTAGTGTGCCCGTGGTTTATTGAAAGCGGTTGAAAGCGATATCACCTGCAAAATCACCAAGATCATGTGCAATAGCAGGAAAGAATATATTAATTTCTACACGTTCGCCTAAGTACTGCAGAACTGTATAATGACGGACCGCATCCTACTGTCATTCCACCGAAAGTGATATATGTGGGAAGCGAAAAAACGAAGGGCGGAGTGAGAGGCTAGAGCACCTCCTCTGTCTCTGTTCGACCTTAGTTAGGCGGGTATCTTAGATATTTCAGAACTTCGCAGTTAGAAGGGGCTTCCAAATTTGATATTAAGGCTCTCTTGAAGTTCCCGAAAGGCGTAATTATGCGTTAGATTTCCAGGATGACTGTGGACGGCGCCTTTCTTATGGATTGAGCAGATTAAACTCAGATTTCTATCCAAAAACTGATGCAATCATCTTGGCAGTTCTTTGCCGGTATACTTGAATAGCTCAGTAGGTAAGCCATTGGTTAGCACCGCTTTGTTATTTTTCAAGTGGACAATCGCGTGTCGTCTGATGACGAGCATTCTTCGCTGTACTGGGGGCATCTTTGCTGTGACTAGATAGTGATCCCTGTCGAAGCTAAGTTCTCAGACGTGCATCTCTAGAATATTGGAGGCATGTCTTACGTCTATATCAATGTGATCGACTTGGGTTGCAATGACAGCCAGCTGTTGAAGGACATGGTGGCATTCCGAAAACTATATCAGGTCTCGGACTAAACGTAAAAATTCGACCGAGAAATGGAAACTTTCTGCTGAGTAGGGGCTACCTACTCCTTCCCTAGTAGGGAGAAATGGACGGAAAGCAAGCTCATCGGTAACAATGAAAATATCCATATCTATGCTGATGGCTCTAAATGTGAGGTAGGCACAGCAATAGGGGTCTTTTGCGACTACGCCAATATCCAAAGTAACTTCAAACTCAATGACTACAACTCTGTGAAGGTGCCAAATGGGCAACTGCTTCAAAAGGAAAATCTAACAGGTTTCTGGTAGACGGTCAAGTGGCAAATAAGTTCGTCAACACAAAGTCCAAATGCTTTAGAACAAGTAATAAGGCAATTAACAGACTATCGCGGGGGAAAAAATGAATACCACTTGAGTCTCAGGTCCCACGGATCGTTCAGCGCCTTCAACAGGCATCTACCTCTGAGATATCATCTCCATTAGCTAGGTAAAGGGCAATCGACTGAGCGCAGAGCATGCACAGAGGGTGACGAAACGCTTGACTACTTTTGCTTGAGTCCAGTCTTCAGCCAATTGATACATCAAATCTTTCACGATGCTCGCTACTTTAACCTCGCAGAGCTGGACATCCATAGTTGGAAGTAACGTAAGGAATTTATTAAATCAAGCGAACTTTTCGCGAACGCCTAGTTGGGAGACATGGTGGAGCAGCATGAGCCTACTCAATTTCTTAACCTCCCTCTTTTTCAAAAATAATATAATAATTTTTATTTACTTAATCCTTAAATATACTTTCCACTCACCTTTCTTGCGCCCTCATTCTCCTCAACCAAATCGATTTTATTGCCCACCACCACAATGGGTACAGCTGCGGTCGCTTTGGTTTCGTGTATTTGATCGCGTATCAAGCGCACCTCCTCGAATGTGGCAGCATCGGTGACATCATATACCAAAATAAATGCATCCGCCGATGAGATGGAGAGAGCGCGCATTGCAGGAAACTGTGGAAATCCGACAGGAAGACACATGGACGCGGCGATACACCACACAGGCGAACGTGAGGATAAAAGAGAAAGAGAAAAAGTGGAACAATGAAATAATGTCAAATTTACATATTATTATTACTATTATTTTTATTGTTATTATTTTCTCTCATTTATGCACATATTTTATGAAAAACAATAATCCGATTTTCAAAGCATTAAAATACAAATGCGAAATAACAAAAAGGGAAGTACATACTCGTAAGTAAGTTGGAAAGGAAAACAGAAATAAGAATTTGAGGACAATATTTTCCATTTAATCTCGTTTAGTGAATTGAATTTTCCATTGGCATTTGTTGGTGGGCAAAGAGCAAGTAAAACTTTGTAGTCTTTTTATTTTCTATTTCTATTTCTCTTCGCTCTTGCTATTTTGTCAAGCATTTCGTAAGGGAAGGTGAAGACAACCGAGAAGACATTGCATGTTACTATTAAATTTTTGTTGTAATTGTGTTATTGTAATAATTAAGTTGGCAATAACCGCAGGTTCTGAGTTTGCATAAGTTTAACTTTATTAAATCGAGACATGAGAAAGTTGTGTCTCTTTGTAGATACATATGTATGTATGGTATGTTGTACTGTCTTGCGTTGTTGGCTATTTTTAAGTTAATTATTGCTAACTACATAAATGCATTTTTTTTTAAATTTTTTTGAAAGGATTTTTGTATGAACAGTAGGACTTTGTTTTTCACGCGACCTACAAAAGAACGCCCAGGTGGCTTATTTTCAACTGGCTTATAATTTGCATTGACTTTTAAAAACTTTTTTAGCAGTCTATATATAAAATAGTTTTTATGTGGAATATTTGAGCGAAAAGAAAAGCAAACTGGGTTATAACCAAGACTCTTTGATAAATAAATAAATATATTTATCTAAAAATAATTATAAATATCAACTATGAGAGGCAAATTTATTTACTGTTCCATTTTGAAGTGACCCATATTTTGAAGTTTGGCTGAAATTTCGTAACAGTTTGATGTTTAGCGAGATATTTTTTGTGCTTCTTTTTCAGTGATCCATTCACAATAGTACCATTATTTTACTTTGCAACACTATTATTCAGTTCGGATATTGTTTAAGCGATTTCAACTCAAAAAACTAATTGGTCATTTTTTTTTTGTTGTTTTCCTTGTTATTCGATAGTCTACCAAATGTTCTTTTCCAGGTCGCGTAAAAAATAAGTAGGAATAAGACAGGATCTCTTCTGTAAGAAAAACAACCTTAAGAGGAAGAAAACAATTATTAGCTTGCTTATATTACAACAGAGGCTTCTTTTTTAAAGTAGTTGTAGTGGATTTACAAAAATACAATTGAGCCTTGCTCTTGTTGTGCGGAGTTTTCATGTGGTGGAATTCGGTGGAAGGAATTACATTAGCTGAGTAGTTGGATGGATTATGAACCACTCTAACCTTGACTCTTAACTCCATAAGTAGTATACGAAGTACCCGAGGAGATTGTATGTAGATTTATCGCTTCAAAACTTGCAGACGGTCTCAGGATATTTTAATTTTTAGTCTACTCGAGCATGACATACTTCGCTGTTCCTGAGTGGATCGAGCTACATGGATCACTGTGTTTTCAAGTTGTTGATAGGAAACTCCCTTTTCACTATAAACCTTTTACAGGGAGTGGATAAGAGAAAGCCAATAGGTAGGAGGTAGAAGATAGTACTAAGCTGCTTAACGGATAGGTCAAATCTCGATGAGGAGGTAGGCGTAGGAACCTTTTATAGGCAACTATTTCACAGGGTTTGGGCGTACAGTTCTTTGAAATGCTTTTAAGGTAGATGCTGCTGCGAAAACAATAGTAAAACTCAGGGTTTCTAAAATCCCGAAGGAATACTTATCATCGTAGTATGTGGCATCGGGTTCACTCATTTTTAATTTCGCTGTTTGACGTCAATTGGAAATACCAAGTGAAACAGTAACATCTGTTTCCACCATTGAAATCACTCGGACAATATGACCTAGATAGCGTAGCCGCTGTTTCTTTATTCGCTGAAGTATGTCAGACCCGACTGTCGCGGGAACTATTGGATTTTTTACACCTCTTACGACAGGCACGCCTTACCGCGGGCAAATTTTTGTACCCCTAACCCACAGGGTCGGAAGCGATACTTTTACACATCGTTCCAGCAGCTCCCAGCTACCGATCTTATATAAAATATCCCCTGGATAGCCAAAAAACTTCACAAAATTTTTTTTTTCTGAAAAAATAGAAACACTTCAAAATATACTTCAAATTATAAATCATATGGTCGCCGGATTAGATTCCACACTGTCCTTTGTTAAATGCTGTTTGTATTCTAAAATCAGAATTTTGACTAGGCAATCGGGAAGTCAGACTAGGAGGCCCGGCTGGGAGTTATTGCGCTCCAGCAATATATCTTGGCACTTTGCCAAGTCCTCACAGTTGAAGCTGTTTGGGCAGGAGATGGGATTATAAAGAGTGATTTCACGCTCGGGAAGTCCCTTTTACATGCCATCATATTGGATATGTCTTATATGTGGCATATGTGGAGTGATCTTAAGACCAGTCACCTAAAAATAATCCAAATATTAGATAAAGTTAAATGTTAACTGATATGTTGTTGTAATTTTTCGGTGAAAATTTTTCTGCAAAACATTTAATTTTTTTTTATAATTTTACCCCTTTCTTTAAATGTTTTTTTTTTAATTTTAAAAAATTTATTTAAAATTTTTTTTTACGTAGACAACAATTCTATTAAAAATATCACCCGCTCTTGAGATAATTTTTAATACATATACTTGTTTCCATTACTTTGCTTGAATAACATTTTTCGCAAGATGCCAGCTCTTCGTTCATAATTCACCATAACAATTTTAATTTTTTTAAATAATAAATTGTATATACATATATATGTTGCTATAAAAATCTAGTTGACTCCTTAAAGAGCCCCACGTAGACTATACATAATATAGTTAACATGAATCTATATTTTCTAATATTATATATAATAAAAAATTTAATATTTTATTTTTAATATAAAATTTATTTCACTATTCTAATTATTTGAAAATGAAAATTATTATAATTCAGAAAATGAAAATATTTGAAAATAAAAATTCAGTAACATAAAAATCGAAAAGTTGAAAATTGTAAGTTACAAATATTAAAGTAGATTCCTACAATAACTATAGGTATGTGGCAACTCTTCTTAAAAATGCCTTTAATTTTAAGTCTTTTTAAATCGAATGTGTTAGATATAAAATTTTTGTAATAAATCGTTGATGTTATAATTTTCAAGAAGAATTATTTCAATAATTTTTTAATGCATATTTTTGAGAAAGGTGACAACTCTGCCAAAATCATTTGTTTAAAAGAAATTTTTCTATGCCCTAAATTATGGTAAGCCAAATTTTTTTTTATTTTTATATCAACCCTATTTTACGACAGGTGGCAACTCTCTATAAATATATATAAAAAATTTTACATTTTTTGAATCACTGGCGCACATTAATGTCTGTTTTATTTTTGGTAAAAATCGTGTATATATGTATGCATATACATATTTCGCTCATATGCGTGTGTAACTCATTTAAAGCAGTACAAAATACGATATTAAATATTAAATACTGCCGGGCATATGAGTAGCATATTTTCAGAGAATATTTAAATTAATTTTTTGTTTAATTAAATTACCATGTCAGCAAATAATCTCTTTGAAAATGTTATGTATAGCACATAAAATTAATTCATTTAACCATTTTTTTCTGCTGAAATTGTATTATGCACCCCCCGGGCGTATGAGTAACATTTAATAAATAATGCCTTTGCTAAATAAATTTAATAAAAACGGTGAAATCAAAATTCTTTTAACTCGAACATAAAATTCTTATATATTTAGCCACAGGTGAAAGTCAAATGTAGCATTTATTGACATATTTATGTAGGCATAATATTATTTATCATATGCCATTTTATCTAATGCTATCGATTGAGTCAAGGTCAAAAAGAAAAAAAAATCTAAAAAGTGCTGTAATCACCAGCATCATAAATTCTTTCTTATTAATGCTTAAAATATTGCTACATATATATGTATATATGTACACAAGCATACACAGACACGTACATAAGTATTTTTGCTGTGTTATCTACTTTCGTTCGTCCGCAATAAAATTAGTGATAATGCCACCACATACTCGTAAAAGATTCTTCTAATCGCATACATTCATTTCGCTTATCAAGCACAGCCATTAATATACAATTAAAATGGGTTGTAAGCACTTAGTTTAATTACTATCCGCCCAAGGCGCGTGGTGTATAGTGAAAACTACATACATACGACTATTGACAGTAGTAGCAGCTTAAGGCGTTTGACAATTAATCATTTTTTGTAATATGCTTTAAATGATTTTGAGATCGAATTACCTAAGCAATTTTTGGAGTAATATTTTGAAATAAATTTGAAAGAAAATAGTTTGATAATTAAGATATATTTTTTTTATAATTTTCTTAATGAAAATATAAAAAACTGCGCCGCTGATTAAGCAAAGATATTATTTGTAAAATTCGATTTCGATTTCGAGGGAAAAATCTTACTTTTGACATTTTCATATACGAGGGGATTTACAAAAGTTCGGTAAGTTAGTGACTTCCAATTTGGTTTTGTTAAATCTGAAAATACCAAATCCTTTGCAATTACTTTAATAGTCTTCCTTTAAAATTTTAGAACGATTGACTAAAATGGAGGCGAGAAAACTCAAGGTAGCCAAGGGTAGGTCAGACGAAATTCCACCACCAACGCGTACAGAAATTCACCATGTGATTCTTTTCGGGTTTCGGCGTAATTTACAGCCAAGACAAATATTCAGTGAATGTCAAATTGCATATGGAACTATTGCATCATCTTTAAAGACTATTTCTAAGTGGTTCCGAAGATTCCAGACCGGACATTTTTCCGTAGAGGACGAGTCCCCAGAAAGTCGACCAAAATCTTCCACTGATAACGTCACTGTAGCTCTGGTGAAGTCCAAATTGATTGACACAAGAAATGATTGATAATGAATTGAGCTTGAATGTCATAGCATCTTGCGTTTTTAATTAAAAGATTTAAGAAGCAAAGAAGAGGACTAAACTTTTTTTTTATAAGCGTATTTTCTTCTGCAAGCACGAAAGTCAAATATGTAAAAGATCACAAGAACAAACTAACTTAGCTAAAGAGTGTTCAATGAGTTCCCAAGGGTAAATAACAAAAAATTATAAGTTTTCCAAAATGGGTATCAAAACTGGAAAACTTCGTGGAAGCTAACCATAAATATAAATATATTTTATATTTTCAAAAATTAATAAAAATAATTTCCAATCCTTTTTCAGCTCGTCTTTTAAATCCATATTTGAGATGAACCTAAGGAAATATGTGTTTTCCCGCCCTTTTTATATGCCCATAATTTTTTTTAATCTTGTTCTTCTTTAATAAAAACAAAGATATGACTAGCGAACAATTGCGGAAGAAGCTATAATGGCTGGAGAGAGGCAGAGTATTTATCAATCCCGCTCCTCCTTTGTTTGAGTTGGTAAGTCTATTAATAACAATTTTTCTGATATTTCCCTACCCTCTAACTTTCCCTTTCTTTTTCACCATATTTTTTGTAAATATACCACATAAGCTTCTGTGACATAGCCAAAGTTATCATAATTCATTTCTTTTTCAAAAAAAAAAAAAAAAATAAAAAACTTCATCAAAACCACACTTACACTTTATCCCCACCAGACATCAATCATAATAAACGTTAATGGCACATACTCCTTCATAAGTCAGCTTAGAAAGCAAATACAATATAAAAGTCAACTACTTTTTTGAACTTTGTTTGCACTTTGAAACAAGTAAAGGAAAGGAAAATAAAAAAAATGAGAAAATAGCAAAAAATCGAAATAAAAGTGCATGAGCGAGAGGAAAATGGAAAAATGAATTTAAATTTAACGAACAAACATACCGAAGTCATAACTGTATTGCACTAGAGTATATTTACATATGTATTGTATATGTATGTAATGTGTAATATACATACATATACCATATATATATACTGCATGCACAGCAACTTGCATAATCCCCTTTGCATGAATCTATTAGAGAGCAAAATTCAATGTGTAACATTGCAGAGAAGCGAAAAAAATCTATTTTTTTTGCAGGCAGCAGATTTCTGCTTCTATCAAGCAATTTTGCATATAAACATAACATACGCGTATATACATATGGTAGATGCATGTATCCATAGACAAGAGGCAATGAAAGTTAAAACTGGTAAGAAAAAGTACTAGTCGATCACTTACAATTGGACCGAAAAAAACCAAACTGGAACTAAATATTGTTGTTGCTTTATTTGAATTCATTTTACAATTTTTTTTTCACTTAATAGTCGGAAAAGTATTAGTTTGGGATGTACTTGTAACTAGTCCGCGAAACAGCCAACACGTTTTAATTGTAAAACTATTCATTACAGCCTCCTCTCAAGCGATTTCTCTCTTTGAAAATTGTGTACGTATTGGCAAAAAAATGAGAACAATCGATTTTTACAGACTTCTCTTACCAGGAGTGTTAGTTGAAATTTATATTTCTTCGATAAAGAAAACACTTAATTTTCTAAGGAATCTCTAAATTTTTTTATTCAAAGTATTGACCATTGGTTTCTACACATTTCGCCCATCTCTCAGGCAAATTATGGATACCATTCCAAAAAAACTTTTTCTCTTTCGAGGCAAATCATTCGACGAGCCATTTTTCGACTTCTTCAAAATTAGCGAAGCACTGCTCTGCAAGGGAGTGTCCCATCGATGCGAAAAGGTGATAGTCGGAAGGGGCGAGGTCTGGAGAGTACGGCGGGTGCGTTAATATTTCCCAATTAAGTGTTTTTATTGTGTCTTTCACCAGTTTAGCGATATGAGATGGCGCGTTGTCATCTTACAAGATAACCTTGCCCTGTCTTCGGGCCCATTCCGACCGTTTTTCGATCAACGCATGATTCAAATTGATCATTTGTTGTCGGTAGCGATGTGTGTTCACCGTTTCACCAGGTTTTAACAACTCGTAGTACACCACACCACACTCGTCTCACCAAACACAGAGCATTGTCTTACGGCCAAAGCGATTTGGCCTTGCAGTCGGTGGGCCAGCTTCACCAGGGGAAAGCCATGATTTTTTTCGCTTCGAGTTCTCAAAATAAATCCATTTTTCGTTCCCCGTGACAATGCGATACAGAAAAGATTTCCTTTCGAATCGTTGAAGCAGCATTTCTCAAACGGTTTTTCGATTTTCCATTTGTCTATCGTTCAGCTGGTGTGGCACCCAATTTCCATACTTCTGGATCTTTCCCCTGGCTTTTAAACGTTGGCAAATTGCTCCTCGAGTCACATGTAATATTTCTGCCAATTTTTGTTGCGATTGGGTTGGATCAACTTCCAATTCCTCGTCTTCGAACTTTTTCGCTGCACCAGGATGTTCATTGTGTGTCAAATCGAAATCTCCACTTTTAAATTGACGAAACCATGTCTCACATGTTCTAATCACTGGAGCATGTTCACCATAAGTTTCTACCAGCAACCGGTGAGCTTCGACCTGTTATTTTCTTTTGATGAAATAAGAAAAGCAACGATTGCCGCAAATGCGATTTACTTGGAACGAAACTCGACATATTCACTGCAGTAAACAAATATGACGCTATTATTTTGGCGGAATGTGACTTGCTTATTTTTGTAGGTTAATGTCAAGAGAAAAAAATTACATACATGCCAAATCATAGATATTTATACATATTGCTAGCGACATCTACTAGTAAAACCGGCAACCTTCAACAAACACGCCTGGTAAGTATAAATCATTCGCCATAGATACGAATAGATGGTAATCACTTGGTGTGAGGTCCGAATTATAAGGTGGAAGCATAAGAACCTCTCAACCAAGCTCTCGGAACTTTTGACAAGTCACTATCGATGTGTGTGGTGAAACAAAATTCTCCCTCTGTTGGTCAAAACTGGATGCTTCCGGGCGATTGCTTCCATCAAACCCATCAAAGACACAACAACTTTGGCCTCTGCTGGGGTTGGCAGAGTGTATTTCAGGCCACCTGCTCTTTGTAATGTTTTCCAGGCTGAGATAACTGCTATCATGGAGGTTGCAAAGCAAATTGAAGCCAGCTTTAAAGATAGGGATATCTTCATTTTCCGCGACAGTCAGGCTGTCGCCGATCTCTACAGGAGATGGCCAGACAGAAAACGTGGGTCCCTGGTTACAGGAACATCGAGAGAAACTGTAAGGTGGACGAATCAAGCAAATTCTTCTCGATAAAGAATGCATTGGTTTGCCTTTTGCCACATACAAACCGCTTCTCAAGAAATTTGCATATGAACAAGCTGCATCAAGGTAGAATAATACTACAACCTGCCGCAAATCCAACCCAGATCCAAGGTAATAGAAGTTCTGACAGGACATTGTCTGATAGCATGGCAGGCGGGCACCCTATAGAAGATACTGCAGAAGCTGTAAGAAGGATGAGGAGGAAACGATCATTCATCTCTTATGGGACTCTCAAACGTTGAGCAGGGTTTCGGATTTTTGGAAATCTATTGCTGGATGGTCTATCGAAGATAGCCGCTTCTCGTTGATGGATATATTCAATTTGTCCATTTGTTCACAGTAGACATCTGAATTAATCGTTTGGTTCCTTGGAAGCAGCTCAAAATATACCACACCCTTCCAATCCCACCAAACTGACAGCATACTCTTCTTTTAGTGAATATCCGCCGTGGAAGTGGTTTGCGATGCTTCATCATGCTTGGACCGTGATCGTTTTCGATTGACGTTATTGTAAATAATCCATTTTCCATCTTCAGTTATGATTTGTTTCATGGCTATTGTTTGTTGGCTCATATTCATTGCGTTTAAGATGCATATCACAAGCTTCAAGTGTTAAATGAATTTCTTTCAAATCATGTGGTACTGAAATATCATCCCAGTTCAAGACGTAACGTACGCTAAAATTGTAAAAGTGCGTGGTGATAGTGCTTTTAGTCGTGCCCAGGTGTTTCGATGGCATAACGAGTTTAAGTTTAAGCAAAGCTCGCATGAGCAAGACGAAGGTCAAAACGATGATTATTGCCTTTTTTGATAGCCGTGGAATCGTCCACAAAGAATTTCTTCCACCGGTGCTAACCGTAAATCAAGTCTATCATAGCCAAGTACTCGAAAGATTGCGAAAACGGGTCAACAGGGTGCGCCCAGACATCGCTCGTAACTGGTTCCTTCATCACGACAACGCGCCGTGTCCCAGTATTTGGCCTCTAAAGTGATCGACGTGTTGCAACAATTGCCTCATTCGCCCGATATGTCACCCTGTGACTTTGTTTTTTTCCCTAGAACAAAATCGGTGGTCAAAGGAACCCATTTTGAGTAGATTGAGGACATCCAACCGGCCGTGATGAGGGTACTCTTGGACATTCCAGTCGAAGCATTCCAGAAATGTAACGAAGCATGGAAAACGCGCTGGAATCATGGTATAGCTACCCAATGGGACTTATTTGAAGGGGAAGGCAGAGTTGTAGAATAATTTTGAAATATAAGAGTTTTATGGAATCAGTCTCATTACTTAATTGTCACACCTCGTAGAAAAGTTGGTCTGAAAAGTATTAAATATTATTTTATTACCCAAAAATTCATCACATTTTAGATACTAAAAGGTTCCTAAATTAGACTATATTGTTATGACTTCAAAGGAAGGACTTTAAAATGAGTCTCTTTGATTTCTAACAAAATTCAGAATTTGAAAAATAAAAAGTAGGAATTCCTAAAATAGCTTTTCAAGCTAACAAAGCACACAGTTTTTGTTAAAAACTAAATTAAGTTAAATTAATTTTTTCTACTTTCTCAATTAGTACGAGACTAGTATTTTAATGAGGAAAAGTCTGACGATTGTCATTTCGTTTCCTATTTTCATATTAAAAATTTGTTTAACCAGTTCTGCTCGTATGGCATACTATTTTTGAAGTAGTTCTCAACTAATTCACTCGACTGCCGGGTGTACGTACATGCATGTAACTATCTACCCATTTGCCATTACTGTTGACTATTGAGAGAATGGTACTTGTGTGGTACGGTACTTTGAAGAGTCTGTTTGGCACTTGATGTGTTTCTATTTTTTTTTTTGTTTTTTTTTTTTTTTTTTTGTTGCACGTCCAAGTGAGTGCTGCCACTTTACGTCTGTTTGGTTGTCTGTTTGTATTTGTTACTGCCACTCGGCAAATTCATAATCCAATTCACCAAACTAACGCTGCAACAACTTCATCAGTGGTGGGTGATCTCCGTTGGTTGTTGGCATGTGGTTTGTTGCTTCTACCACTCTTAGGCACACTTATCCGTCGGCGGGTGTACAGCTGTATGTATAGACTCGTATATGTAAATGTGATTGCTGTGCTCTCTTTTCCATTGAGAAATCAGTGATTGTTTGCGTAAAACCAATGAAAATTTCAAATTTTCCTAAGGCCAGTGGTGAGCTGCAGATTTACTTGGGAAAAATTGCATGCGAGCAATGCATTCCCTCAATCATTGTGCATTTCAAAGCAAAAATTGTTTCAAAACTGAAAGTTTTCAACTGATGAGATTAAAAAGTTTTGAATTTCATGGTAAATTGTAAAGTTGTTTTCGCTGGCACAAAATAACAGTTAGGACCTTTTTTCCATCAATACCATCACCCCAATTATAAGGGTCGATCCCAAGATCCCTCGAAATAAGAAATATTTCGGTTCTGGTGCAAAAAATTTGTGGGAAAGGTAGATAGAAATGGTTGCCGATATGTGAGTATCGACAAGCTAAGCCCAAAATAGTTCCATTATGTTACCACGAAAGGTTTCTCTGAACGTCCCTCCTTTGCGGGAGCTTAAATTTTCTTCTCACCTTAACGCGGCAGGTCTTTTAATGTAATCCTTTGGTGTACTTTATCCGGAAGAATTTGCTTGGTCATACTTTACAAATCAAGCCCTACAGTTCTCCTCTAAGTCTCTGTGACGAGAGACCAAAGCGAGGAATGGTGTGGACTGTTCAGCCATCTCCTAAAGAGATCTACGATAACTTTAGTTCGACGCGATCGAGCTTAAAGCTTTTATTGCAGCCTGACTGTTGCTCAGGATAAAGACTTATATTTCAGAGAATGTGGCAGCGAAGATTTCGATCGCAAAAATACTGCAAGAAAGCACCTCCTTCAACTCTGCCATCCAGTTTTGAACTATATGTGGTCAATGCTACCTTGTCAGTCCATTTGTCCCAGCCGGGAATCAGTGGCATAAAGTTAGCACGGGCATCCAAAGTGGAAAAACTACGGGCCGTGCTTCTTTTTTAAGAAAGATTTAACTTCCTAGGGGTCTAGAGTGTACAAATGGTTGACGGTCACATATTTTGGCCGGCGACGGCTCAAATACCAAGAACTATCGATTCCCACCCTTTCTTCTTAGCAGTGCATATTTCTTCAAGTTTTGTTTCTTAATAAAGTACATCCGTCCTTAAGCCAAATGCACTATTTCCCTGA
Source organism: Ceratitis rosa (assembly GCA_037013455.1). Classification (NCBI taxonomy): domain Eukaryota; kingdom Metazoa; phylum Arthropoda; class Insecta; order Diptera; family Tephritidae; genus Ceratitis; species Ceratitis rosa. The sequence goes on from JAWMAG010000054.1 coordinate 18,306,306, forward strand.
AGTGTTCTCAATTACATCTGACTTATCGAAACCCTTTCGCAAAGCTAAAGAAGAACACTGATAATCTCTTTCTCCACTATTCCATGTCATGAATAATCCCTTTCTACTAACAGAATGAGTTTTCGAGGTTCTGTGGTATTTTTTCCGACACAATTTCCTATTTTACCACAAGAAGACAAAGCATTTCCGCATTTACCGCGGACGCCGATCCAACAACATATCCAATTAAATACTAAGTTCTTTTTTGTTTAATGCAAGTAACAATAATTTAGTGGTGCATCCTATATTCCAGGAAGTGTTCCAGGACCTTAAGTGTTCCTGTTGTTGTTGTTGATGTTGTAGCAGTCCACTAGCCCCGCTTAGGGACAGGCTTAAACAATCTAAGTCGACGAAGTCATCTAATGGGAGTTCCAGGAAACGTGCTGTTTCGACGGGTTTGGACCAAAGGGCGGGGGGGTTAGATGTGTCGGCTTAAGGGGGCATGTGAAGGCGTTCAGTACTTGCCTGTACGCAACTCTCAATACAGCCGGTTCTACGCAACGGAGTTGACCCAAATTTTATCCGGCCAAGAGCTCTTACCCTTTCGGCAATCTAACACCCTTTAGGTCGTAAGTGTTCCTGATTTGTGGTGAGGTGACAACCGAGCCCGCGACGTCAACGTAAGTAGGTTCGTCCGTACTTTTATTACCTTCTACATCCATGGGACATGGGATCCAAGTGATATTCACTGGTTTTCCCGCGATAGTCTGTTAATTGCGTAGCAACATGTTCTCACCCATTTGGACTTTATGTTGACATACTTAATTGCTTTAAGTGCCCTTGGCTATCCTCGTAGACTTTCTCATTAAAGCAGTTGCTCATTTGTCTGTTGTCTACTTGGAAGACAAAGTTCTAGTCATTGAATTTGGAGATACCTTGGTTATTGGCGGCGTGGTTATAGGAGAGCCCTGCTCATTTGTCTGTCTGGCTGTTAGACCCAACAGCATAGATAGAGAGGCATTTTCATTACCATCAACGCTGAATTATAACACGGTTAATCACGGTACAAGTGTATGGTGAGCAGTTAAAAGTTGATATGCTTAGGCACTGAGCAGTTTTTCCCTGGAGGATTGTTTAAAAATCAAAGGAGGCTAGTGGGAAAATCTTTAGCTGGCATTTTTACTGATGATGGTCAATTGGGCATGCAAGGGGAGCAACCAAGTGTCAAAAGACTGAAGATCTATCGAGGAAAGTCCCTTCTGTAAATATTATGGATAAGTTTATGAATAGTTTCATTGACCTCTTCCTTATCCTTCGCAGGAAAGAAGTTGGTATTCAAAAAACAAGACATCCTCACATAAGAGCTTTAATCGGCAGATTACTGCAATCTAAAGTTTTCTCTTTCCCTTTCACTCAGCTTTCTAAATATCCAAACCCCTTTTGCCCCATATCAACCAATGGCTCAGCTGCTCTAACTGCGTAAAACATAAAATCAATTGTCCTTTCGTTGCTCGCTCGTCTTCATCAACCTACTGTGCATCGTAACGGTGCATTTCAAATTGAAATGTGTGCACATACACACTCGTATGTATATAGGTATGTGGGTGTGTGCTAACACATCAACTCTAATACCATACAAATGGTATTCATTAGTTTGTTAGACGGCTGTACGGAAGAGGGATGGGGAGTTTGGGGGGAGGGCACTTGTTGTTTTGATTCCGTTTATGACACCGTTTACAACCGCTACATCGACATTGCTTCGCTACTAAACCCAAGTAGGTACAATTGCTCGTGTGTGTGTGTGCGTGTGTGTGTGTGGGAGTGTGTTGCTGCTGTTGACAGTTGAATCTCGTTGAGTTGTGCATTCTTTTTGTTTTCTTTTTTGTTTTTTTTTTTAGTGCTGCTGTGGCGGCATCAACGCTTGTCCTCCTACGGAAAATGGGTCATCAGTGATGTGACGAGCGTGGCATGACGCGTGGTACAAATAACGGTAGCTGTGATTGCGATTGTTGGATTGTGAACCGTTACAATGGTGTTGAGTGACAAGCGCGCCAGGTTGCTCGATCGCTTGGTTGGTTGGTTGGTTGGCTGGTTGACGTGAAAGCAGCAGCAGCAGCAGCAGCAGGAGCCGGAGCAGCTGTCAGTGTAATTGCTAGAACAATGACAATGCCAACAGCGACAACTACAATAATAAAGCAGCGCCAATGATTGCGTCCACAAGAGCCAATCGTTGGAAAAATTGAGGAAAACTAAAAACAAAAAAAAAAAAAAAACAAAAAAAAAATTGAATGGAAATTTTCGCATTTGCGCTTTTTGTGCTGCCTGTCACTTGAACTGCTGACGTTTTCGCTTACAAAGCGATGTGGTGTATGTATGTATGTTGGAAGGCCACTTACATCTGTGTAATATAATATTTGTGTGTATGTTTTATTGAAATATTTCAAATGCTTGGTCACGTGTAAGTGTGCTTGAATTAAACAAAAAACAAAAAACAAAAAGCAAAAAAAAAAAAAACAAATCCCAATGCTGGTTGCTCGTAAATTCACTCGATGCGCTTGATATGAATTCCATGCGTTTTATTTTATCGCAGCTGCCATGATTTAATTCAGACAATTAATACATATGCGTGAAAGGTGAAAGTGTTACAATATTTTCTGTTTATGTGCTGGAATTTTTACGGTTTTTTTTTACGGAAGGAACACCTCGACTGCCAGCTGAATGGCTGGGAAAGTGCATCACCCAGAGTTGGTGAACCCGGATTCCCAATAGATGAGGACGGAAAGGACATTCCAATATTCGACTATGAGGAAGCTCGTTTCTTGATTGTTTGCTCAGAGAATAAAAATTTCGAAACCCAGCGCCTAAAGGAGAGGTGGTGTGATGTAGGTGCTTTAGATCCATACTAACATTTGCAGCACTTGTGTTCTGGGCGACATTAAAGAAGAAGTGCCATATTAAACTCTTCTAACAGGTGCAACGTACCTATATATTAGGTCATGTAATTGGTTCGTTCGGTTTTTATCTAAAAGATGGCGTTATTGTCCATAGTACTAGTGTTACGTGTTGCATTAGCTCATACCATACGGCGCTGAAAACGTGTTTATTCGCGCTAAAAGTTTGTCTTTGACAGTTTTTCGATTGATTGACTCAGTACGTTGTGAGCGCTCGTCAAAGATGGACATCAGCAGAGAAAAAATTCGCTAAATTTTACAATTTTTCTTCGATCAAGGCGAAAAAGCAGCAAAAGCGGCTAAAAAAATTAATTCAGTTTATGGGACAGATACTGTAAACGAACGTGTAGCACAAAAGTGGTTTGCTAGGTTCCGTTCCGGTAATTTCGATGTCAAAGATGCACCACACGTCGGGAGGACTGTCGTCGAAAATTGCGATAAAATCATGGAAATAATGGAAATAGACCATCACGTGATCACTTATTTAATTGCTGAGGAACTAAAGATAAGCCAGAAAATCGTTTGGAACCATTTGCATAACCTTGGATTCAAAAAGAAGCTCGATGTTTGGGTGCCACACGAACTAACGCAAAAAAACATAATGGACCGAATTTCCATCTGCGAATCGCTGCTGAATCGCAACAAATTCAACTCATTTCTGAAGCGTTTGATGACTGGCGATGAAAACTGGATCAGTTACGACAACGTCAAGCGAAATCGGTCGTGGTCGAAAAGCCGTGAAGCTCCAGGAGCTCGGATGGGAGGTCCAAATGCACCCACTTTTTAGTCCAGACCTCAAGAGAGGCCTGTGAAAATTAGCTCTCCCAGTTTTTTGCCAAAAGGGACACAGCCTTCTACGAGAGGGGTATAATGAAGTTGGCATATCGTTGGCAACAAGTTTACAAATAAAACGGCGCATGTTTGACTTATTCATATTTTGAAAAGGCAATAAAAAAACGAACGAACCAATTACTTGACATAATATAAAAAAGCGCTTTCCTATGGAGTTCAAAGGGTGGACGTGACTGGAGCAACACTAAAAAAAAATATATCAGAAACCAAAATCCAGACAATGTGCCGTGAGTGCTGCTTTCTCCAGACTGTATAAGGAAGCGAAGGATATGGGTCTGGTAGTGAACGAGAGCAAAACGAAATATATCCTGTCATCAAACAAACAGACAACGCATTCTCGATTAGAATCCTACGTCACTTTTGATAGTCACAACTTAACGTAGAATCATTCTTGCCAACAGGGGCTGCTTTGGTCTGAGTAGGCAATTGAAAATCAAAATGCTCTCTTAACGAACGAAAACCAAATTTTACAAATCGCTCATCGCTCCCGTTATATGGTGAGGAGACACGGACGTTGATAACATCTGATGAGTCAGCGTTAGGAGTTTTCGAGAAAAACGTTTTGTTCAAGATTAATGGCTTTTGCTTATGTAAACTGTGAGCACTGTGATCGACAACGCTGGCTAGGTCATTTTGTCCGAATGGATGATAACACTGCAGCATAGAAATTTTGAAAAGTATGATCTGACTGTACTTGATATCTTTAACGAAAAGAAGGAATGAATGGTGTTCTGTTTTTAACTCGGTGTCTATGACAGTAAAAGACCTATATAGGCGACTGATCTGGAAGAGCCATCTCTCTACTAAAATACAACATCTCAAACTTAAAATCGCCAGCCTTAATTGGGTTTTGGGTAAAAATTCAGGTTTATATGGGATCCTAAAATCCATCTATACACTTTTTTTTTAAAGCCAATGCGGATGTATTAAATGACAGATGGATGGAGGAGCTTTTATTTCAGAAATACACTCGGAATGGTCGACATTACCTGCCGAAGGGCGACCGCAATTAAGAAAAATATTTTTTCTATAAATATGGTGTTGGCCAGACCAGGAGTCGAACCCTAGTCATCCGAATGTTAGTACGCAATGTAACTAGTATTCATAAAATACGGCGATTCCAATTAAAAACGCTACGAAACTTTACAAGTACACACGTGTACATGCGCAACGAAAATATACTAAGAGACTTTTTTTAACTTTTTTTTTGGTACTTTTTAAATCCATCCGTACTGCTGCTTAAACAAATATTATTTGAAAACGTATTATTTTAATATGTATTTAATTTATGTATTTTTTCTGCACGTTTGCGCAGTTTTTTTTTTTTACTCTTTTTCAAACTAAAATTTTTATGAGATTACACACAGACCACAATGTTATCCACACTCTCAGTTCTCAGCGTTTTTTGTTTTACTAAAATTAAAAAAAAAATAACAGTGAAACTCCATCCGAAAGGCAAACAAGTTTGCATATTTAACGTGAAATTAATTGTGCGAAGTAATGATGAATTTTAAATGAAATTAAATACAAATAGTTATTATGCGCTTGAATGTGTAAAATATGTTAATTAAAATGCGAGCCGAGATCATCGCTTTCAAACGGGAAATGATTCATTTACATGAAATATTTGTTCATTTTTTTACACAAAAGCATATTTACGGCATTTTTTCCATCCAAATAAAATATGCATACGCTTGTGCTATTGATATTTCCACTATCGACGTGAAAGTCATGAAATAATTGTAACTTTTTTACCCGCACAAATGAAAAGGGAATATCACAAATGGATATATTCAGTACGCTCTGAACGCAGACGGATTGGAAAAGAGTGTTCTAAAACGAAGCGACCGTTTAGGTAAACAGTTGGATTAATATGAGAGTGGAAGAGTTCATTCGTTGTACTTTTTGGTCAGGAAGAAAAGCTTGATAAGCGTTTGAGAAAGAATGATGTAAAATTAAATATAAAAAAATTCGGGGTTTTCAAAACAAACTTAACTGTCAAACCAAATATGTTTCGCTTTGGTAGAAAATCAGGAATTTATGAACGAATATAGCTTTATTTTGAGAGATATTTCCCCGCCCACGTGTTCTCTCGTCTTAGCGATGTCATTTGGCCACCGAGATCATACCGTTGGACTTTTGTACCCGAAAGGCTGGATTTATGTGGATAAATCGTCAACTTTTGAGTATTTGAAATTTAGGCTGAGATACCGCTAAATATGTGTATGCATTAATTCGTGCGGTTTTCTAAGAGAGGGCTCTACTAGTATTATTTCGCGTCGTGTTCATCTGTGGCTATATTCATTTCAAAGGTACTGTCATTTCGCGTCGTTTTCAGTAGATGTCATTTGTTTTAGCGTGAACAACAATTTGTTTCATTCATTTGAAAATGTCAAAATTTGTACCAGATAAAGTGTTTTTGCGGGGAGTTCTTCTTAATTACTCTAACATGAAGAAAAGTGCTACCGAAAGCCATCGTATTTTACTGGACGTTTATGGTGACCATGGTTTAGCCGAACGAAGGTGCCAAAAGTGGTTTTCACGGTTTAAAAGTGGCAATTTCGACTTATATGACGGAGAGCGACCTGGACGGGGAAAAAATTTCAGGACGAAGAATTGGAGACATTGCTCAACGCAGATGTATGCCAGATGCAAAAAGAACTTGCTAAAGTATTAGGAGTTGATCAAGCAACTGTTATCAGACATTTAAAATCATTAGGATTCAGCCAGAAGCTTGGAAATTGGGTACCTTATGAATTAAAGCCAAGAGACGTCGAACGTCGATTCTGCTTCTCGGAAATGTTGCTTCAACGCCACCAAAAGAAGTCATTTTTGCATCGGATTGTTCCTGGCGATGTAAAATGGATTCATTATGATAACCCAAAGCGCAAGAGATCTTATGTGAAGTCCTGCCAACCATCGACATCCACGGCAAAGCCGAATATCCATGGTGCCAAGATTATGCTATGTACCATATTTGTTGAGCTCACAAGGGTTTGCTTTATTATGAGCTATTTAAATCGGGTCTGACGATCAATAGGGATCTCTACCGAAAACAAGTGATTCGTTTGAAAAGGCCATCGCGGAAAAACGACCAGGAATATGTGACCAGACACGAATCAATAATTTTTTATCATGACAACCCTCGGCCACATGTTGCAAGGCCAGTTAAAAACTATTTGGAAAACTGTGGGTGCAGAATGCCCTCACCGGAGTACGCTTCACTTCAGAACAGGGTATCAGAAATTGGCTCGATTCTTTCTTGACCTCCAAGCCGGAGAAGTTCTTTTGGGATGAGATCCACAAACTGCCAGAAAATGAGCTTCCGATGGGCAATACTTTGAACATTAAATGTATAACAATTTTTTCACAAGTAATTTGGTATTTTTAGATTTAATAAAAACAAATTGAAAGTCACGTACTGACTGAACTTTTGTTAATCCCCTCGTATATGTACAAAATAGAGCCAGTTCCTTCTTCTTCTAGTAGAAAAGTAGTTTGGCTCAAGTTCGCTGCTAGAACCGCTTGTTGGGAGGGGTCACTCGTGTGTATCACAGAGGGGAAAACTATGGATTTGTTAAAATATCATCCTGAGTAACGTGATGGGAAGGCTTCTGCCATTTTTAATATCTTTTAAACTGCGCGACACCAAAGCTCTCTGCCAAAGAACATAAAGGTATACTACAGTACAGATTATCTCAGCTTACATTTGTATGAAGCAGAAGTGACTTGATACAAAGAATTAATATAGCAATTAAACAAAACTCTAATCGAACTTTCCTCAACTCTCTTCATTTGAATGGTATATTCGAAATCCAAGCAATGTCTTGCAAAAGAAATAAGCTCGAGATGTCTCAAGCGACATGCGATTTTTAGCGATAAAGCCTGTATACTATGCAATGAGATCTGGTGCATTACTTTCCATCTCTTTGAATATCCCCTAAAACAAACTCATCTAACACTGTTCTCCTATTGGTCCGAATCTATTCAAAACACTCATTTTCTGAGGTTGATGCCATTATTTAGAAGCTATTGAGCGGAATTAGATCTCAGCTAACCCTTCAAGCTTCTAATACACTGCAATATCTCTCAGGTTGAAGTTTTATTGGTTAGAATAGCTTACAACGCAGGAAGCCGTATAAACGTCATAAGGCAATAACCTCACAACGCAGTGTAGTAGAGAAACAATCCTTAGTAACAGAGAGGCGGTAAACGTGGCGGCTGCTGGAAAGCTGGGTTTCAGGCCACAAGGGCATTCCGGGAAACGCAATGGTTGATGAGATTCTAAAAAGTACCATCCGTCTGCCTGGCGAACTAGTACAAGAAATATGCGTGTCGCTAAAAACGTAAAGACGGGCAGACGGATCTGGGTGAAATGGAACGACATACAGGATCGTCAAGATCTGTTGCAAGAATACCAAAGGAAAATACGCGTATTTTTTGCTCACGTGGTCTCGAAAGGATTGTAGGATGGTTGTTGGCATAAAGACAGGCCACAACCTACCTCACATGCGGGCCGAATGGGCATTAGTAACGAGTGTATGGAGAAAGACATTAGTGAGACGCTGCAACACCTCTTCTGCTGCTGTCAGCCATTATCAGTAGAACGTCCTAGATATCTAGAAGCTTTGCTGTCCAAAGAACTAGTTTAAGTAACAAAATTAAATATGAAGCTTATCTTAAGTTTCTATTTCAGTTCGAATTGAAATGAACCTCCATCTGGCCATACAAAAAAACGGAGGATCTATGTATAGCGTGACAGCCAGCCAGTGTAATTTAACCTAACCTAACCTTAGGAAATTTTTCGGCTTCACCATGTACACGACCAGACCCATTCACTTCGTACCCTCTGGTCTATGTGTGTCTTGGATTTGTGGGACATTTGAGATCGATGAGACTAACCTCTTTGGTAAAGATGTACCTTAACAACATCATACATATAACCGTCGGCTTCTAAGAGGTACAGTAACTTTCCTTCTCTCTCTCTCTCTCGCTCTCTCTCTCTCTATCTCTCTAACGCATTCTTTCTCTCTCTCTCTCTCTCGCTTTCTCTCTCTCTCTCTCGTAACCTTCTCTCCCTATATCTAGCTCTCTCTCCCGCTCTCTCTCTCTCTCGCTTTCTTTCTTTCTCTCTCGCTCTCTCTCTCTCTCCCGCTCTCTCTCTCTTTCGCTGTCTTTCTTTCTCTCTCGCTCTCTCTCTCCCGCTCTCTCTTCCTCTCTCTTTATCTTTCTCCAGCTCTCTCTCTATCTCTCTCTCTCTCTCTCTCTCCTTATCTCTCTCTCTCCTTCCACTTTTACCTTATCCAAAACGTTGTAAATAAGTGGAAAAAGAGTTCAGTTTGCATATGAAATTGTTTGCTAAATATTTTATTTGAGAAAGAAAAGCTTCAAAAGCACATTTACACAACAACGCGGCTTTAATACAATAGTATTCTAAATATTTCAAATATTCCAAACAAAGCTGCACAACAATAAAAGCAAAAATCAACTATGAAATCGTAAAAGGAAAATGAGTGAAAAAAATGGAATTCAATTGAAATTCAAACATTAATTTCCGCTTGAAAATTGTTTACCCATCAACGTCAAAGGGTTCGCATGTGCTGGTGTGGGTGCGAGTGCGAGTGTAAGCACAGCGTGTTGCAAATATTATACATATATAAGAGTATGTACGAGTATTGTTAAAAAATAGTTGGTAGCGCCCACCAGCGGCAAATAGAAAAATATCAATCAGTTATTTGATGAATGGCTGTGGAATGGCAAATAGATAACCGTGCAGCGAAAATCAAGGTCACACACACACATATGCGCACACATACACATACGAAAAAACAAACACACGCACTGTCTAACCACAAATGATGAAATTTTACAATTTAATAAAAAAAAGTTAGCAAATAAAGCAACAGTGGCTTTGAGAATACACAAATACATATAGACATAAATCGACGCTTGGTAGCACCTCGCTGTATCTGGTACAGCTGTAACGGTAATAATAACAACAATAATAGCAATTACCACATAAAGAATTGGTTCGCTGTTTTATGAGTCTTGCGGTTGACGTTGAACAATGTAATCTGGCACGCACACGCGTTTCCCCAAGTGACCGCCGCCGCCACAGCGCAACAAAAAGCAAAGCTCAATCGCAAACATGCAGACAGAGGAAGGACTTACATACAAAGGGTGGAGCTGGGAATCAAGATGTACAGTGAAATGAAAAAACAAACCTGGTTAATGTAAAATGAGTACAGTGGATGCTGAGTTTGCTGGGGAGTATATAATTAATCTACCAAAGTTGGATGCTTTGAGCTGAGTTTAAGCTATGTTGAACCGGGTCTTGAGACGGTCCAAAATGAATCGCAAGCTGCCCGAATGGGACTTGCATGTATATTGGTTCACTCGCCGACAACACTCGCCGAGGCCAATCGTCTTACTACCTTTGTGGTCTAGAAAAAATGACCAGTTTAAAGATGAATCGGTTCAAAATATTGTTTATACATAAAAAAAATACCATTTTTATTAATGAAAAAAATAATTTTATAAAGAGCCCACTGCACATATAGTCACTGTACCTTTGTACCATATATACATACATATGTAATTACGAGTATATTTTGTTCAGAAAAAAATGTTTACAAACATATGTGTATAGCTATTGAAATAAAAATTCACACATTCATTCATTTATTCATTCGTTCGCTCCTTCGCACACACACACACACACACTCACCTCATAGGAGCCGGCCGTATCTAGAATGTCCAGCGTCAGGCTAACGCCAGCTATAGAAAAGTTGCCTTGATGCATTTCCTCGATGGTCCTTTTGTATTTGGTTGTAAATGTGTTGTATAGAAATTGTGTGATTATGGAAGTTTTACCCACTTTAGCCGCGCCCATAACAACAATTTTGTGACGTGCATTTGCTGGTCCAATGGCGTCATCCACGGCATTGTTGCGGCCAACTCTGGAATGATGTACAAAAAAAAAAAAACAGGGAACAAATTGAAATGTATAGAAATATTTTTTGTAAACACAAATAAAAATGAAAATAAAAATAAATTGACAAAAAGCTGATTTAATAAAAATAAAAAATAAAAAAACAAAAGATTAAACTGCACAGATAGATACATACCCTTCACTAATAAGAAGTATTTGGTTAAAAGATGATGTCAAATTTTATACTAAACTGCTAAATAATGTGAATTTCGACTGAAAAACTCATTTTTGAAGTATTATTTGTACGGGAGCTATATATAACTGAAATCCGTTTTCGATGAATTTCATTTTCAAAATTTTACTTGTGATTTTTATATGAAATACCAAATTTCATATCACTAGCTGCTAAGTTGGTGGAATTTTAACCCAAAAACTCATTTTTGAAGTATTATTTGTATGGGAGCTATATGTAACTGACATCCATTTTCGATGAATTTCATTTTCAAAATTTTACATGTGATTTACGTATGGAATACTAAATTTCATATCACTAGCTGCTAAGTTGGTGGAGTTTTAACTCAAAATTTCGTTTTTTAAGTATTATTTGTATGGGAGATATATGTAACTGACATCCGTTTTCGATGAATTTCATTTTCAAAATTTTACATGTGATTTACGTATGGAATACCAAATTTCATATCACTAGCTGTTAAGTTAGTATAATTTTGACTCAAAAACCCATTTTTGAAGTATTATTTGTATAGAAGCTATATGTAACTGACATCGGTGTTCGATGAATTTTGTTTTCAAAATTTTACTTGTGATTTATATACAGAATACCAAATTTTTTATCACTAGCTGCTAAGTTGGTGGAATTTTGACTCAAAAATCCATTTTTGAAGTATTATTTGTATAGGAGCTATATGTAACTGACATCCGTTTTCGATGAATTTCATTTTCAAAATTTTACTTGTGATTTACGTATGGAATACCAAATTTCATATCAGTAGCTATTAAAGTGGTGGAATTTGGACTAAAAAACCCATTTTTGAAGTATTATTTGTATGGAATCTATATGTAACTGACATCCGTTTTCGATGAATTTCATTTTCAAAGTATTACTTATGGTTTACGTATGGAATACCAAATTTCATATGACTAGCTCCTAAGTTGGTGGAATTTTGACCATTTTTCAAGTATTATTTGTATGGGAGCTAAGGGTTATTATGATATGATTTAGATGATTTTCACTTTCAATACTTTACTTCTAATATAGATGTAGAATACCGGATTTCGTACATTTTGCTGCTAAATTGGTTGAATTTTGACTCAAAAACCCATTTTTGAACGTTTTTCTGTATGAAAACTTTATTTTATGGTCTTCCAATTTGAATGAACTTTACAAATTGTAATATAATTGAAATTGTTAGACATAAAGCACAACATGTTTTCACACGTAAAACATGACACCGTTATTAAACAGTGTATTAAGCATACATATATGTATGTATATATGCGTATGTAGGTATATAAATGCCAAGTAACTTCTAAGTGTGTACGCTCCCAAGCGTCAACGCACAGCTAACAAATAGCTTAGACACGGATAGGACCAACCACATTTTACTTTTAAACGATTTTCTGTTTACATATATGTATTCATATGTATGTATATCGTGTGTGTGCAAAGACAGGAAGGAATAGCATTTTGTATTAGGCGTGTGGTTTAAATTTTCTAATTAAAATGTGGCAAGATGATTTATGATGATGCCAAAGTTTCGCGGCCCTGTCAAATATGTCATCGCGCTGAGCGCATAGGCGGAAGGAAGTAAGGCAAGCGGAATGCAAGAAAGCGCGTTTACAAACTGTATTTGCTTAAGTAAGCCAAAGGTGAGATAGTAAATTCAATTATAAAATGAAAATACACAGACACATACATACATGTATGTATGACTTTTGGGAAATTTCATAAATGAAAAATGAGAGCAACACTGGATTGGTCTTGAATATTTTAAAGTGTAATTTCAGCTAAAAATATCGATGGGAACTCAAAAAAATTAAAAATAAAATAATAATAAAAAATATATACGATAAATTATATTAGTTGCAAACCAAAGCTATTTTAAGCACTTAAGTTCAGTGAAAAATATTAATTGAAATTAAGGAATTTTTATATATAAATTATCTTCCCATTATATTAGGTAAAGTAAAAAGTTCGTTCGGAGTTTTTTTTTAATGCGAATGGTTCCAAACGGTTTTCTGGCTTATCTTTAGTTCCTCAGCAATTAAATAAGTGCTTACGTGACGGTCTGTTTCCACTATTTCCATGATTTTATCGCAATTTTCGACGACAGGCCTCCCGACGCGTGGTGCATCTTTGACGTCGAAATTACCGGAACGGAACCTAGCAAACCACTTTTGTGCTACACGTTCGTTTACAGTATCGGACCTATAAACTAAATAAATTTTTTCAGCCGCTTTGGCTGCTTTTTCGCCTTGATCGAAGAAAAATTGTAAAATTTAGCGAATTTTCTCTTTGCTGGTGTCCATCTTTGACGAGTGCTCACAACGTACTGAGGCAATCAATCGAACAACTGTCAAAGACAAACTTTTAGCGCAAATAAATACACTGTAAGGTACGACATGATGCGACACGTAACACTAGTACTATGGACAATAACTCCATCTCTTAGATAAAAATCGAACGAAATTTTTACTTCACCTAATATTTTTCGATAAAATCAAACACACCCTTCATACGAAGATTATTTGACGACGACACGGACAAAAGCAAAACGTTGAAAAAGTCTTTAGACACGCGGAAGAAGGAGTGCTGAAAGACGGTTGCCACCCTGTACAGGATTTGTAAATAAAATATATGTTGCTCCATCAATCTTGGTAAGATCATTTTTTCATAATTGTTTCATTGCGGCCATACTATTAATTTTTTTTGGTATAAGTTTTTTAGTGAGCTCAAGGCATGGTTTGTTTGTATGAGTTGAATAATTGTTATAAAACCAAGAAAAATGGTAGAAGTGACAGTTGTTTCGGAGATCACCCCATCTCCTCATCAGACTTCTTATGGCAGAGATCGCCTGTTAAGTCAGGATCCGTTGGTTCGATCTCTGCCATAAGAAGTCTACCATTTTTTTTTATTAAATTTTTTAGAAAGTTTCCAATCAGTAAGACTGAAATCTTGAAACTTGCAAGAATATTTTAGTTTATACACAGTTTAAGAAATTTCCAGGCTGTGTGTTCACTACATTTTAGAGCATTCGCACATACAAGGAACACAAAATCCTTTGGAAATAATATTTGATGATACACCCCGTGTTGTAAGAGTCGAAAAAGTAAAATTGGAATAATTGTTCTCCATTATTTCAATTAATTCCAACTAATTAAAAGTGATTATTTCCTCAAAGCATTTGTAGGAATTGTCGGCTAACATAATTTGAACAAAAATTTGTTATTGCGGGGAAAATTAATAGGAACCATTTCAATTTCATTTCATGACATAGTCACATAAGTCACACGTAACTCCTATCCATCTATCTGTATGCCAATTTTTAATACCTGTTTCTGCTCCGATAATAGTACTATCCAAACATCTGGTAGAGAACCTTTCCAGCAAACACAATTCTATGACATTTACTAACAAACCTAAACAACCAACTATCACCAAAGTTTTAGCTCATGTATTTCCTCTTACTCTATAAACCTTTTTCAAGCCCAAACACAAAGCAACTAAAAATACTGTTTTTATCATCCGAATGTATTTTTTGACCACTTTTTTTGGAGACATTTTTACTGAGAGGAATGATATGAGAAGTGCGGCGATATCAATTAACATATGTAAGCTATCTGCCACCACAGCCATTGAATTTCTTACATAACCGACTACAATTTTCACAAAAAAGAAAAAAATGCTGTAAGCTACATCAGTGAAAGCAAATGGCATTTTGTTCCTGAATAATTTAGACATTTTTATGTAGTATTATTTTTTAATTTGAAATATAACCGCGTCACTTTAATATTTTTCATTTCTTTTTATAGTTTTTTAGGCACTAGAATGCAGTAAAAATAAATTAAATAATAAACAGTCAAAATGTATTTCACATAAGACAACACATATCCTAGGTGGCGCCATGGTTGGTGGAATTTTGAAATTAATCTGTTGCATACCGCAAAGGGATTGGCATGTTTACAGATTGTATCAGCCTAATGTGTGGGGAGTTTTCCCCATTTTACATACACAAGCAACTCTAACGTTAGAGTCGTATACGAAAGAAAAGTTATCAAAAACCACCGTACGTGAGCTTAGAATTTACCTTTTCACTTCACTTCTTTTTCGTTCTGAAGCAGGCATCATCTTGTTTTTTGCGACCACCAGCCATTATGCCACAGAGGTAACATTTTTATAATTCTCATAAATTTATATATTTTAAAGAAATATTACATCATAAGAGTATCATATATGTATCCACAAAAATATTGAATATAATACACTTCCGATGTACATATACTAATTAAATCCTTTATCCTTTTTCTTTTAATTGCTTTTATTAGCTTTACTTCTATGTCTGTCTGTGTGTCTGTCAGTTTGTAACTCTCCTTTGGACTAATTCATTTCAACTTGGCGACATCTATATGCAGTTTCCTTGAAATACTGAATGCACTCTACATATCACCCTGTTTCTTAGAGTATTTTGTTAATGGCAACGCCACGATATATGCAACAATTCGCATTTTAAATATTTCATATTGGGATCGCGTCACAGCTAAATGTTTCTTCTGTTATTTTACAAAAATATAGCATGAGAGAAAAAAATACTGAAAACAAATCCCACATCAAAATCAGATGAAATATAATAAATAAGATTAATGAAACTGTAACGAAAGAAACTCAATTAAATCAAGGGGTAAGGCCAATGTACAAATTTTTTTTGTGTAGACAGAAAGGCAATACAATTATAATGCTTTCATAATTCATTAGTCTCATATTTAAATAGAAAAAAAATTTAATGTACAACAAATAAATATTTTAAATATGCGGAACTATGAACATTTTTGTAAAGTGATTTTTCTTCTAAGAGCTCCGCGACTTGCAGCACAAAGGGTGCAAAATAGAATCTGCAACAAAATAAAAACTTTTTTGTTTATTTACATGAGAATAGCTAGAGAATGACGTATGGATTTCAAAAAATATTGATTTTTGTGAAATTTGGAAGCATTTGAGAAAAAATTCCTTTTCGACCAAAAAAACGGCACGTAATTGTTTATAACTATTGTTTAAATTAGGTTATCATTCTCTTTGAAATAATATTAAAAAGTCTAAGAAAAAAACCAATTGAAAATATTGAAAATTTTTGAGTCATGCTGCGAGCCAACTTCAAAAAACATGATTCGAGAAAAATGCATTTAAAGTTTTGAGACATACAAAATATATATCGGAGCGGCCCGGTGCGCTCGGTAAGATCTTTTGTTCTTTATTCTAGAAGGACCAAAGATTCTTTTTAGCCAATAAAAAGAAAATTAATACATCTACAGTGGCTTTACTCTTTAAATAATTTATATTGACATAAGAAAGGTAAAAATAAAATCAATCCAAAATAACATAAAACATAAAATAGAAAAAAATAATTAAATTATTATAAAAAGTAAGAAATATTAAAACAAAATAAAATAAAAAAAGAAAATGAGTCAATAAAATTAAATTAAACAAAATGAAATAAATTAAAACGAAATATAATACAATAAAATAAAATTAAATGAAACAAATTAAAGTAAAATATAAAAAAATAAAATTAATTCAGGGAAAATAAAAAATAAATAAAATCAAAATAGAGTTAATTAGAAAAATATATAAAATATATATAATTTAAAAAAACTAAAAAAAACCCCGCTTTTAAAGGAACTAAAACGTTTAAAATAATTTTGGAAATAAACTTAAGACAATAGTATATAAAAATACTTGTATAATTGAGAGAAAAGCGTGCCATAATTTTCATATATCGAGCGCCCCATGCTTTTCTCTCAATCAAGTCTTAAGTTTACTTCCAAAATTATTTTCAACTTTTTTGTTTAATATTCTTTAAAAGTGTGTCTTTTTAGTTTTTTTAAGCTATATTTATTTTTCTAATTAAATCTATTTTTTTACGTGTGAGTGCCAATATCTCAAGACGCCCACACGTGCATAAATAGTTAGACTACATTAAATTCTGTTTATTAACATTTTTACTATTAATTTATAGAATAAAATGCCTCTCAAAAACAAAAAGAAATTAACAAAGAAAAGCATTTATTTTGTTTAGCAAGTGGATAAAACCCCTTAAAACACAAAAATAGTCCGCCATGTCGTATGAGCATTTTCTTGTGTGTGAATATTTAATAAATTGACAAATGTTTCTAAAAAGAAAATATTTTAATAAATACTTTAAATTATATAAGAGAAAAAGAAATCACGCTGAGGATTCATCAAAGTTTTTGCACAAAAAAGTAATTTTCGCATTCTGCCTTCAGTGCACAAATATCACAAAGGTATGTGATGTGCTGGCATATTTAATCAATCTTAACGTGAAAATCATACCAATTCCTGTACACACACACACACAAACACATGTGCATCGAAATATTCACGGTGAAAATGTCACTTTCTGTGCTATTTCTCTATTTCTCTTTCATTTTCCGCCAAACGGATTGCCTGAATGCTATCTGCTGCACTAAAATAACACAAAAACTTTTCAACCGACTGTCACATACATACAGGTATGTAGGTTTGTATGAGTGCAACACTTGCATAATTACTCATATACGCAAACACACAAATATACATACATATGCGTATGTGTATGAAAGTTTGTCAGAAATTTGCTTGAGTGTCGCTGCCACACCTTGACTTGAGATGTGACTTGACGTGCCAACTTTATTAAAATACAACAAAGTCGTAGTCGAAACTAAGTCAAAACTCAATGAAAACTATAAACTGAAGAGAGAAACAGAAACAGCAGTAGCAGTCGCAGCAGCAGAACAGCCCGAAGCAACAAACTAACGCAACTCTACTTGAGTGACTTGATAAACTTGAAGGTAGCAAAGCAGATGCAGGCAGGAGGAGCAGCAAAGCTTTATTGCATGGCGTGTTAACTTGGCAATTCAAATACAAAACAAAATAAATAAAAATAAATAAATTAAAACAAAATAAACGGGTAAACTTACTTATGTGCTTTATTGTTGATTTTGTTGTTGTTGTTGTTATTCTTACTATTTATTCTTACGTTGCCTGCCGGCGGAAAAGTACGAATGTGAATTTCACACTTATTTGTTGGCGAAAGGATTGTGCGCATAAAATGTTGCATCACCGCAGCTGTTGTTTTTGTTGTTCTTCTTATCTACATTTCTTAAACTTATATGTTGTTTGTTTTTTGATTTTTTTGTTTTGTTTTTATTTTTGATCTGCAAACCACAATGGTTAAAAGTGTGTGTAACTTTAATTAAAACTTTATTAGGCATTACATTCACAACCGAGATGAAAGACAATGGATGCACGTACATACATATGGTACATAGGTATATATAAAGGGTGTTTTTGTTAGACATATGGTTTGCAAGCAGAAATAAAACGCATATAAGTTAATGGTTTAGCCAAGAATTTAGTTTTACTATAAAGACAATAGTATGACATTGAAAAAGAATTTCGGGCAAGTCACGGCCACAGTTGGGTGTAGTAAATTCCAATCGAGCGGCACAATTTTCGACCACTTTTTGCTGAAATTGGTGTCTTATATCAGCAATAATTCGATGATTATTCTCTTCCGTGCTTATTAAGCGAAAAAAATAGTCCAGCGGTGTTAAATCGCACACTCTTAGAGGCCACTCCATTGGCTTACGATACGAATTAATGCGCTCTCCAAAAGTTTACTTCAAAAAAATTTAATTTAGGCAGAAAGCAGTCAACAATGATGGCTCTATAGCGTTCTACATTGCCTGCAACATTATTGCCGACCTCATTTATTAAGAAATATGAACCAATGATTCATTCTGCCCTCCCATAGAGCATACCAAACAGTGGCTGGAAAACACTTCCAAATCTTAAATGTTACTACGAAATGCTTTTTTTATAATAAACAATTGGTGCAGAGAGTGCGATTTGAATGAAAGTCCCTCAAAGGCCGAGATATCGAAGGTACAAACCACTTGCTTTTAAGCCACCAATACTAAAAAGCATCGAGATCACTCTTTCTACTGAGGTTAAACAACTGGGTATAATCTTAGATAGCAAGCTCATCTAGAATCAACAGACGGTTGAAAGGACTAAAAGAACTATGATCGCACTCTACGCCTGCAATAGGTAAAAGGTAGGGACTAAAACCGCATATCATTTATTGGCTATAAAGATCAGTAACAAAACCCATATTATTTTACGGAGTCACTGTCTGGTGGACAGCAATAGACAAAGCTATGAACAATTGCAAGCCACCTGGCCTTTCCATCGGCGGGTACTGCATCGAAAACTTTCAGAGCTGGAGTATTCTTATCCATTCGGTCCACATGACATATCCAGCGCAGCTGCTGCTTCTTGATTCGCTGAACTATCATATAACTCATCACATAACTCGTACAGCTCATCGTTCCATCGTCTGCGATATTCGCCGTTCCCAATTCGTAGAGGACCGTAAATCTTACGCAAAACCTTTCTCTCAAAAACTCCTAACTCATCAGATATTATCATCGTCCATGCTTCCGCACCACTCAGTCCAAAGTAGCACCTGTTGGCAAGAGTGATTCTGCGCTGGATTTCCAGGGGCTGACACGCGATTCAGCCTTGGAGAAACCACACAGAGCACGTCCGAGTACTGAAGTCTACACCATTTTCGGAAGAAGTGGACTACACCACTTTTGTTTTCTGTTTTGACAACACTTTCTCTATGATGCTACGAAAGAGAAATGAATGGGAAAATGTAATACTGCTTGATCAAAGAACCGTATCCATCTTCACACACGGTTCAAAGCTTGATGACTGGGTGCGCTGCGGAGTTCACTCGGAACCACTTGCAATCGACATGAGCAATATAACTTCCCGACCACTGTGGCGCCTTTCAAGCTGAACTGAGTGCAATAATGGAAGCTGCTTAATCTGCTGACAACCAAGCTCCCACTAAATCTCTGCATGGTAATCACATGACCTCAAAGGTAATGGCTGTATGCGAAATGACCGCGCTTTGGGTACCCGAACAGAGTGATATCCCATGAAATTACTTTCGCTAGCAAGGCCAAACCACATGCAATGTAACTAGGCAATTTTTGGTCAGAATTAATTCTCTACTCCTTCTAAACAGACCCTTCTCGAGCATAAAAACCGACGTAATTACCGTACACTGTTTGATGGCAACCCATGATAGAAGAATGCTCTACTTCTCTTTTGACATCTCTCACGGCTAAAGAGCCATAGACAAGAAGGAGACGATGGATTACTATCTCCGCCACGGTCCCGTCCCAAGTGCAGCTGAACATCATTTTCTAGGTAAAGTGGCAAAGGCGAGAGGAGGCTCTTCTATTGACTCCTCCTTAGTTGTGACAACGGGCTAACAGCCCTAAGTGCACTAAATTATGGGACCTTTCTTTGGAGCAACTAAACTGACTAACTAACTACGCAACTTCAATGACCCATTCAATCCAAAGTGACTTCTTCGCTGAACACCGCTTGAGAAAATCGTCATCAGTGACCATCTCGTTAAGTCAAGAAACAGCTGCCAAAAGGAGCACCTCCCAAGAAAGTACTGCCTCATTGATTGTCTAAAGAGCACCCTTTAGATATGCACATATATTACGTGCATATAAATACATACACTATTACAACTGATTTTACACTTCTTGCTTTTTCCATATTAAACTTGTTAATTCTACCGAAACTCTCTCAGTGCAAACAATGACTGTTGTCCTTTTATGTGTGTAAAATTTTCATTTTGCCATTTAATTGTTACTTTGTTTAATAATGAATATTATACTCGCACTCGTGAAATCTATTAAAAAGTCTTTTTGTGTTGCTTTGTAAAGGTAGGAATTGACAAAGTTGACTTTTTATCTTGAGTGCCTTTTTAATGTGGGGAATGCGGTTGGCATTCAAAAATGAGTGGAAATACATAAACTATAAAAGTTGCTTTAATTAAACAAATTTTACAAGCTTCTTTTTTCTAAAGCAAGAAGTTTATTAGAAAAAACTTCCATTGGAAAATCTTCTCCTTCTGTTGAGGACATCAAGTTGTCATTGCTTTGATTTGAGCTGATTGTGGGAGTTTAAAAAAAAAAAAGTATCACTCTTATGATAAACTGAATTTATAGAGGGAACGCCGTTACCAACTTGTAGAGGGCCATAAATCTTACGCAAAACTTTTCTCTCGAAAACTCCTAACGCCGACTCATCAGATCTTGTCGAGAAAGTAGTAAAATTTTTCAATATGCACAAAAATGTTCGAATTTTCAAGCAATGAACGATTATGCGATCACTCTATGCTCATAAGCTCGAGCTGTTCGAAAATATTCGAAGGATTTTAGACCTGAAACGACTGATTGCGATTCACATTAGATCTAATGTGGATTATAATCTCTCGAAAAAACCAGCACGCCTATATCAAAGGCATGTCAATGAAGATAGCACTGCACACGGTAGTATCACGAATTTAGAGGTCCATCCGTCCGGTCAAAATACAAATAATATAGCTAAAAACGGGGGTCGATACCCTCTTGAGTGAGGGGGTTGTAGGGTTGTAAGACCTGAGATCGCAGGGGTGACGGAACTTAGGTATGTCAGCAGATGAACTCCCCGCTTCTTCTATGGGTCTTGGCAGTGAATCAACTCTGATGGTCTGGTGGTTATTATGAATGGCAAATTCTTACAAACTCTGAGCGATACCATGCAAAGCGGACTGAAAAGGATAGACAAGTGGGCCATTGATGCTGGGCTGGTTGGGGCTGCACAACGCTGCTTTCACTGCGGGTAGGCTGCAAAAGGTGTCTAAATGGCTAGTTATAAACCACGGGCGTACTAGCATCTTAAGAAGATTCCATATACCGGAAAAAACAGATTACAGTATATCATTCACTGACTTCATGACAGAATTCAAAGTAGTTATCCCGGATAGTAACCCCAAAGGAAATTGGCATCTGTAAATCCTTTCGCTTACTGCATCACTGTAGCGTTTTTCATGCAGAATTGGTAGCCATAAATGAAGCTGTTAACTGTCTCAGATCATTGATACTTTCGGATGATCGTATCCATATTTTCTCGGACAGCCAGGCCGCATTACGAGCTCTGGCGTCTGTAACAGTAAAATCTAAAGCCGTAGAGGACTGCCAAAAATCACTTAACGTGATGACGAAGAATTTCTCTCTAAACCTAGTATGGCTCCCGGGACACAGTAACATACCGAGTAAAGAGATGGCGGACGAGCTTGAAAGGAAGGACACTTACCTTCCACTTTCGCCATCATGAAAGAGTTTGCGCATGCCGCTTTTCATTTGTAAGCTCAATATAAGAGAGTTGTTCATTAATGATGCTGACTTCAGATGGAGAAGTCTCAACACATGTAATGGGGCTAGATCAATATGGCCAGAATGGACCAACGTCCGGTATGCTTTACGTGAGTACCTGCCGATGTCGGCCTAACATCACGGTGTTCAAAAACACAAGGGAGTAGTAGTGAGAGTATTACAAAAGGTAATACTAACATTATGGTACCAATCGGCCGTGTGATATGGACACACTAACCACCTTGGTTAGGCTCGAGTCCCATCTTAAATCTCTGCACTACTCTGGGTCCGATACCCGATGACAATGCAACTTCACATTGAGCTGATACTAGGTCAACTCTTCCCGTATTTGGGTTTAAACTACAGCCAGCACGATGCTTCCCGAAGAGCCTTGACGCTATGAACAGGTCGGAGCAAGTTCCGAGGGCTCCTGTTCCCCGTGGTACCAAGTTTAAAGTCTCCAGTCAGACCTTGTAACTAGAGTTACTGCCAATTGGGCTTCCATATTACCCTGGATTGGTAGCCAGGATATTAGTCGCCTTTTACGATAGGCATGCCTTGCCACGGTTTGTATTACCTTCCCGGACCCGCACGGGGAGCCAGAATGGTAGAGTAGAAAATCACTATATGTATATGCCAATAGTAATAGGTCTTCTAACAGGAAATATCGTTTTGGGCAGGTACGCAGAGAGATTGTGCGCAGAGAGAGATGATTCCTGCAGAATTTACAGACAGGAAGAAGCACCGGAAACTTTAAGCCACTTTCTTTGCGAATGCCCCGCAGTGTGAAGGACTAGGCTGAAGTCTCTAGGGCCGGTAACGTTTAGGGACCTAAGCAAGATAGCTAGAGCTAGGGTAGGGCTCTTGGGATCCTCAGTGGTATCACAATGGATCCGCTTGGGGCCTAGGTGTACCACGGCCCGGCAGCCACTTCAACCAACCAATCAAAGCGTCTTCAAACATGAATTTATCTCATAAATCACAAAAAATTTTAAGAAACCTGAAAGCTTCTTTCATGCTCGCTTTAACATAAACAAAGCTTTCATAATAATCTCACCATTTTAATATACCTCTATAAGTGTGCAAGCTTGGATTTAATCAAATGGAAAAACATGCGAAATTATGCTTCAATTCATTTAATCTTAAGAAAATCAAAAATATTTATGAACGAAAAAGAAGAAGGCAATCTGTGACAGATATTTTTTGTTTTCAAGGTAAAAGTGTCTATATTTATGAAGGGCCAAGCACATACATACATACTCGTATGTAGATGCATTTGTATATTTAATTTGTACAATATGTATTTTCGTAATATAGTAAATTATTTGTATTTTTAAATAAAAATATCTCAATGCATTTGCCTTGAGGCGAGTCCCATCATTCCAAACCTTTCTCTCTCTCTCTCTGTCACTCCCTCCCATTTCATTTGTAATTCTCATATAAGCAAATTGACTATGACAATAAATGAAATGCCTGAATCCATGGGTAGAAATAATAAATGGAGGAATCTTTATAGTTGTAAATACGAAACAAAATAAATATATACTAGGTATTTATGTATATACAAATTTATCTATATATTCTTTAAATACAAAATTTGTTAGTCTGTTGCTGAAGCTCTCTTACCGGCAGGCATTTGCAGGAACACTAATGATGCCTCAGACAAAACAGTGACGACAAAAGACAACAATGAAGGTAATCAAAACATTGTGACAGATGCTTACTTGCAATATGTCGAAAATACAAAAGGAAAAGGAAAAAAATGATATGAAACATCAAGTAAGCAGAAAAGGGAAAATACAAAGAAGAGAGCAAAAACTAAACAAAACGTTTGAGCACGAAATCACAAATAAAATTCAAATATAAAAGGAGAAAAAAAAAATTAAACAAACAAATCAGCCAAGTGAAATACCAAAAAATCTTCAAAAAAAAAAAAAAAACCAACAAAAAAGTTCATATATTTAAGCCAAATTGGTAAGTAAAATTTTTGGAAGGACTGAGGCTGAGTTTAGGTCTAGGTAGGCATATGTAAGTACTTTGAGTTAAATATTAATGGGGTTTAGAGAAAATGAAAGACAATTTTTAGTGAATTATTTTGTTAGTTGGTTAGTTAGTTTAACAGGTTACTTGATCATGTAACCCTAACCTGTGTTGGTCTTGTTAAGGTGACTCCTTTCAACTTTTTAAATGTTCAAACCACTTTGTGTGTTTTATGAAATTCAGTAAATTAGTGCCTACCAAGCCAGTCGAATAAGAAATTTCCGAGAAAGCTATGACGGATCGTTCGAGCATCTAGACAGTGAGAGAGGGCATGTTCCAGCGATTTTTCCCCATCTATGTCCCTACAGCTGCGGCAGAAGTTGTTTGAGAAACAGCTCATTCATCTACCTGAGTCCCCACAAGACAGAGTCCGATTATAATGCTGGTTGTTATGCTTATGGAGATCTGCTCTATAAGGAGTAGAGACTTAGTTCTATTTATTTAAATAATATCCAGCGTTATCCACCTCTCGTTCAAACGACCGAGGGGCGCTTCTGTAGGATAATCGAAAAAGCCAACAGACTTCTTATATTGCATGTGGTTTCGCTGTTCCGTCTGCTTTTGGATCTTCTGGTGAAGGTTAGCCTTACGTCATGTGTAGACTTTACCGTATTTATGAATGTTTCTGGCTTGTTCCCAGGTATGTTCCCAGTTCCCTGGTATATTCCCATGTCCAGACACCCAAACCATGGACGTTTCGCATACAGTGGAGAGTTTGTTTAAGATTTCTCTGCATTTTGTTGCCACCTTTGAGGATATATGATTGCATTGGAAAGTTTTAATGGCGGCCTGGCTGGCGGAATATATTGTTATAGTTTGGATTATGGTATTTGAAATGACGCACCACGAAGTAGCTTAGTTCCGCTTGAAAGACGCTGCAATGGTCCGAAAGTTTTATACTTATTTTTATAGCAAGAGTTTCAGAGCGAATTCGGTAACCTATTTTGCGATCTAGCTTAAAATGGTCTATAAAGATGGCTACGTATCTATAATGATCTCTGGGAGTTTTGTTATAAAGATGATGTGGAAACAGAGTACGGAAGTGGTGTAGTTTACCTCTTTCGAGAATGATGTAGCGTTTAGTCTTATGACGTTGCAGCTCGCAGGTTGTCTGTATAGGTCTGCTGGGAGAAGATGAAGCAGAGTTTCAAAAAATTTCGTAGGAGTTGAGGGCAGCGCACATGTAATGAGTGTGGAGGCCGTGAGCTGAAGAGAAAATTGTTCAGGAAGTTCGTTGATCCAATGATGTCTTTCTTTGTTCTTTTGACCAGGTGATTACTTAAGAAACAGTCTCCGTAACACATCTATAACATCTTAGCATGGCTTGAATTTATCATTTTCGAGATTAAGGAGAAACTTAGTCTTCATCACTTCATGACTTAGTGTAAGATATTTTAGTTGCATAGTCTCTTAATATCTTTGAACCATATTCACACCCCCGTTAGGAAATAGATGGACAAATCGCGGTGTTCTCTTTAAAAGTTCACATAAATTTATAGAATAATGACAATAGCTCTACTATTACTCCACATGGCTTCCTTCATGAGGCAGGGTAAAGCAAAAAAAAAAAAAAATATAACTACGAAAGGACCAAAAGTAGAAAGCATATGTAGCTTTCATCCACTTAAAGCCACACCGAGAAGTTGCACAAGCAGTTCCATAAGGATGAACTATATGTTGTTGTTGTAGTAGCGTCAACCCCGCTTAGGGGCAGGTTTAAAATCAATCTAAATCACCGAGGTCATCGAACGGGAGATCCAGGAAATGCGTCATTTCGACAGGATCGGATCGGTTAGTGTCGCGCGGAGACTCTCCACATGCTGGGCATACGTTGGGGTCGAGTCTGGATAAGACTCAAGATAGCCGGTTCTACGCACCGGAGTTGACCCGGATTTTATCCGGCCAAGGGCTATCACCTTTTCGGAGATCTAACCCCGTTTAGGTCAACAGATAAGAGGATGAACTATATGAAGGAAGGTGCTGAAGGAGATTTAATTTGAGATACTTGAACTCTATTGGAGGGATGTAGATGTCTATCAAAAAAATGTACTGTATTGGAGATATACCATAAGAGCTTTTCTGCTACAACACTTCAATTTATACTAAGCCGCCACTAAACGGCTGGTGAATGGTTATGTTCTATAAATTGGATATTCATCTGGTCTTATCACCTTCCGCATGGTAGCCGCACTGTTATCCAGTCAGCTACTATGGTCATATCAATGATAAAAAAATAGGTTGCAGGCAATGAAAACCCTTTTATAGATCTGCGTTATGCTTACTTTTCCCATTAAGAGGTCTCGATTAAGTATGAGGTCTAGAAATTTTGCCTTGATTTCAAGTTTCAGTTGATCTGTATTAATCACAAGTCGACCAATTACTATAATTTTGTATGCAATCACGCAAAGAAGAAGATTGCCCATACTAAGTCAAAGTCCGATGGGCACACAACGAGTGTTCCATAAGATTTCCATAGAACTGTTTCCTACACAAGGTTACATAAGCTTTGTAGAAACTTGCCTCTACACAATTTCAATATCGATTCCACATCCCCCGGCGGTTCCCATTCAGAACAAGCGACCGGGCGTGATATTCAAGAGAATTTTGCAGAGGAAACTTCTCCATGAGATGGTGATTTCTAAAACCTCCCAGGAGAGCATTGAAATAAAAAGCTGAGATTGAATGACGACAACGGATCAGTAATGCTGATAGGTATATACATATTTGGCGCTTTGTAACCGCTGTAACGAAGTTCCTTGGCTGGGGTAAGCTCAGTATACCCAGGGTGGCTAAAATAATAAGTCGCTCTCTTTCCTGTTACAACAAAGTTTATTTTTGATTAGTTCAAACTAGATTCTACTTTCTACTTTGCGTTCGTAATGATCACGGAGGTGGAACACCCTACAAAGGTCCTCCGTTCAGTAAGGTGGAATCCCTCTTCCGAATATACTATGTTGTCTGCTGTCGTAAAAGTTGCCGAGGTGGAACTCCCTCTACTAACTAAGTGAAAACCCCGTTGAATATATACTAAGTACACGTGAGGTGGAAACACTCAGGTGTACTACTTTTGTTGGCGATTTTGGGTTCCTTACACCGCTGAAGCGATGCTTCCAATAGGAAGCATATGGGACTTTCTCCTTAAAGCAATAAGAAGGTTTTTTCTATGAATAAATCAAACCCGATTCGGCAGTTGAAGAGCTAAATAGTTCTGCTCTCGTAGTACTTGCAAATATTCATATAATTTGAAGATTATGCTCATGATATTATAATAAAGCCACTTTTGGATGTATAAGTAGATGGTAGGAATTAACTTTATTTTTTGAATTAAATAAATTTCCAATAAATTTGAACGCTGGTCGATCCAGCACTCAGGAGTGTATGTATAACTGCGCACTTATAAATATAATCGTTCTACATTCTGTTATTGCAAATTGGCTACCTAAACTGGCTTGAAACTCGAGCTCAGCAACAAACAATAACTTACTTGTCTCGCTTCGGTTTATCCTCCGAGTTGTCATCCTTCATAAAAGACGGTTGCAAGCTGAAACGTCGACGTAGATGGCGGCCGCGCATTTTGACGCTGGGAAGTGTGTGTGAAGTGGGTAGGCAGGCGTGAGCTTGGTAGGAGTTACAGAAGGGTGGTGGGTGCCGCCTACGTGTTGAAAATTCCAAATGCCAAGAGCGTTCTTTCTTTCTTTCTTGAACTGCTTACAATAGCGAAGTGTCTACAATACACCTACAGTTATGTAAGAGCAGCACTTGCGCGTTGGATTATCGTGCTGCTGCTGATGTTGCTGCTGTTGATGCTTTTGCTTAAGTCTGGTTGTCGTGTGCTTGGTTGCAATTCTAGATGTTGCAAAAACAAAATTGAGTCTATCTTCTTGCAACTATTATTTACACGTGTGAGTTATCTTCTTCTTCTTCTTATTTGCTTTTTTTCTTCTTCTTAATTTTCACTTTTCTTGTGCTAAACTACCAGAGCTGGGTACGGTGTAGCGCATCTCAGCTTGTGTGGTTCGTGTGTATTTAATGGCTTTGGCTGATTTTTCGGTTGTGCACAGCGTCAGTTTTTACACAATTGTTATTGCACTCGCTTCTTATTTTTTTTTTCTTAACTACAACAACTGCAGTTAATGTGTTGTCCCACTCGTATATCGCGTCTCGTTGCTATAAATCAAGCAGTTGGCAACTGATGGTTGATAATATTGCGCTGGGGTGGGGTTCCTTGCGCGACGAGTACTCAACTTGTTACTGTCCTTTTTTATTGTTTTTGTTTTTGTGCTTTAAGGCGTTTACTGAATACTTTCGTGACAATATTAAAGCTGGTGTGCCGCCTTGAAAAGTGCCTTGGTGCTGGGGGAGTAACGATTTCGCGGTGCTCAAATACACATCTGCATCCACAGATACATATATATAATATACAATAAACAAAATGAAATCTGTCAGGCGTGTACACAGCACTTTTTTATAACCAAATATTTATATTCATCACCTTCGTGGGCGTGTGTGGGTGCTGGTGTAGTATGTGGGAGTCGGGCTTCGAAGCTTTTCACGTTTGCTTATTTATTTTGAATTTCCTCTTATAATTTTTTTGTTTCTCGCTCCCTATTTTTCGACTTTTTTTCCACCAAACTATTTACTTTTTCAAGCATATGCTTTCTTGTGTGTTTCCTATGTGGGTATATGAGACAGACAGACAAGACAACAAAATCGTGTGCTCCACTGGTGGCTGCTTGCTGGTTGCTGTTTGTTGTCACATGACGTTCCGCAGCTGTGGCGTATTCACAAATATTTGTTTTCTCTCCCCTCGAACAAAATTGCCAAAAAATTACCAGTTGCTGTTGTTGCTCTTATAATATATTTTTATTTTTTTTACAATTTTTAGACAGATTTTTAGGCTTTGCCAGTATTTTAATTGGCGCAAAAGTATTTAGGCAATTTCCGCGCGCAAAAAATGTTGCAGCGTTTTCCTTCCTCAACTGCGAGTCGTCAACCGCGCTGAGTTCTGCAAGAGGGAAATTAATGCATATAAATATATGAACATATATGTATACGAGTATGCGCTAAAAAAGTTGCGATTGTGTAAATTTAATTATTTATATCTACGTAAATAATTCTAGGCATATTTCCATATCTTTTTTCGCAAAATTAACATAAATATATTCTTCAGTTATTTTGGGTTTTCATTTTTTCCATGGTTTGGATTTCCAAATGAACATATTTTAATGTTGTAGTAGATTCCTTGTAAGAAATCAATGTTTAAAAATATCTGGCAAATTTTGTTATATTTTATTAACATTTTTGCGCTGACTCAGACCACATTTTTTTTTTTTTTTTTTTGAAAAAGTGGAAAGATCAACAACAACATCAATTTGAATGGTAGAAACCACCACTTTTCCTCAGCAGACACCCTTGTTCGAAGTGGATGCGAACTTGGGTTGCCCATGCACATATTAACAATGAAGCGCTCTGATATGCTGTAGCTATACACTTGTCGTTATCTATATAACAAAGGTGTCTATACTATATAGTTTCTACCGTTCCCACTGTTGCAATTTTTCTAAAAAAAAATTATGTGATATAAGTCAGCACGAAACATTTAAATAATCTAACAGAACTATGAAGAAGTCCGATGAATGCATCAGCTTCTTTGCTAAATATGGTCGGAGGAAAGCATGCCCGACGATTGGAACCTAAATATGCTTTGCCCAAAACACAAAAGGGGTGATACCAGAGCCTGCGCTAATTACCATGGGATAAGACAACTTAATATAGTATATAAGGTACTATCAAGCGTATTGTGTGAAAGGCTAAAGCCCACCGATTGGACCTTATCAGTGTGGACCAGGTTAATCAACCATTGACTTAATCGACTTTACTATTGCTCTATGCCGCTCTACGCCTTATACGGCTGTGTAAACTGACGTTAAGCAACACTAAAAGATCCGTCTGGTTCGGAAAGGATTTCTTTGGGTCATTCGATAGCCGTTTCATCATAGAATGAAACAACTCGCGTAAGTGCTCGTCCAGTGTTTGCCGAGGAAGGTATTGTGGCTGTAACTCAAAGTGTATTCGAACAGCCGTTAATACCAATTCGAAAACTACAGAATACCGACGTCTTTTGCAGGAATTAAACATTTCACACACTTGTTTGCGCAGGATTTTGTATAAAGATTTCTGTATGAAAACGTATAAACTTTAATCGGTCTAGAAGATGAAGCTTCGTGACCATCCGAAGTGATATTGATTCGGTCAATAAGTGGAAGATTGTTTGGGAGGGTATGAACCTTTTTTTATCGAAAAATTAGCTTCTCCGATGAAGCTCATTTTATGCTCTACGGCTAAGCCAAACCACAGGCAGATGACAAATACGGTAACCTCAAAAAGTGCATCATCGATCGGTCTGGCGAAAGCGAGGAGAAAAAGATGCAGAAACCTCGGAGTGTGAATTAGGAGATCAACGCCCCACACAACTGTTCCGCGAGCTAAGTGTCCTCACCCGGAAGAAGGTGAGTGACAAGTTCCTCAAATCGCTTTGGCTCCAGCGTTTGCCCTCTCATACACGTGCCATCCTTCAAGCGTCCACATCTGAGCTACCTGAACTTACGATATTAGCTGACAAAATCACGGAGGTTAGCGATCATAATCACGTGGCAATGACAAAGAGGTAGGAGATACAGATCGAATCGAGTCGCATCGCGCGCGTAGATTGGTGCTCAGAAAACCCACATGTAACCGCGGAAAAGCCAATGCATTTTTAACGAGTCGCTGTTTGGTGTGACATGTTGAATCGTCCGGTTTTCTTCGAAGGTGAGGAGGGAACTATATTTACATAGCAATGACGGTCGTTACCGCATCAGAATGACATGATCGACTTGGGCTTCGAACAGGATGGCGTTACGTGCCATACAAGCGATATTACAATCAGTCTTTTACGCACTGTGTTTGAAAAACACTTAATTAATCGAAACGACGAAGCCAATTGGTTCCTCCCAGTTACGATTTGACCCAGTTTGACAATTTTTTGTGGAGAGTTGTTAAGGATAAATGCTATGACAACAAATCAGAAACTCGAAATTGACTTATTAATTTATCTAGTCCAGCTCGAATGGCTAAATCTTCTCTGGACATCTATTTTTTTACTTTTCATGTACATGTAATAGTATGTAAGTACCAGAAGACGAAGAGATAGACACACCAGAATTTATTCCGATTGGGTCAGAATGAATAGTTGGGTTGAATTAGCCTCTGTTTTTGAGATATTTCAACAAAACTCGATACACAGATTTATCTGTTATAGTTAAACCATCATTTGTCGGATTCCTACTATGCTATATAGATACATGCTATAGCATATATACCACCGATTTTTCAGATTTCAGACTTTGGTCAGTAAATTTTGTCAAAAAAAGCATCTACAAGCGTGTAAATTTATACAAATTATGTACCCAAAATCATCGAAATCAAATATTCAGATATGAGAATCAATATTTAATCCCAAAATGATATCTCATAATTTTTAAATAAATAAATAGAGATTTCGATATAGTCTCCCTTCGGCAAGGAATTCCAAGCCTTCCTATTGTGTTTATGGAATGAAATAAAGGCTCCTCCTTCCATTTATTGGAAAATACCTTGCTAATACTATCGACTTATTTAATAAGGCCTGTCCTACCTGAGATGTGAAAAACTCAACAAATGATAATATAAGCCGGTAGATTATGGAATCCAATTGTATCTCCAATTGGCACTCTAAATAATAAGTGGTTTTAAGAAATATTGACTTGCGTACTTTATTTCATATAATATAGACTTGTGAGACAGTTTCAATGACTGTACTTTATATAAAAAACATGATTTAGTACAGAATAGTAAATAATCTCCTAAATATTACTAAATCAATTCATTTTCACTAAATCCTAATTAAAAATAAGTAGTTAAAATACATAAGTATATTTCATGTGGTCCTATAGGACACAAGCGCCACCTAAATGTACGGGTATGCTTAAGTATATATTTATCCTTTAAATGAGTCCACAATAATTTTTTGGTCACATAAATATATGTGTGAATATATCACTGTTTATTTTTTGAAGTGACTTACTCTATTTATAGTCCATTTGCTATAAATTCATTTCATTGTTTGTGAAATTTGGTCGAGTTGAACAGTGCGACAATGTACTTTCTTTTAAATATGAGAAAGCTGCAATGCATATTTTTTGTCTTCAGTGTGCATATTAAAATTTATTGTGTTAATAATTTCTTTGTCAGCATTTATTTTAATTTAATATTTACATTTTGTTTATGCAATGAAATGGTTTGACAGAATGAGCTCATACACGTATTTAAATTACGAATATGAAAATGTGATTTTCAATTAAAACTTTTGGAGAGAAACATAAATATCAAATTTATATTTAAATACATTAAATAAACATTACATTTTTTATGGTAGCTTAAGCAAATAAAATACATAGCTGTACTTTAAATGTGCTGTTGGTGCTTAAAAAGCAGTTTAAAGTAGAGTTTAATTGTTGAGCACCATGGCGTATGCGCAACATTTTACGGATCATATGAACTACAAAAAAAGAGGTGGTAAGAATTAAAAATTAAAAAAAAATTGTAGTTTCGGTTATTTAATACACGTACTGCTCGAAACAAAAATGTTCCTACTTTTAAGTATAAGTAAAAAGATAATAGCTAATTAGTAAGTCCGGTTTGAAAAAAATAGTAAAATCTCATTTGCGCACAACATGTAGGTATAAAAGAAAAAATTATATAAAATTATACAGGGTTTTCCAATAAGAGCAGTTGTTTTGATATTCAAAAAAAAAAAAAATTTTTTTTAGATAATTGATCGAATGTTAATTTCAATGTAGAGAGGTAATAATGAAAAAAAATATCAATCAAATGGCCGTCACAGCTACGCTTACAGAACTGTATCCCTTTTATGAAATTTTCCATCCAAAGTAAGGTCAAAAGGCACCAAACAGTTACATGATGCGATTTGCGTGGCTTAACAACAATAAATCTAGGATTTTCCGCGTCCAGGATGCGATAGTTTTGCTTATTGACGTAGCAATTGATGTGGAATTAGGCCTCATCAGTCAAGATGATTTTTCGATGAAAGTCCGGAAGATTTGCATGTATTTCTAGGACCCAATCGGGGCAAAGACACGACGTTGTTTATGTTTGGCCGGATTGAGTTCTTGTGATAACTGAACTTTATAAGCCTTAAGATCCGAAAGTATATGGGAAAAATGATTTGTGGAAGACTCAATTTCAAGAAACGACGAAGAAGAAGCAAAGCTACAATGGGGAGCTCGGCTAAAAATCGCTTCAGCGGTTAGAAAGCACCAATTATATGTCATACTAGCAGACCCGGCCACGCGTTGCTGTGGCTGAGTGATTTAAGAAGACTTTGAAAAACAAAATTTAACACAAATTAACATAACATTTTTATAACATTTATTTAATAAATACTTTAAATATTTTTAATCGTAATAAATCACAGTTGGTGTTCAATGAAGCGCCAATCGATGTGCAATATTTTTGGTCAATCGGTCCTTTGTTAATACAAATAAACTTAATGGTCTTTCTACTGGTGAACGTCTAATTGCCCATGGGAGAAACATGGATTTTCCAAGTCTAAGCCGAAAATAGACATTGTTGGACCTTGAGATTTCTTTATAGATATAGCGAAAGCTAAGCGAATGGGAAACTGTAGCCTTTTAAGTGGTATGGCAGAATCGGATGATATCATCGGAATACGTGGTATCAAAACGGTTTCTCCTTTAAATTTTTCTGTTAAAATATTTGCTTCCAGAACGTTTCCAGTGATTTTTTTGATCCCCAAACGTGTTCCGTTGCATAGTTTAGGAGGATTTAAATTACGCAGTAGAATAATCGCTGAACCAAATTTCAATCGAAGATTGTGTGGTGGCATTCCTGATGTGTCTAAAGAATTTGATGACATTAAAAGACATTAATTGTTGTATCTGGTAGTTAGTCAGATCAACATCAACATTTTTCGCTGCCAAGATTGCACAATCATTTTCTAGTTGTACTCGCATTTTTTTTGGCAGCCTGAGTGTTTCAACATTTCTCCGTAAAATTGATTGTTTTAGACATGCATCAATTTCATCTGCAAAAGTAGAGCGAGGAATAACTGGCAACGTTTGCAACAATCAACGTTGATGATAAGTTTTGTATTAATTATTAATTATTGAGACCATTCATTTAAATAATAACTACCCTATCATCGAAGTTGAACCAAATAACATATATATGTCAACTTTCATGAATATCAGTTGACTCGTTTTTGAGTTATTTCAGAACATACGACACGGACATGGGTTTTTTATATATTAAAATAGCCACCTCCAACCATTTTGGATATGAGAATTAATATTTAATTATGAAATAAAAAACCACAAATTTTATGTGGCCATGAAGGGTATAAAGGCCTCGGCATGACCAAAGAATGTTTTTATTTCTTTTTTTTTATTATTAAAATATTCCTCCTCTGTACCAGTGCGTATACGTAATTTAAAAACAATTTACTTGTAATATGAAGGTACGACCTAATACGACTTGACCAAAAGTATTAGGCACCCGACTAAAATACAAGTATTCTCAAAAAAGGCTATCAAAGTAACCACTTATTTATTGTAACTGTCTTAAATGGGTGTTTAACTGTTGATTAAACGAATAAATTGTGTAATATTAAAAGTCATAGCACTCTGGGAAAGCTAACCATGAAAATTGTCATTTTTAAGAAATTCATATTAAGAAATTTAAAATTTGTAAGTGATAGTGTAAATTACACTTAGTGAAAGGTTTCCAATCTTATAAAAACAGTTCATATTTACTGAAATGCCCAAAAAAAGTGAAATTAGTTACGATGATAGAGTTAGAATTCTAGCTCTAAGTGAAGAAGGTAAGTCTTAGGTTGAGATTGCTAATTTGGTGGGATGTTCGCGGTGCGCGGTCCAATGTGCTATCAGGTGATTTGTGGAGACGAAATCCCATAATAATAAATCAAAAAATGGAAGAAAGCGTCTAACCAGCAAACGAGAAGACCGAATACTTATACGCCAGTCTCTCAAGGATCGCAAAAAATGGATGTAAAGCCCGAAAGAAGCCGTGACTCTCAGAAAAGAATAGGAAAAAGCGTTTGGAAAGGGCTCGCCGATACCAACATTTCACGGAAGAAGATTGGTCGAATGTTCTGTGGTCTGATGACTCAAACTTCAAGGTAAGCTTAGTAAAGATCGTCTTAAAGTATTAACAGCCATAGCTTTTTACCCTAGAGCAATTTTGAAGACATAATACAAATCTTATCAAAACATTATTTTTTTTTTTTACAGATATTTGGAACACCTGGTGTGACGTTCGTGGGGCGACGGGTTGAGGAAGAATATCATCTAGATTGCGTGGTACCCACTGATGGTGTCGGCGAAATGTTCATTTGCGAGGGTCGCATGCCTTAATTAACGAGTGGTACGCTATAAGTGCGGACAAAGCTTGTACGCAGCATGCCTAAGAGAATTGCTGCCGTTATTAAATCGAAGGGTGCACTGTTCACTGTTTTACTAATAAAAATTCATTACTTCACTTGTTAAAACAAAAAACATTTATACATTTTCGGTCAAGTTACTTCTTAAATCTGTGGTATGCCTTCGAACAGCTTTTACTTCATGTCAGAAATACATTCGGAGGATTTGACACTTTCCGCTAAGGGACGACAGCAATTAGAAAAACTTACTTTCTGTAATTTTCCAAACGAAAAATCCAAAATAATAAGTTATATACAAATTTTAGCCATATTTAATTTTATTTAACTAAATATGAAAAATCAGTGCACAAAATATTCACAGATGCATCAACTACCTGAAATGGATATGGCAACACGTTAACACGTACTCAATCTTTAAATTATCACTTAATTTTTTCACGTAATAAAATTACACTTCCTCTCAGTTTGAATCATAAAAAGAAATGCCTTATATGCAATTTAAAGCATTAATAGCTTTATTGACACATTTGCATATATAAATTGCTACAAATGTAAAACGGTTTCGATTTGAGTGGGCGAGGAAGAATATCGCGATTTTTATTGAAAGAAAAAGGATTTTTAAAAAGCATGCAAATGAATTAATTAAAAAATGTATGTATGTACACGTAAAATGAATGGTACTTAAAACCATTAGAGTGCTATGACGACGACTTTGCGTCGCCAAAGCATAGTACTTCCGTACATACATACAAACAAGCGGTGAAGTAATTTAAATTGACTGTATTTACACGGACTACTTAAAATATACATATGTATGCATATAAATGTAGGGAATATGACACAAGAACTTGCATAATTTTCTTTATATGTAAGTACATTTTCTGTTGGTTTATATGTATATGTATATATGAATATGTGCACCGCGGTGTTACTTCTTCCTGCAGAGTCACAGAGTCCTTGCTAAAGTGCCATTACGCTTACATGGCCCAGATATTGTGCTGAACTTTATGCAAACTTTGACTTTTCAACCTCATTTCTTAAAACCACAAATTTGTTGGTTGGTTTGCAATAAGCGGAAAATATATACATGTACATACGCTTCTGTGTGTGAGGGTGTGTGTGTGTCTGAATGTTGTGAATGTCGAATGAAACTTTGCATTAAAAACGCACAAGGAAATGGAAAGTCGTGAAATATTTACATACACATATAGCACATGTATGTGTGTATGTAGAAGTAAGGGAGAAAACAACAATTTACAGCGAATTTGGTAAACAATTATGTGTATGTACATATTAAAGTTAGGGTTGAATGATGCAGAAAAGCACCAAAAATAGTGTTAATTTACAATTTTAAATTATTAACAAGAAAAATGTGTGGTTTTATTATAAAATACATGAGTTCAGGCAGCTGTTTATAATTTTCTTTTTTTAGTTTTAATTTCACAATATTTCAATGCATAAATATTATTCAATTTCTTAGTAATTCAAAAATGATTTTATATTTTAATACACAATTCTTTATAGCTATGCTTGTTCTTAATTGTGCATGCAAAATTATATTTTAATTACGTATACGCAATGGCATTTTAAAAATATACGAGTAATTTGTATTAATTCAAAACTATTTAATGTTGTTGTTAATTTTTGTTAATACAATTTTAAGCTTTAAGTATATTAAGCAGTGTTTCACCCGAAATTTAAAAGCAAAAGTTAAAAATTATAAGCTATTCATTAATACATATAGCACTCTCGAAGCTGCTCAAGACCAAACTTGTATTTACCATTACACGGGAAATTCTATAGGTTACGTATACGCACAGGCACCTTGAAAGTATGACTAATAGCAATTTCACTTTCGTTTGTTAATAATTACATGTCCCTTTGTTACTGTCTTATATCGATGTTTATAATAAAATTCTTATTAATGCACCACTGCGTATACGCAACTTTAATAATGAAAAATTAAAAATTGGCAAATTATTTACTAATTAGCAAATGCAAAATCAATGAGAAGAGTAAATTTATTATTTTTAATTATTTATTTAAAGTTATTATATATTTAAACCGTTCTTGCTTTGGCTGCATTCAACTTAAACTGCTTAAAGGGTAAAGCCACTCTAGGATTTTGGAAAACGCATTTGTTTTATTTTTTTGCTCACAGGGTACCCTTGGGTCCTAGAAATGATATGCAATTGGTTTTAAAGTAAAAAAAATATTTCAAATAGCTGAACTGCTGCAGCCCCTCAGAGCATGCGCTGAGTACAATGAAAACTTTAAACAAGTTTTTCTCAAAATCAAATTTTTCTAACTGGGAGGACAGATTGTTGGGACCCTATTGCATCGATTTAGCTGAAATTTTGTTGGTAGCTTTACAAATGCATTTTTTTTTGATGTACGTAGCCGTTTTTCGATTAAATGTAAACTTTTTTTTAAATTTAGTCAAAAATCAATTGAAAAAAGTGTGCCGCCTTTAGAAGAAATTGGTCCTCTCGTGGAGGCCTTTAAAAAAACATGGATTAAATAATAGACTTTATCTCCGCCGTTTTGTAACTAAATAATAATTAAAGAATATTTTTTCATACTTCAATATATGTTGAATGCAATGGTTAAATAGAAATTTTATTCCTTTTCATATTCCTACAATAAATTTCATAAAATTAGTCTATTTTTTCAACCTCTAGACTGGCTTCACCCCTTAATATGATTTTCATACTTTATTTATGCGAATGTAATTAGTTTTTTTGCTAGGAAGGTTTGCCTTGGAAGCACTGTTTCGTTTTCCCAGGAGAAAAAATGATTTGGAACCCGTTCAAAAAGCTGGATACACAATGAAACTCGAAGTTCGGGTGCCACATGACTTAAAGAGAAAAAACCTCATGAACCGAACTTCCATCTTAAATGCTGTAAATGACTGCTAGAATCGTAATAAAATCGACCCATTTCCGAAGCGAATGCTAACTGGTAATGAAAAGTGGATCATTTATAGTAACATCAGCAGCCGTGAGCCAAAACAAATAGTCTCCAAGTCAGAATTGACAGCTAGAAAGGATTTATTGTTTATTATTTCCACCATGAGTTGCTTCCGTATAGCCAAGCTCTTAACTCGAGGCTGTACTATCAGCAATTGTACAGTGTAAAGCAAATAATCACCCAGAAATACCCAGATTTGGCCAATAACAGCAGAATTGTGTTTCATCAACACAGGATCACACACATTAATAGTGACTTGCCAGAAGCTCCGAAATCTTCTTGGAAAGTTCTTTTTCATACACCTTATAGTCTGGATCTCGTACCAAGTGATTACCATCTGTTCCGGTCTATGAGGATTAATTTGGTTGGCGGAGAATTTGCCTGTAAAAGTCGGTTGTTTCAATTTTTGGCCAATAGGAACAAGGGTTTCTATGGGAGAGGTTTTTAGGTTATCGATCAAAAGGGTGCATATTTGATCTAAATCGGATAATTCTAATTATAGTAAATGAAGCCTTCAATTTAGAGCAAAAATCATGGACTACTTTTTACTAGACCTTTGTATTTTGATTACTATAATAATTTTTCACATCAAAGTTTTTAGCAAAACGAAAGCTCAGGTCCCTTGAAAATTGAATATAAAATTCAAAAAAAAAAAAAAAAATATTCCAAATCGTTTCAGAGTTCGAACATGCTTAAAAAATTTAAAGTACAAAATATATGAACTTAACATCGCTTTCTTTTGATGAATGTTATCAGCCGATAAAGCTTTTAATTATTTTACTAGATACAACTATAGCGGCCCCGAATACATTTCAAATTTAGATCCATCGTTTAACAAGTTACTTTGAAAAAAATTGATTCTGGAGGTTTAATTATTTTTAATTATTTTTTCAAGTAGCGTAAATTTATGAAAACTTAGACGCTGGCTAATTAAATTCATACATAATAGCCAGAATGTATTTCTCAAATAAATGACAAGGTGTTACACCTCAAGTGCTTAGTGTTTACAATCCAAATTAAGATCTTATGATCCAGATTAGATATCTGATTATCTGAAGTGTTTGCGTATACCAACCCTGCTCCCTTAATCACTATATAAGGACTGCATTCAGCACAACGTACATGAACTGCTGGGCACAGGACAAATTTTAATGCCACTCACCAAGACTCTGTTAACACCTTCTCGAACTCTCTTCCAGTGTGTGGTGTTCTCGGAGTCAAATCAACACCCATTGCAGACCAAGAGACTGTGTGGTCGTCTAAATTCCTACCTATCCAGACTTGATTCCGACATACCCAACGTACAACACTTATCATCTCTCTGTATGCTCGTTAAAACTAACACATTTCCCTCTGGGCTGAACCTGTCGAAACAGCTCGTTTCGTGGACTACCCGTAGATGAACTTGCCGCTACAACAATAGCAACAACCATATTTTGCAACCAGTCTAGTGCTCAACTTGAATACATTCCATAATTAATAATAATTAATCATAATTTGCACTTTGTAGCCGTTGAAGCGATTATCGGCAGAGCTCCTCCTCCAGTTTTATGGTTTAGCGTCTTGATGCTTTTCCAACAAAATGGTGGCATCTACTTGCAGTTTATTCTAAGCCAGCTCCGAACAGCTGATATGTTTTTTATGAAGAGGTTTTATTTCATGCCAGAAATACACTCGGAAGGGTTGAGACATTCCCTGCCGATGGGTGATCATAATTAGAAAATTTTACATGATTTTTTATTTAACTAAATTTTCTATAATTTTTGGATGTTAATCAGACCAGGACTCGAACCCTGAACCTCCGATTGTCAGTCTGCCATCTAAGAATTTCAACTAAAATTGTATTTTCAATCCTTTACTTTATCATTGTCTCTGAAGAACTTTCAATTCAAATATATAACCCTTTTTTATTACCCATGAAATGAATCACGTACACCCTAATGTAAGCATATATACATATGTATGTATGTATGGCAATAGTCATCTCCGAATGGCAAATAAACAAGCCAACGAAATAGCAAAACAGACAAACAGCTGTAGAAGGATATGCTATCAGCCAGGACTGGTGGTTCACTGACAACTCTGCGGCTGTGCGTAGGTTTGTATATGCGTGAGTTGAATGTTGTTGAATGACAGCACACACACACACACACACACACACACACACAACACCGCACAACATAAAACCCCATTACTTTTGGCAATTTCATTTAAGTTCCGTTCCACTTTACATTCACCACTCCGCCTGCTCCACCGACCAATAAAGTGTCTGGCTAATGCCCGCCAGCTTTAGTTGAGTATTTTGCCCAAAAATTATGCGTATCTACTTGCCAGTCACTCGCCGTGCTGTTATCTTTACGCATATACACATGTTGTTGTTGTTGCTCCTGCTATTATTTGTTTTACATTTTGTTGTTGCTCCGCAAGCAATTTCTCAATTGGTTGTAAATTTATTTTGAATTAATTTCTCCTTCAACTGTGACACCTAATTCTTCGCTGTAATTACTGTGACTTCCGCTTGGCTGGCGTTCTGGCTACGGAACCCGGGGCTCTTTTTGTTATACGCAACAAAAAAGGGGAAGCAGCAGCAGTAGCTTTTGCCACTAAAAATACTAAAAATCTGCAGTCAAGTGTGTCTAATGAGTGAATGAAAGGCAAGTCGGCTTTTAACCGAATCATTGGAATTTTTGTTTTGAAATTTTTTCTTTCAAACTATGTATATATGTATGTATGTATGTATTCCCAGAATTCGCTTGGTTTACGGTTAGTTTATCTTTCAGTTAAATTTTTGTTGTAATAAAAAAATATGCTTCCGAAATTTACTTTGTAAGTTTTTAGTTCTTGCCCTCATCACAATTTATGCCGGTGTGTGTGTGTTTGTGTGTGTGTGTGTGTGTGTGTGGTTAGAGTGTATAATGGAAACTATGTTTCAAATTTCTTTGAAGTTTATATTAAATTCCTAAATTGATATATCAAATAATTTGTGTAGTTTGTGTGAGTGTGTGCGTGTGTGTAGATTGTAAGCAAAGTTCGTTGAGCAGGTGCAGCAGCCGCAGTTGTTTGGAAAATTTTTGTTGTTTTCTTTTTGAGGGCAGCCACCAAAAGTGGGTTACCATACTTATATTAGTTTGTATTTGTGAGGATTAATTTGTATTTTTCGGAAACCAATTATTTGTTTTGAGAAAACTTTCGATTTTGCGAAGAATATGTGCAGCAAGTGGAGTTTTTTTTCAAGCACGACGGTGCTAAATACTACTAGATATCAGTCATAAATTAAGAAGAGTTATTTTTTTTAACGACAAACCTAGCGTTAGCCACCTCCCACCCAACCGACAGAGGGGCGCGCCTGAAGGATAAACGAAAAATCCAACGAAAAATGAGTCAGAATGATAAATGCTCTAGTGAGTACTAAAGTCATTGCTCACACCTCTAAAAGGAATGTTCATTTCAAATTTAAGGAAGTGAAGGTTATGGGTCTGGTAGTGACCGAGAGCAAGATGAAATATCTTCCGTCATCAGTCATCGCTTTTTTAACTTGGCTCCCACGTCACTATCGAGAGTCATAACTTTGAAGTCGTAGGAATCAGCATATAGTAATGTCAGCCTTGAAATCCAGCGCAGAATCACTTTTGTCAACAGGTACTACTTGGACTGAGTGGGGCAATTGAAAAGTAAAGTCCTCTATCGCCGAGTGAAAACCAAACTCTACAAGTCCGTCATCGCTCCCGTCCTGCTATATGGTGCAGAAGCATGGACGATGGCATCATCTGATGAGTCGGTGTTGGAAGTTTTCTAGAGAAAGGTTTTGGTTCTCTACAAGTTGGTACCAAGCAGCGAAAAGAAGAAATGAATGGCGATTATAATCACGTAACTGGTGCCGTATCGAAGCGGCTGAAGATATTGCATACCAACTTTCAAGTACCAGGTGTGTTAGTTGAAGTTTGCCGGTTTTTTCAAAGTATTGACCATTGGTTTCTACACATTTTGCTATGGCAAATTATGGATACCATTCCAACAAAAACTTTTTCTCTTTCGAGGCAAACCATTCGACGAGCCATTTTTCGACTTCTTCAAAATTAGCGAAGCACTGCTCTGCAAGTGTCCCATCGATGCGGAAAGGTGATAGTCGGACGGGGCGAGGTCTGGAGAGTACGGTGGGTGCAATAATATTTCCCAATTAAGTGTTTTTAATGTGTCTTTCACCAGTTTAGCGGTATGAGACGGCGCGTTGTCATGTTGCAAGATAACTTTGCCATGTCTTCAGGCCCATTCCGACAGTTTTTCGATCAACGCATGATTCAAATTGATCATTTGTTGTCCGTAGCGATACGTGTTCACCGTTTCACCATGTTTTAACAACTCGTAGTACACCACACCACACCACACTGGTCCCACCAAACACAGAGCATTGTCTTACGGCCGAAGCGATTTGGCCTTGCAGTCGATGGGCGAGCTTCCCCAGGGGCAAGCCATGATTTTTTTCGCTTCGGGTTCTCAAAATAAATCCATTTTTCGTCCCCGTGACAATTCGATGCAGAAAAGATTTCCTTTCGAATCGTCGAATCAGCATTTCACAAACGGTTTTTGGATTTTCCATTTGTCTATCATTCAGCTGGTGTGGCACCCATTTTCCATACTTCTGGATCTTTTCCATGGCTTTTAAACATTACCAAATTGCTCCTCGAGTCACATGTAGTGTTTCTGCCAATTTTTGTTGCAATTGGGTTGGATGAACATGCAATTCCTCGTCTTCGAACTTTTTCGCGGCACCAGGATGTTCATTGTCTGTCAAATCGAAATCTCCACTTTTAAATTGACGAAACCATGTCTCACATGTTCTAATCACTGGAGCATGCTCACCATAAGTTTCTACCAGCAACCGGTGAGCTTCAGCTGCTTTTTTCTTTTGATGAAATAAGAAAAGCAACGAATGCCGCAAATGTGATTTACTTGGAACGAAACTCGACATATTCACTGAGCTAAACAAATATGACGCTATTATTTTGGCGGAATGTGACTTGCGTATTTTTGTAGGTTAATGTCAATAGAAAAAAATTACATACATGCCAAATCATAGAAATTTATACATATTGCTAACGACATCTACTAGTAAAACCGGCAAACTTCAACTAACACACCTGGTAAGAGGCCACAAAACAATCTATTATGGTTTTTAGAAAATATATAATATAACTGACCTTGCTTTGCAAGCAAAGATAACAATAAAATAAATTTAGATTTTTTTGCAAAATTCAAAAAAAAAAAATAAATAAAATAAAAAAAAAAAAAAAAATTAACGCAATGCGGTCTTTTATGTGTTAAGTTAATCCCAACAGACACTGCCATTTAAACTATGCGCCAAAATATACATACATACCTACATATCTCTTCGTCACAACAGAATTATTAATGTGATAGTCACTTTTCCATTTCACGGCGTCTGGACTGATGATAAATATTTGAAATAAAGAATATTTCGCACATACATATATGGTATATATAAAAAGGATTACAAACGGGCGCATATAAATACGGTCTGCGGCATATGAAAAATATAAAGTGTATATTTACATATACATAGAAGGGTATAATATGCATATTATATACTCGCATGTATGTATGAATGATATTTGCAAGTTATTCAAATTTTTTTAAATATTTTTTTATAATTTTTTAGATTTTTTAAATTTATTTTTATTTTTTATTATTTTTTTTTTTTTTGTTATATTATATTTTTTCATTCATCGAGCGCGCTAAAATGCACACAACCAATTCAGGGGTACTCAACCGTGTCTATATATTCGCGGAATAAAAATCATTGAAAAAGGCGTTGAATGCAACAGTCACTTTGAATGGGCTCAAAAAGGGAAGAAGAAGAAGATCAAAAAGAAGGTTAGTAACTAAATACATATACCTATTAATATGTATGTATATGTACATAAATGAGTGTGAGTGTAGTGAATAAATTCGTCGAAAGAGGTAAGTGAATGTATAAAAATAAATTTGTGGGTGAATATGAAATGAATATGCAATTTACGCTCTATTCAGAGATAAAGCATACATACCTACATTCCATACATACATGCATACATACTTTTATATATATGTATCGAAACACTCAAGTGCATAACTAACAGTAGCAATAAGCGAGTGCACTTTTTTTCTGCCACTTTAAGCTTACATAGTTCCACTGGGGTTGAGCTCACACACATACATACATACGTT
Organism: Ceratitis rosa; assembly: GCA_037013455.1. Classification (NCBI taxonomy): domain Eukaryota; kingdom Metazoa; phylum Arthropoda; class Insecta; order Diptera; family Tephritidae; genus Ceratitis; species Ceratitis rosa. The sequence goes on from JAWMAG010000054.1 coordinate 18,351,292, forward strand.
GAGGCTTACTCAATTGACACACCTCGATAGTGGCTGAGCGAGTATACTAAATACACAGAAGCGGTAAATAGAAAGTTTTTTGTTTGCATACACCCTGATTTCATTTACCCCACCTTTTTGTAATATTTCATTTTTTCATTTATTTAATTTTTTTTTTCACTTCGCCGAGAACCTAATTTTTGCCTTCAACTTAATTCGCCTCACTCGAGCGTAGCATTGAATGAATGGGGGGTTTTTTTTGCTAAGTGAACCGTTAGGCACAAAATTGCTCACTTTTATATACGAGTATATATGTGTGTACTAGGGGGAGCCTAAATTTTTAGCTACGTTTAACACGGTTGTACCAAAAACACTATCAAGTTAGTTAGTTTAACAGGTTGGTTGATCACGGAACCCTCATGAAACGCACTAAGGTCTGTGGGCCCGTTGTGATACCTATGCTCTAGGTCCTGTTAAAGGGATTCCTTATATCTTTCAAAATGTTTAAACCACTTTTAGTCGAACAACATGTTAGGGTTTTTGTATCACTTAAATTAGGTTAGTTTGTGCTGGTCGATCCCATGCACATAGTGTTTACAGATACTTCATCGACTATCTCGTCGATCTTCCCCTGGGGTCCATTGCAGTTAAATTGTAAAAGTCGTGTCTGTCTCGGGGGAACGCTCGTGTTGCGTAGATGGAGTGTGTTGCTGCTGTGTTACCCACTGAAAGTGGTCCCGCACGTTGGGTTTGGTTGGCGGACAGGCGGGAGCAGACTCCTACAGCACTGGGCAACCTACTCATCTTTCCACTCACGGGTGGTGCGCAGGCTAGAGCACGTCCGAAAATGACACCAGCCGGAGGAGGAGGAAGAGGAGCTGGCTGTGGGTAAGGATGGGGGTAAGAGGTGGTGGGAGTCATGCTTCGGGGTGCTCCGGGAGACCTTAGAGGTCTGTGTGTTACCCAAAGTGGGTAGGGGTGCTGAAGGCCATGCCGTGGTGGCTGGGGGCGCACTTGCGCGCTGGCAGCATGGGGTCACATAACTTGTGGTCCCCTCCCTGCGGGTCTTCAGGCCTGAGCTGATCTTAAGATGACTCCAACTATTGAACTGGTTGCACCGAACCGAGGTGGAGGACTGATGGAGTCTTTTTTGGCACACGCAGCAGAAGTTTGTAATCCGTCGGACCAGGGTTGGTTTCGACGCCAGCCCTGATGAGAAGGATTTGGTGCAGCTCAGCTACGAGGTGTTGCTCCGTTACTGTACTGGCAACCTACAAAGCAATTGGCCGACCGGTTGTAATCTATGCTGCACCGATCTGGGCGCCTAGGATGAACGAGACGCAGAAGTTACAGGCCTGTCAAAACACCGCCCTCAGGACCACGACAGGAAACCTCCTGATGTCACAGCTAAGCATATATGCTACGAATTAAGGAGCATAATACTTTGCTGTGCAAGCAGTTCCTATTAGGATGCTACCGTAGGGAGCACCCCAATAGACACCATATTGAAGCTGAACCTCAACCAAGGCACATCAGAAAGGGAGTACTAGGCTTGAAAAGCACCATCCAGCAACGCTTGCAACAACCGCTGGACAGGACGGCGTACAGACAAGCACTGAACGTCATTCACCAGGAGTCAGTCAACACCTTTAAAGACTCGCTTCCCGCAAATGGCGTGCTCGGAGTAAAACCACCACCTATTGCTGATAACGAGCTCGACCTACCTCGAGAGACCCGCGTGACTCTGGCACCACTTAGGTCTGGATATTGTAGCAGGTTAGACTCCTACTTATTCAGACTCAACCCCAGCATACCCAACGTATGCTCTGCTTGTGTAGAGTCTCCGCACGACACTAACCACTTCTTCACATGCCCCCTTAAGTCGATTCATCTAACTCCCCTCGCCCTTTGGTCCAATCGAAACAGCACGTTTCCTGGAACTCTCTTTAGATGACCTCGGCGACTGATTAAGCCACTTTTATGCTTTTTCTGTTGCCTTCCTAGTATGATGAACATTGCTATTCCTTAGTAATAGCGTTTGAAGTAGGCATTTTATACTACTACCGATTAAAGATACTGCAGTTTATTCCCACTAAGTGAGTTAAACCTAATAAGGAGATGTGGTGATCTCCGAAAGAGCTGTCACCTCACTTCAGTTCAAATTGGTAATTCGGTCAATAAGCATTAATTTCACTAGCGGGTGGGTTCTATTAGGATCATGAGTGGTATTACAATGTGTCCGTCTGATGGCCAGTTCGAGATGCGATTTGCCACTAACCTAACCCACCCTTCAGCGGATACGCTGGCTAGGCCATGCCGTTCAAATGCATTAAAGCTCTTCAGCTTTGAAAGTGTTCGATGCAGTAACCGCTGGTGAAAGCAGAGGAAGATTTTCGCACCCTTGAAAGTATCAGCTGAAGAGCGAACTAGTTCCACTTGGTGTTTCCAACTTGCGCCGAGTAGTGAAAATAAAGAATAAATGGCGTGTTATTGTTGATTCGGCTATATGCGTGTAAGCGTCAATAAAGAAAAAGAATAAGAAGAAGAAGGAGAAGTAGAAGAAGAAACTTTATTTGGCCAAATGATCTGCAAAAAAAAATTTCAACCATTTTTCATCCTATTGCTCTATCCCAAAGTTCCTGGAAGCTATTCAAGGAGCACTTATTCTTTAGTCAGTTCTTTAAAATTACCAAAAGTCTTCGATGTACCTTCAACACTTATACGCCGTGGTTCACCCGACAGCCAACATATACATATCTGTGCAGACCAGTTCTCTGTGGGAGCACTGCCGCCAATTTTATAGGAGATATTTCGATTTAGAAGGGCCTTCTTCATTGAATTTTATCTCTGGTTGTTTGCTACAAACGGCACCCGTATTCCTTCAGAACCATGTGTAATGATGATATGCAGAACTTTTTCTCCAAACCTCAGTTTCTTGCTCTCTCCTTTTGTCTCTATTGCAGCTGTTATAAGCAGCCGAAAGTCAAGCGAAAAGCTATGTAGTCCATTCATGTGTTTAGATATCGCTATACTATCGTGATTCCCAGCTCGATCATGTGTATTTTAATTGTGTCTCAGATTGTTGTAAAATTATTGTGCTCTTAACACATTAAAACGAACTGTTCGCAAAACGATAACTAGATAACTAGCAGGGGAACACAATATCCCTACTCAATGGCTTAGGTGCGGCCGCCCACGAGTAGGTCTCTAACCTTCCCTTTTAACCAACTATAGCCATATAAATTAAGATATCCAAGAACTTTACCCACGGGCCTCCTACCCGAATACGTTTTTGTTTTCAAAAATATGTGCCTCATTGTACCAGTAACACATCTTTCTAATAAAAACAAAAAAAAAAATAGATTAAAGCTAAATTGTTAATACATTTACTTAGTGCCATCTGTCGGATTTTATTTCCTTTTTTTGAATAAATATAAATCTTTTATTTCACCAGGAAGATCTATGAAGCAAATTTTTTAGCGGCTATATTTTGCTGCCTCCATACTCCTTACGTGTTTTATTTATTTTTTATTAATCGTATTATAGTACTTAAATTTTAAAATTTTTTCAATATCTGGACTCATGTGCCATCTATCGGATGTTTTTTTCGCATGAGTATTCATTATTAGTTCCTTAATCCGTTGGCGTTTTCGTAAGGAATTTCAATACTTTCAGATATAAACAGTAAACTTTATAAACTTGATTAAGAGGTTAGGGAGAACTGGCTCCTGAAAGGTATATATATTTGTGGTGAAAATGTTTTTTTTTTTAAAGATTATTTTAAGAGCAACAGTGCGTATACGTTACGTAAAACATTCCTCTTAAATCTAATAGCAGTGAAAGCGATATACCACTCAGCCTTGGGGCACTCGTAAATATTGGAAATATACGATTTCATACCAATATATACAGATCGATGCGGTCTACTTGTATTAACTGATAATTAATTCAGAACACGAAACCCTAGAAGTGAAGAATGATTATATAATTACCACACTCTAGGTGACAGCGTAAAAAAAATATACAAGGATGGATCAAAGTATGGGGGAGAGTCGGCAGAGGTATCTTCTTAGGGAACTTTTTTTCAGGTTACCTGATCATGAAATTTTCAGGCGGAGCCAGCTTTAAAGATAAGGATATCTTTCAATTCAGCTACAGCCAGGCAGAAAAAAACCACTGTGTTCGCTTACACTAAATTCCAAAAAATTGCTGAACTATGGACGATCTCTACGGGGGACGGCCCAACCGAACAGACTCTCTCTCATGTTAGTCGGGTGAACTTGCCTGGCAAGGTAGGACCAAGCAGATTATTCTTGATAAAAACGCATTGATATGCCTTTTGCCACTTGTAAACTGCTTCTCAAGGAATTTACATTTGAAGAAGTCAAGTGGAATGACACTACAACCTACCGCAAATCCAGGCGCATTTGACCATAATGGAATAAGAAGAGCTCACGAGATATGTAGTACTTAATAAGAAAGAGTTCAGTAATAAGAGTTCTGATAGTTCACCGTCAGATAGTACGACACGCAGGTAAACTAAGGACACCTGATAAAAGAAGTTGCAAAAGCTGCAACGAGGATGAGGAGGAGGAAATGATCACATATCCCTTAAGCGATAGTCCTGCTTTAGACACGGCTAGGTTTTGGAATTTTAGGACCCTACTCTAGGATGGTTTATCGAGAATAGCCAACGTCAAAGTCATGTATCTAATGAGGTTCAATAGGGAATGACTGCATAACGAAGCATAATGGTAATGGATACAATAAATCGGTAGCCACTGCAACCTAACCTAACCCTCAGTTCAAATATTCTTAAAATATAAATATATTAGAAAATAAGGTAGAGGATTTGGTTTGCAATTGAAATATAAATTTATGAAAAGCGTAGACAAAGAAGAAAATTTAGCAAGTTTCCCATTATGCATTTATAAAAATAGAACTAAATTCGAATTAATATTTTTAATCTTTTATGGTTAATACCAACCCTATAGGGAAAAACCAACTAGTATGCAAAAATTCCAGTTAAATACTAATATTTTGAAGATGAAAAAAAAATCCACCACCGTTTGTTGTTGTTATATCGGCACGCCGCGGCTGAATTCCATTCTCTGCTGTGTTCTATTGAAATTCGCAAAATGACGTTGGTCATTACGTCGTCATGATAGCTGAATGGTTAGAGATTATCGCTGTAGCGAGTTAGGCTTCCGGTTCGAGTCTCATTAGAGGCAAATTGATTTTTAATTTAATTTTCATTTTTTTAATTTTTTTATTTTTGGTGAACCAGAAATTTTCATCACATTGTCATTCGTATGTTGTCTTTGTTTTTAGTGCACTACGGCTGAGTTTCATTCCCTAAAAAGTTCTGTTGAACAGCGTAGATTTCGTTACTCTCTACATCATATCGATAGCCTAGTGGTTAGAGGTCTTCACTGTAGTGCGTGAGGGTCTCGGTTCAATTCCCGCAACCGGCGAACTCACGTTTAATTAATTTTTATTATTTTTTTAATTTTTTTTTTTGGTGAAGTAGAAGTTCTACATGCCTAAATGAAGTAGTATACAACTAGTATGAAGCTGATGCATAGTCGCACAATTGTCAGCTCGCATACCGCCGTGCTAAAAATTTCAGTTGCTTACATGCAAAATAGATGGAAGATGAACTAGTTGGTGTAAAAAAGTAAACTAGTTGAACTCTAGTTGACAACTTGTATTTTCCCTTGAAAGGAAATTTTAAGTTGACGTTGATAAATGTATTAATGCCCACCCTAATAATAAATACTCTTATATGTGAACGTAATCTCCCATAACCACCACTGGCGCTTATCTCGACGTATTGGTGCGGAAATTTGCATGTGTGGTAAGTACCGCTAATCTGCCATTTATTTCGGGCATTAGTGGCACGCACACACACACACATATATATACATACCCATTTATATTCATACTTATACTTTCATCGCTCACCTTGCCTACTATTACCAGCACCTGACGATATTTAGCCTATTTTTGGGGTTGCTCAAATTTTAATGCCCACCAAATTGGCTGTGAGCACTTGAGTTGCACAAAATACTAACCCTTTTTTTTATTTGCGAAAAAAGGATCGTAATGAGTATTAAGCCATAACCGCAACACAATTTTTTACTTCAAAAATACATAAATACTAGCCTAAGTGTGAGTGTTTGTATGTATGGTTAGTATGTTAGTATGTTTTGGTTAGTTTAGTTTAAATGACTTTGACTGAATGTGTCATTATGTTGGCGCTTAAAGTCTCATACGTGTATTTTGGGTGGTAAGTAATTTCGGCACATTCACTGCAAAATGACCCGGCAGGAAGCTATTATTGGTAAACGTGACTCTACTTCTACTTCTACTTCTACTTCTACTTCTACTTCTACTTCTACTTCTAATTCTACTTCTACTTCTGAACAGAATGTAATGATGGACTTCCGAGTCTCTCTCAGAAAAGTGAAATATGAATGAGAAACGCTTTTATATCCTCAAGACTCGAAGCAAAAAATTGGATCAAGTGGAAGTTTTAACTGGCAACACTTGTGGGTCCAGTCTGTTAGTAGAACTATTAAAAGGTCCTGCTCTTTGGCGTCCTTTCCCTTTAAAATTAGGTTTGGAAAATTAAACAGTGGAGCTTGTAATCTGTGATTGTCCGGTACTCGATAGGCAGAGGTTGATCATACTTGTTATTGGATATACAAAGAGCAATAGATAAAGAGCCAAAAGGTGCTTCAATTCACTAAGAGAAAGTAAAGAGTTTTGGACGTTGTATCTTCTATATACTATAAGACTGTCCAATTCAACTTTAACATAACCTATAGGCACTATCAGTTACATACATATATACAGAGGTATTTATGAGGCATATTATTGATAGTAGCGGTGAACAATTATGTATCTATACGTATGTATACGTATGTATATACTTGTAGCAGCCGCGCAAACAATCTCCTCTCAGTTGTGCTAACACTATCGGACTGTATATTTCTTCCGACAAATCACTAACGGAAATCTCTAAATAAACATCAATAGCAATAACAACAGCAAAAGCAATAACAATAACAACATTGCCCACAATAACTATCTTGTCATTGGCACCTCTATTTAGGCACTTCAATAGGATGTACGTAGTATCGCTTACAAATATTGACGCGTCACGGTATGCTGAGCAGTAGCTTACAACACAACAAGGACGAAATACATACTATATACATACATACTCATACATATATATACCTATACATACATACCACATTGCAGGAGTATATGAGTATTTACATGGCTTTTTTGTGACATATTGATCCTTCAAGCACACACACACACACACACACGCTGCCTCAAAGTAAAATAACCAGTATTCATGTTATGTGTGTATGTGTGTATGTATGCATGTAGGCATGTATATATGTGTTAAGCACTTACTTCTTGGCTAGTCGGTGAGTTTGGTGAATGGCTTGTGACAACAATCGATTTATTTTTGTTGTTGCATTTGGTTGACCACTTTTGCGGTTCCCACGACAGAAATGCCAAAAATTTCATCAGCAAGTGTCTGAAGTGTCTGCACTTATCCATACGTATATATATATTTATATATATTTACATACAATTAATATATAAGGCAAGCTTTTAGCAACTGTGCGATTGTTTATGTACGAGTATTCTTATACATACGTATATACAAATGTATGTATGTATTCTGTTAGTTGATTAGTGGCTTAAGGGATTTCGAAAACATTTCCGGCAGATGTTCAATATACGTGTATGTAGAGCCAAATGTGGCAAGGAAGTGCCCATATTATTTAAATATTATGGTACAACAGCAAAAACAACAAGAAAAATAGCTGAAGCAATAACAACAGAAAAGAACACCAGAAATAGTAAGAGTAGCAGAATTCCAATAATTCACACCAGATGCCAATTGCTTTGGGTAAAAGTGTAGTATGGGCATAAATCTCCTCGAAGCCATACATATACGCGTATATGCATGCCAGTGTGTGGGTGCAACACTTTAAGAAGTGTCATGTGGCAAGCAGATTTGCCATTAAAATCAATTCGCTTCAGAAAAGAGAAGAAAAATTGTAATAAAAGGAAATACAAATAAATTTATTGCAATTTAACTTAGTTGCAAATACTAATATGTTCTCTCTGCATGTATGTATGCATGCGTTTGTTTGTTGATGTACATATTTTTAGCTGGAAATTTGTTTCTTTCGCATTCAATTTAACACACTTCCGGTAACTGCACATATTTATTTCTTCTTCCATCTTCCATCTTTCAACTCGCAACTTTTTCGTGTTTTCCTTCTTCCTGAGTGTTCTGTTCTGTTCTTGTTGCTGCTCGTACTTATAACTCTTTTATTGAAAATAAAGTAGCATGAAAATTACTTTAGAAACTTGTTGTAAATCACTTTCCATACAGCTTTCTTAGATTTTCTGCTTGATAGCGCACGCATATTTATTATTCCCAATTTTTTCTTCTACAGATGACTTTAATGCAAATTTTCCTGGAAGTGTCTGAATTTGCTTTTAAGTATACATAAGTATGTCACTAAGTCTATAGAAATTTATTTTTAGATACAGAATTTTTTATTTAACTATTTTTATTTAATATCTTATACAAATATATCGCGGCTGTAAAAGCCGAGTGGTAAGCATTACATACTGCCTTTCTAAAGGCCAAGACTTGAGTCCTGGTCCGATCAACATCTAAAAATTAAAGATATTTAATTAAAATTTGTGCATTTCTGACATGACATAAAAGCTTCTCATAAAAACCCATCAGCCGTTTGGAGGTGGCTTCGAATAAACTGCAGATCCCTTCATTTCGGAACATTTGGAAAAACATCAAGACGCAAAACCTCAAATTGGAGGAGGAGCTCAGCCGCAAATCGCTTCGCAAAGCGCCAATTATATATATAAGTTATATACTCTTCATAAAACTTTTTTTTTTGTACACATCAACGAGATTTATTTATTGAATCCGCTTAATTTAAGCCTAGCAATAAATTTTAAAATTTAATAACTAAAATATTACTACTTTGGTCTATTAATAGCTATGGACGTCATGTAAAAACGTTGCTCTTCAAAATACTGGCAGATCCCCTCTTCGAAGGCGATTTCAACTTGCTGGGCAGGATAAAACGTTCGCTATAGGATTTGGATGATTTTACAGTTTCGACAGTTTTTTTTGCAATGTGTTTGTCACTTCTGTGTCTACCATTGGTATTTCAAGGTCTCTATGTATATTTTCGTTGCGCATATACCAAGGTGCACCTGTGAGGTATCGTAGCGTTTTTGATTGGAATCGCTGTATTTTATGGTTAATAGTTCCGCATGCAGAGCCCCATAACTGTATTCTATACATTCATATTGGCATTATGAGAGAATTATATAGAAGGATTTTATGATCCAACAATAGACCTAATTTTTTACACAGTAACCAATTTAAGCTGTCGGTTTTAAGTTTGAGATGTTGTATTTTAGCAGAAATATGGCTCTTCCAGGTAAGTCGCCTATCTAAGTGAATGCCGAGGTATTTAACTTCACTTGCTTGAGGGACCATAACGTTGTTTAGTTTCAGTACTGGGCATGTTTCTGTCTTCAGAGTGAACGTGGCATACGTGTACTTAAACTTTTGCTCATTTACTTTTATGCGACAGTTTGACAGCTATCTTCCAACGAGTTTAAGTATGTTTGAGGCTTTTATTGGGCACTTGCTCCGGCATAAAATAGCAGTATCGTCTGCGAATGTTCAAGTTAGTACTTTTGCGGACGTCGGAATATCTGCAGTAAATAGGACATACAGTATTGGTCTCAAAACGCTGCTTTGAGGAACACCAGCCTTGATTAGATACTAATCTGAGATAAATTACTTTACTTTACTTCTGTTAGTAAGGTATGATATGAATATCTGAGGGAAATTTTTTGGTAAGGTCATTTTAATTTTATATATAAATTCTTCATGCCATACTTTATCGAATGCTTGAGCCACATCAGGAAATATTGCTGAGCAATACTCTTTCAACTCAAATGCCTTCATGATCTTATTGGTGATGCGATGGACTTGTTCTATAGTACCATGTTTTTCGCGAAACCAAATTGATGGTTTGGTATAGTTTGGAGAAAAGGAGATATCTTGGATAGCAGTTTTTTTTCAAAAAGTTGGAAAGAACGGGTAACAAGCTAATTGGACGATATGATGCCATTCTCGGCACAGTTTGCGATTTTCGATTAGTAGGCGCTCAATTAGGTTGTTGGTGGTTCGTTTTATACTTCGGAAACCTTCTATGGTTCTTGGTGTTGCTACAGAGGCTGTTGTTGTTTCTATCAATGTTTTTGTAACTGCAAAATCTATAAGATTAGGTATTTTGTTTGGATCAGTTGGCCAATATATAGGTTGCCTCTGAGAAACAAAATCAAATGATTTTGGTTACATGTAATTGTGTTATATAATTGTCAACCTTTTGGGTTAACAAAACTTTGAAGTCGTAGATGACTTCGTTTATCTTGGAACCAGTATTAACACCAACAACAATATCAGCCTGGAAATCCAACGCAGAATAACTCTTGCCAACAGGTGCTACTTTCGACTGAGTAGGCAAAATAAAGTCCTCTCTCCTCTCTCTGGCGAACAAAAAGAAAACTCTATAAGTCGCTCATCATACTCGTCCTACTAAATATATGGCGCCGAAGCTTGGACGATGTCGGCATGAGATGAGTCGGCTTTGGGAGTTTACAAAAGAAAAGCTTTGCGTAGAATTTACGGTCCTCTACGAGTTTGTTAACGGCGAATACAGCAGACGATGGAACGATGAGCTGTACGAGTTATACGGCGACATTGACATAGTTTAGTGAATCAAGAGACAGCGGCTACGCTGGCTAGGCCATGTCGTCCTAATGGATGAAAGCATTGCAGCTTTCAATGTATTCGATGTAGTACCCACTGGTACTTCACTCCGTTGAAAGCTTCTCATTACGGGAGCTCTAACGCCGACTCCAACAAAAGTGCTGAAAAACCTTTTCAATTTTCTTCTCCTGGATCTGTACCGCAAGCTGTAACGCAATTAGACTGGACGCGGTACAGCCTTGGGGGTATCGCGCATAAGGGCAAGCCTAAATTCAGTCTTTCAATTTATTATTCAAATTATTTTCAAAGGAGTTGGAGTACGCCACTATCTACAGTAAATGTTTTGACAATCTTTGTTCCACGCACAGGAGTAAATAGAAAAATACAAATGCTCTGGATCATTGTGATTGGTTCAGAAGTCGATGAAACGGTAGGCTAAAAATTCACTGGCTAATGCTTTCAAACAATTTTAATATGAGGCTCCCAGACTACTACTGTGTCTTCCAAGCAGAATATGTTGTCTTTTCGGCAGCCGCAGAATGTTTACTATGATCTCTGGTTAAACTGTGTCTTTCTTTTTCCATTCTGTTTGTTTTGCTGTTTTTTTTATTTTCCTTTCTTTCAATTCCTATTCCTTCCCTTCTTTCTCTACCTCTACCTTTCCTCCTACCTTTTAATTTCTCACTCTCTCTTCTATTCCTAATCTCATTACGATCAATAGCTATAACTCTCTCACTCTCAGTCGTACTGTCTCTAGCCCCACCTTTTTGACATTTTTATTTCTCTTGTTTTATTTCCCCTATTCAACTCTACCTATCCCTTATGATATCATTTGTCTCTCTCTTTCCGTACGCTATTTTAATTCAAAATCGCACAAAGAAAATATAAGTGAAATTTATATTCCGAACTATTTTTTTTTTAGGTATAAATTTCTACCGAAAGTTATGTTTGATTTTAATTTACTATCTCTTGTGCATGTAATTAATCTCTCTACGCTCAAGAACATCTGCTCCGCAGAAATTACACCTCCTCCGCCCTAACAATTTTCTGCTAAATCAAGCATTAAAATCCACTAATCTAGTGCGCGGCATGCAAATTCCATAGAAATTTACAATTGAACAGTCAGACTAAGAGAAGTCTTCCACAAAACCGCCTCTTTATTTCATTTCATTTCATTTCATTTGCTTGCGTTGTGGCAGCTACACTTAATTGCGCCACCCAAGCAAATAAACAAAATAGAAAGACAATATACCAAACACTTGTAGTTCAGTGTTCAAACTGCTCGATCCCACCTGCCATTCTTCCTTTGCTGGTTCATTAGAAGCGAGACTATTTGGTATGCCACCCGCATAACTTACAATTCGTTTAAGCGTAAAATGCTATAGTGTTGCCTGCGGCACTTCAATGAATGAGCGAATGAATTTACAGTTGTGGTGGAGAATTTAAATAAAAATGGCGGGCAGAACGTGGGAGGAGGCATGAAAAATCGCTGACTAATTAAACGAAATATTATGCAGCGCAAATTAGGCAAACACCTAAATTCATTAGTAGCAAAAATAACAAAAAACCAACACACACACACACACACAGAGCCGCCGGTGAGATAAGATAAGATGGCAAAAGTTAACTAAAAGGGAATACAATCTCATACGCAGAATAGTGCAAGGCGTACGTTCGAGTGGCGGCAGCAGCTCTGTAATTATTAGGTTGGGACATTTGCCACCAGAAATTATACGGTTTTAATGACAAAGTTAATTTGTGTATGAGAGAAGCATATGAATTGGTTACACACACACATAGAAAAAATATGTATTTTTTGGTTAGCGGAAATAATGCGCTCTGCATATCTTATGGCGGCACACGCAGGAGAGGGAGAGGGAGAGGGAGAGGGAGAGGGAGAGGGAGAGGGAGAGGGAGAGGGAGAGGGAGAGGGAGAGGGAGAGGGAGAGGGAGAGGGAGAGGGAGAGGGAGAGGGAGAAAGAGGTAAGGATAGGCGAAGAGAGAGGGAGAGATAGAGTGAGATTATGAATTGCAAGAAATGCAACGGTTGAAACATAGCCGACAGCTTCTCATTTAATAAGGCCACATCTATCTAAAAGTAATTACAAGTTCTGTATGCAATACATTTTAACAGAATGAATGCCACTGTGGATAGGGATCTCATCTTATAAAGATAATACAGAAATTGTTTCAGAGGAAAACTTCTTAAGAACAGAACAAGAATATTTGACCCCCAAAACTGAGAGAGTGAGAAAGCTATAGACAGAAAAAAGTGAAAAAGACAGAAAAAGAGAAACAAAGAGGAAGTGAGGGGGAGAGAAGGGAAAAGAGAGAGAAAGAGAGAGAGGGGAAAATATAAAGAGAGAGCGAAAGAGAGAGAAAATGAGAAAGAGGAGGAGGTAGAAAGAGAGAAATTATACAGCGCGAAAAATGCAATTACCGAGACAAATCCAGATAGAGGTATGGCTGGACGATTTGTTGTTCACTAAGTCCACATGTAGAGGGTGATCTATTTCAAGGTTCTTCCCAATTAAAAAAAAAACACAGAAAATTGAAATTCAATGGCGAGTGTTTTTTTTTATCATGCGAAAGAACATTCTTTGTCATTTATTTTCTGAAGATTATCTCTATGTCTCAAATGATCCAACCATTCGGTGACTCGTTCGAGCACTTCGACTGGTAACTAGCGAACAGGCCTGAAGCGAAGCGGGATTGTCCACATAGACTGTAGGTTTTACATATCTCTATATTAAAAAGTCTAACAGTGTGACATTACACGATCTTGGTGGACAATCGACCGGCCCAAAACGTAAAATTATCTGCTCACCGAAGTGTTCGCTCAATAATTCGATTAATTGATGCGATGTGTGGGAAGTGGTGCCGTCTTGTTGAAATCAAATGTCGCCGAGATCTCGAGCTTCAAATTTCAGACATCAAATAGTCGGTTATCATGGCGCGATAAGACGGTTACGTTCTCAACGGCATCATTTTTACGAAATATGGACCGATGATTTCACTGGCCCACAAACCACAGCAAACCGTTCTTTTTCTTTATAAAACGGCAGCTCTTTAATCTTTTCCGGTTACTCTTTGTTCCAAATGCGGCAGTTTTACTTGTTTACATACCTATTGAGCCAGAAATGGTCTTATCGCTGAACAAAATTTGCCTCAAAAACGTCGGATCTTCTGGGAACTTTTTAAGAGCCCATAGAGCGAAGCGATGTCGCTTGGTATGGATGGTCGAGCGTCTTTAGTTCTTGCACATGCTGTTTATTGTGAACTTTCAATTTAAGATCTCGATGTAAAATGCGTCAAGTTGTTCCATATGTCAGTCTGAGTTGCTGCGCACGGCGCCGAATTGACTCTGCACGGTCTTCTCGTGTACACTCTCAGCTACCGCCACTATATTTTCTTCACTGCGTACAGGATATGATCTATTCGGTCGAATATTATCCAATAATGAATGCTGGGTCTCAAGATGGTTGATGGTGTTGCGAATAGTATGCTCAGCAGACCGATTCTGTTGACCATTAGCTGAGAGAAGCACGTGAAATACATTCTTTACAGAAAGGGAACTTTCGTAATAAAGTTGAACGATTTGTAATGAAATGCCAACAACTTTGAAAAAAAAAATAACATGACAGCTTGACCCAACTCTCGCGAGATCTGTCAAAAAAATTCTATTGATATTCTAAGGCCTCTTCAAACTCCAGAACTCGACTGTTGTTTCACGTACTCGTATAATGTCATAGTGGAAACTTTATAACAAAAAGGGAATTTTATGAAAAAAATTATTTTTAATAAATTTTATTTACGTTTATTTTCGAAACCGGTTAATGAGTAACCCTAAATGTAGATAAATATAAAAAGTATATATTCTACTGCATGACATGTGGCTGCTTATGCTCAACCAACTACAAAAGAACTTGCATATTTTCCTGTATCCCCAAGGCACTTGCCTACTTACTAAAACTGCGCATAATGTATGTATGTAGTTCCGAGTAGCCGGTCGCTGCTGTTAAAAGCACAACGTTAATTGGCTGGCAAATTTTCTCAACTTTTTTTTTAGCTTCTGCTTGTGCTCTATATTTAACTGTCTGCCTGCTGGCCTAGTATTATCACATTGCTATTTTTTATAACTCTATTTTTTTATTTTTCCTTTTTATTTTTTTATTTTTTCTTACTTTAACGATTTTTTGCTCATTTATTTTGGCTGTATTTTTGTATTCATTTTCAGCTTATCAGCGTTTTTCCGGCTCGAGTAGTCATTTCTGTTTTTTTTTTATCGGAAATTGTGTTGTTGTTTTGTGTGTCAACGCATGCACGTCCAGTCGCTTAATTTTGTCAGTATATGTATATACTCGTATGTACATATGTGTATGTATATATTTAAATAAATATATTTTATCTTTTATGTCTCCATAAGTATGTGTGTACATATGTGTGTATGCCTTACGGTTGCTATCGCAATAAATGACAATTGTTCCACTTAATTATTCACCTTCAGGCCAACCATGAATAACAACAACACTCCACGCCTTCAATGCCGATAATATCACTTTGGTTGTACCAGCGACGATTCGGTTGCCTGCCAACCACACACACACACACACACATACTCGTGCATGCATACGCCGCTCACTTTACCGAAAAGTGAAAACGTTGTAAGCCGCAGGTAATACTTTTTAGTTGGGAATTTATGCGTTCATATCTCATTATAAAGGCATAAAACTGGATTTACAAGTACTTTAATGGTGTCAAAGTATTGGTTTTATTACATATTTCTTTTAAATGTTAATATATACTTATGTACACTTCCGCAAAATATTTTGAAAAAACACAAAGAATTTTTTTGCTGTGTTTAAAAGGATTTTGAGAAAATCTACGGCTCAAAAAATTATATTGATTAAAATATATTTAAATACCGTCAATATAGAGGTAACCAAAGGGCCAAAGAAAATTATAAATAACATAAAAATGTTATCAACTTTTAGGCGTATGAGATGTAAGTTAATTCATTATTTTGAAAATTTCTTAAAAAATTCTATTTATTCCTAAAAAAAGGCAGCTCTTCAAAAAATAAATGCTATCGTCAATAAATTGGAAATTTTTAACAGTTACAATAAAATTGTTGCCTACATTTAGGCGAAGAAAATGAGACTAAACTGATGGTTGCGTCTTTTTTTTAATTACTTAAAAATTATTATTTATTTTATTATTTACTATTTATCGTCATAGACAGGAACAGCTGGTAATCACTTTGTGAGAGGAGAAGATTATGAGATGGATGAATAAGAAACTTCTTACCAAGCTCTCGGAGTTCTAGCGAGTCACTCTCGATGTGTGTGCCTTGGCTTTGTTCTGATGAAACACAATTCCTCTCCTGTTGCCTAAATCTGGCCGCTTCTGAGCGATTGCTTTTGCCTGATGGTTCAATTCCTTACAGCACAGGTCCGAAATGGATTACTAGACCTAGATATATTTTCAGAGTTGTACGTGTAGAATATAAACTGTATACCTCATACTACATTTATACCGACTTGTAAATAATTTTCTTTAATTCCGTATATTCGAATTTACAATCGTTAGCGTTTAATGTATTTTTAATTCAAATGCTTGTAAGTATGTAAGTACTTGTACGCAGCGGTGCGTAGCGTTTTTGGCGTTTACATTAGCATTTTCGTCACATTAAAAGTTTTAGCCGCCAGCGTAAACAGCGCGTGAGCTGCCAAGATCATTGCTTTGTAGGGGAGCATAAATAATTTTTAAATTATACAAACAACGCCTTAAGCGAGCGTCCACATCAAATAAATACTGGTTTATGCTGAAGCTCTAAAAATATTTTTTTTTTTTTATTTAAAGTATAAAAACAAATTAACTAAACTTTCGTAAATACTTCGCAATTTTGTTTGAACGGAATTTATTTTCATCTTTTTTTTTTTTGGGAAATATTTTTCTTGGAAATGAGCATTGTGTTTTATTAAAATATTTTTGTTTACAATGCGTATATTTTTCATCAAAGTCATAACAGTATTATCGGTTTGTGATTATCACGATATTAAAATCTCGATTTTTTTACATTTTTCTTTTTTTTAATTTTTAAATTTGGATTAATTTTTGTTTTGAGCTTTTAATTTTTTTTTTTAGTTTTTAAATTATAAATTTTAATTTTTTAATATGTAGTGTTTTTTATATTTTTTAAATTTCTAATATTAATTTTTTTTTCTTTTTTAATGTTTTAAATTATGCATTCTTCTTTAATTTTTTTAATCAAATTAAATTTTAATAATTGAAGGTTTTATTTTTTAAGGGAGTTTTGAAAAAATAATACCTCTGACCTTCCATACTGTTTCCAAAATGGAAGCAGCAGTCAACTCATTAGCCAATGAATAGTATAAGTAGATATTTATAAGGAAATATTTTTTGCGTAGAGTATTAAATTCTTAAATACGTATAAAAAAAATATAATAATCAAAGAGAAAGGATAATCAAAATTAATGTTTGTGGATTTCAATATTTTGTTAGTGTATTGCATATCGTTATTATCTGTTTGCAATATTCCAATGGTAAGTGTTTCACATATCCGAAGAAAATTCATAACTTAAGTTCTTTTCATAAAATGTTCTTTTGGAAAGCGAAATGGAAAATAAGTACATAAAATCACACACACACACACACACATACACGTATATGCATGTATACAAATGCACTCGTAAAATCAAATCAATTGAACTAGAATAAATTACATACTTAAATTAGCCAAAACCTCAATTGATATTATGGCGGCGTAAAGAGTTTTCGTGAATTTCCAAATATGGTTAGATACATGCATACATATTTATAAACTTTTATGCGTATATAGTGATATGGATTAAAAACGTTCGTATACCCTATAAACACAAATGTTTAGTTGATACGGATCATGTAGAAAGCAGAGTCGCTGAGAAAGCAATTGTTTTTAGAAACTCGCTCAAATTGTGGAGAGTTTGAGAAATCAGTTCTGCAAAAGGATTTATTAATTTATTTGAAATGATTGTACTTGCAAGATATATATGTCGAACCAGGACTCGAATAAGACAATAATAAAAACAAAATCAATAATATTTAATGGATAATAAATAATAAAAAATTTGTAAAAAATTATTATAAAATTAAATAATAAATAATCGGCAAAAAATAATAAATACTTAATAGTAGTAATATCTATTAGTTGTAAACAATAAACGATTGTTAAAAAATAAAATAATAAATATTAGTTGTTATAATAATAAGCAATATTAATATATATTACATACATAAATATTAATTAATAATAATAATTAATTATTAATAAAAAAGGCAATAAATAAGG